>CM040246.1:48436042-48896285 GCA_022545495.1 Chrysanthemum lavandulifolium | reverse complement strand
TTGTCACATCTTCGGTTAAAAGCTCAACTCTAGCCTTCTTTGACGTTTTAAGTGAACTATGATAATGGTATTCATCCCACCATGGTTAAAAGCACAAACCCCGTGAAACCATGTAATAACCAAACCGTCATGACGAATATCCAAACACATATCCAATTCAAGAAGTACACCTTTATCCCTTCTTCAAGTAGAAACCGTAGACCATCATCGAAGGATCCCAAAATACGCTTTCCTTTCTCCGTGATGAATCCATCAATACGGATTTTACAATTCTATGGTTTAAACCGAGAAATAGTTTCTTTCGGGATTTTACAAAACCAAGAATAAACCGTAAGATAGATCCGAAATGCACTTTACAATTACCGTGATGTTTCCATTGTCACGGATTTTACAAGTCTATGATTTAAACCGAGAAATAGATTCTTTCGCGGGATTTTACAAAATCGAGACAAAACCGTAAATAATGTCGCCTTGAATGTGTTATAACAACTTTGGTTTCGGTGAATATCTGCTTTTAGGAACATGCGCAGCTCAATAGCAATTCATCATGATCATCAACGCATTTTAACCCGAATGTGGACATCTTCACAAACCATACTAAGTCAAGTAGTATAAACTCCTTTTCCACGAGGTTAACCGTAACACATCAAAGTACATGTTTCTCCCCATAACGTGTACCACCATCTTAACGTGTATGACCATCCGCACGAGAAGTTCTTGTCATAAGCACATCTTGAAAAGTCATGACCGACGTCAAGATTCTTGAAAGATTTTGGTTAGACTGTGAAGTATCGTAAACGCTCGTGACGTTGAATAACCCAAGAGAATTGTTGAAATTGAACTTCCATCGATTCATCGGCTAATAGTAATGACCACATATTTCGCCAATAATACACCGCATAAGACCCCGTAGTCATTTTTCCTTTTTGCTCAAGCTATGAATTTATGTATCCTCGTGAAAAAATACCATACCAAAGATACCATCTTTTAGTCCAAATTTTATTCAAACACTAAGGCTTAATAATAAAATTTTCGGATTAAACAAAAACAATAGCCCATCAACGTCAGAATAAATCTCATCCCAAAGCCAACAACAAACTATAATCGTCCATGGTTATTGAGGCCCAATAGAGTATCAAACCGTGAAGCCCAAATTCTATATCAATACACGGTCCAATGAAAACAAATACACGATCCATATTCGAAATATTTAAGACCTCCTAATATTTAGGTTATAACATTGACCTAATCTCATATTCTCCAAAACATACGCCCCATATGTCTTTTCTCTCACCAACATATCAGAGAAAGAATACGCTTCATCCTTTTTTTTCAACCTCCCAACTTAGAACTCTTCTCATCTCATCTCAAATCGATCATGTCTTATTGCATCAATATCAAGATGAAACACCAACTTAATTACTACCCAACCAATAACGATTTAGTTTCACCACAATACGAATCAAGACGAAACTAGAGGGCATTTGGAAGTCTTCAAGATCATTTATATGGTCTCAGGTAGGTTTAATTTGTGCACGTTTTGTAATGAGAACCGAATAAAAAGAAGATTGAGACATAGGTCTTGGTCTTTCTTTGATATATTCGAATATTAATTAAGGCTTTGTCTTCATAAATGATCTATGATGAAAAAGATTCAATTGGAAATATCTATAAAAGATTTCACAAGAAATGAATCGATCTGAGATTTGTTTGCAATTACGTTAAGAGTCTTGTTTGTTTGAGAGTCGAGGAGTGGATGAGAGGGTTATGGGTCGAGTCTAGGTCTAGGATTTGTTGAGATTTGGACTTTATCGGGACCAGTCTTTGCGGATACATGTCAAAAGTTCATGGACCGATGATTAAATGGATACCGAGGTCGAGTTTATTTTTGTTATGGTATATGGTATGTGGTCTTTGTTGGTCTTGTCTTAGGAGTCAATTCTTATTCATCATTTCGCAAGTAGTTTATGGGTCATTAGGCCAAGTCGCTAGGCTAGTCAAGTCGCTATCTTATCGCTTGACTCAAAAGTCAAACCGTCACTAAGTCGCTAGTCTTTACAAAACAAATCGCTACTTCTATTTATATCACAAGTCGCTAGGTTTTGTGTTAGACAACTTGTAAATACAAGTCGCCACTAAAACTTGACACAAGTCGCTAGAAGAAAACAATGACAAACAACTCGCTAGCAAGTTATTTGACATTTTCCGATGAGTTTTCCGACCACTTTTCCGCCAACTTCATATAAACCCATAAAATATGACAAAGAGACATCTTTATACCCGTTTTGACCACCGAACTTGACCGGATAGTAAACCCGTAAAAGTTTTATAACAATGCATCTTTTGACCCATATTGATATTCAGATATGACCAAGTGACCACATACTAATTCACGGATAAAACAGTAACCAAAAGTCATGTAAAATGTTGAAACCAAAGGCATCGTTTGGACAATATTGACACAAGAACAAATTAACAAGAAATAAACCACATGACAATATTAATATGTTTTGACCAATAAAACATAAGTTGCAAGACAAAACAGCTTAACCTAAAACATATTTTCCGACCAAAACATATTTTCCGACCAATCAAAAGTACCAAAACAGTTTTATGTATCAAAACCATAACGGATCAACACAACACATAACCTTGTCTCGGGTACCATTTGTAGGATCGAAATATTATTGTGTTGATGATTCGGTGGTCTTGGATGATCAAAATACATGATAGCCATTTGAGATAGAAAGAGATGAGAGGAGTTTCTTGCTAGAGACTTGGTTAACAAATATGAAAAGGTTAGATTAAAGAAAAGCCCACCCCTTCCATGGATGGAAGGTATTTATACTACTGCACACAACGACCTCCTATCGGCCCGTGGATCGTGTATACATGGGTAAAGACCCGTCCTTCCTCCACGGTGTTACACTACGCTAAACTAAACTAATAACTAACTAATAAACCGATAAATAACGTAAATACCGACACGCCCACGAGCTAACATATGCTAGACCTTAGTTGGGGTGACCGACACTTTATCATGGAATTTCCAATTCCTAACGAGCGCAAGTAGAAGAAGCCTCCGAAAAAGTCAGAAGAGTGAAAAAAACAGAGGTATTTTCAAGCGCTTGAGAAAGCTAAGACATAGATACCTATAAAGTGCATGTTTGAGCCCAATTCGTAAGATAAATGTTGGGAAGCTTGCGTGGTTGAAGAATGGATGGTGTATGCTTATACAAGAGTACATGATGTTAAGACATCGAAGAGAAAATCTACATGCCGGTTGACAAAGATTACCCTTTAATGAAAACCAGAGCTTATGTGATGTTGGAAGTTAACCTTAATTTGCGGTACAAAATCAACTCATCCAATTGTTCATCCACCGAGAGAAAGATTGAGAATATTGCCGATTATGAAATTCATTTGGCCATCAAAGGCAAGCCTCAAAGTAGAATGAATAGAAATGCGCATGCATCAAAAGCATTTGATGAAGAATCGAGTCCGATAAGATATTATGGGCTTAGATAGGTGGAAATGGAACATCTAATTTTGTGTGTAGGTTTACTTTTTTACCTATAAACAATAAATAAATAACAACAAAGTTTAACCGGCTACGTTTGAAAAAAGGTTCGAACGATCGCTTCTTTTAAAGATGGACTTCTAGACCGTGCAAGTGCTCTTGGTATCACATTTGGATGTTTAATCCACCAAGCATGAGATTTTCAAACGACTCAAGGATCCACACCTATGAGAATAAAAAATAAAAAGAAAAAACATAAACTTTTAAATATACAAATCAAGAAAATGTTAAGTTGGAAAATGGATACCGAAACCCAAACACAAATCCGCATAAAGTGTATGTCGGACAATGCTTGATCTTTCTTCAATCTTAAAAGGTGGTCATCCGCGCTTATCAAATACATTATGAAGTTGGTCGATAAATGAGTCCAAATATGCTCACCCCATGGAAAAACATTCCAATCATCTAGATTATCAACTAACCTCATCAGTGTATCATCCACCTCGCATGTCAACAAACGACCCATAAAGATCACCTATAAGGCTAACAAAAGACAAAGACGTACAACATCTTCATAAGATATCTGTCGAAACCGCTCTTCATCTTCGATAACACCAATAAAATCTAAGTTGGTTAGAATATACCCTTCCTTGTCGAGAAATACCCTGTTACGAAAATTTAGAGAACTAGATGCATACAACCCAAAGCTTACAGATCCAAACCGCAGCCTGGTCATTAGACAAAACTCACGACGACCAAAATGCAAAGCATGCCCTTCAATGTAAAAAATGAAGGGCATATCATAGTGAGAATCGTCGACTTTATGTTGTTTCCTTAGCATATAATCTATGATGTGCGTTTCATGTTAAAAAAAACAAGAGATCAATCCATCTTCCAAAGCGTGTATTTCTAAACAAGATGCGGCGTTTATGCCTAACTTTGCTTTATCAACCAAAAGTAGTTCACCATCGGTAATGATTAACCTAGCTTCAAAGTCCTAAAAGGGTCAACAAAACAACAATTTAAATCGCACCATGGATGGAATCTATACCAACGTCAGAACAATTACAGATACGATGCATATAAACCACTCCTTATTAGTCTACAGAGTGCCGCTAAAATTTATAATGAACCAGGTTATGTTACATACCTAACAAACGACATCTACCGTATTATACCCTACATAATTACGAATCAGACAGATATAAAAAAGAAGAAATGGATTATAGAATGGAATTAACACCTATATAACAAAGGTATTAATCGAATAACAACAACTATTTGTTAAAGCATAAAACCAATTGGAAATAAATAAAATGTAATAAACAACGACCAAAATATTTACGTACCATATTTGGCCACATTTTTAAACAAACTAGATCAATCCAATGGATTGCACTCAATCGTAGCTTTCTAGTCGGTGACATAACCGATGATACAAGGAAGAGAGGACCGATCAAGAAGACGGTCTCATTTGTGAAAACAAGTAACTAAGAATGTTTTTATGCGAGAAGCAAAACAGAGAAAACGGTAACTATGAATGTTTTTGTGCGAGTGGGTAATTGATTTTGAATACATATGTACTGTACTTTCACCATTCAAAAGTGTACTTTCTATGTAATGTGAAATGACGAAACAACCCTTATCAAAAATACGGTTGCCCAACACTTTTAGTTGCCCAAAAACAATACCTTACACATACGGGACACTTGTCGCAATGTCGATGAGTTTCCAATGACAATGGTTTCCTTGGTCCAATTTGAAATAAAAATAAAAGTGGTCCGGAAAGTGACTAGCCTCTGTATGCCGGTCTATTTGCATCATTTTCCCTAAATATAATTAACGCAGTTATTAAAGTATCCTTACATAAGAAATATCAATTATCAAACATATTGTACAACCATCTTAAACACAATTCATGCATTAAATATCATTTATACAAATAACAAAACATATTATACAAGCTATTCAAACACAAAACAACAATTTAAGAAATACAAGTAATAAAGCTAAAATTGCAAAATATGTTTTGGTATATGTTATCCTATCGCATTTTCTAATTCAACCTCTATTTGTTCAAAACTACATGTTTATAAAACACATTTCGATTCGGTAATCACCGATATTTAAAATAAAATTGAAATCGAATCACGATAAGATGGTTTATCCGATTTCTGGTTATTTCGGATTAGATTTCTTAGTTATCGTTTTTTACGGTTTTGGATTAAGCGGGTCGGCTTAGTTTGTCGGTTTTACATATTTTTTTAACATGAGTATCAATAAAACTTAGCTTTATATGAATCAAATAATATTTTGAACGACGAAAAAACATTGCTCACTAAAAAATTTATTATAAATTGTCTAATGAAAAACATTGTTATTAGTTAAAGAGTTGAAACACGTCACATGAAATTCTTGTTATCCGTAAATTTATTGTCAAAAATAATATAATAAACTAAAATACATGATTTATTGAAAAAATTTATTTGAGGGTACCGCCGCCATAACGCTACGGACACCCTCGCTAGTAATTATTGAGTTGTCATTGCACCTATAGTGGTGCACATTTAGATTTTTACAAACTAAACCGGTTTTTAAACCGGTTTCGTTCAGGTTGACCGTCAAAAACAGTTTTGACAAAACCGGTTCCGGAAGAAAATCATGAACCGACAATAATCGGTTTCAAACCGCTTTGAAAAACCGGTTTTTGAGTCAATATGTCTTGTGATGGTGTTTTGAGATGGTGTTTATGATGAGGAATATGATGATTAAGTTAAAATGTGGAAATGTAAACTCCCATTGTTGGGAGTTTGGGAAAGAGGGGAGAGCGTGGACGAGTCGTTGGGCATTAAATGAGGGTGCTTTGAATCGCTTTTTACATTGTGCTGAAATTATTGAATGATTTAGTAGAAAGAATAAATAAATGGTAGAAAAAATGGTGAAGAAAGTAAAAGCAAAATTTTGAAACATGGATGTTGTGTTTGAAGTTTTTGTTAGAGATACATTAAAGATGATGAAGGTTGATATAGACTTTCTCGACGTAAATGTAAAAGTAAAGAATAAAATAATAAAGGTCACGTGGCTCAATTTTCACCTATAAATAAGACTTGATATGTACTCTTGAGAGTCTTGTATATGGGGATATACTTATAAGGGTGATATTACATCACATCTTGATGCATGCATCACATTTATGTATTACAATATTGTACGGTACAAACCGTAATGCACAAATTGTGGTGTATGATAAAAGATGGTGTAAATATCAATTCTCATATACTATAGGTACCTCCGGATGTGACTTTTGTCCTCCACCCCTTGGCTCATTTCAATTTACGGTACAACACAATTTTTATCGGTTTACGTTTATGTTTTCTCATCGCTTTAAGCTTTTGACTTATTAAATCAGATATTTTATGTTCCGTTAGGTTATAATTTTTAATATAAACAAAATTATAAAAATAAAAAAATTGAAAAAAGGTTAGAGGAGTTACAATTTGTATTTTTGAGAGGGTCTATGTATGTAGTTTAGTAATATATATTTTTATCTACTCTTTTGGAATGGGAGGAAAATTGAAAAAAAAATGGACAAAAGTTGTTGCCTCGGTAGAAAACAAATAATCGGTTTTTCAAATCAAACCAGTTTAAACCGATCAGGCACAACAATGATATCCAGGTATAAAACCGACGGTTCAGTTTGACTCAAATCGGTTATTGTTTTTTTTTCGGGCTCGAATGGGTTTTCGTTTTTTTTTTCACCTCTACATATATAAGCCTAGTAATCATACACGAATCTATAGGCCCAACAAGCTTATTGTAAGAAATACAAATTATCAAGCATATTGTACAACCATCTTAAACACAATTAATGCATTAAATGTCACTAATGTGGTTTGGAAAGGGTCTTCTGGGGCTTATAGGGGCTTGAACTTTTAAAATAAGTTGGCTTATAAAATAAGTCTCGCTTGTCACATTAAGCTTATAAAGGCTTATGGCTTATCAAATAAGTCATAAGTCTCCATAAGTCCAAGCCCATAGGAAGGGGCTTATAAGGGCTTATGGATAGTTAAATTACTTAAATACCCTTAAAACTATAAAGAATTATCACGTAAAAGTTGAAAGTATATGTGAATTTAATTTGATGTATTTTTTTTGTGATTTTACATTAATAAGTTTCAACTCTAATTAATTCGCCAAACAACTTTATAAAAATATATTTTTCAACTTTCGACTTATAATATAAACCTAACCTCAGCTCAAGCCCCAATTCCAGCCCCAACCCCAGCTCCAACTCCAACTCATTGCGCCAAACATACCCAAATAACAAAACATATTATACATGCTATTCAAACACAAAACAACAATTTAAGAAATATCAGTTATAAAGCTAAAGTTGCAAAATATTTTTTTGTATATCTTATCCTACCGCACATTTCTAATTCAACCTCAATTTTTTAAAACTACATGTTTATAAAACACATTTTGATTCGTGTAATCACGATATTTAAAAATAAAAACTGAAATCGAACCACTATAAGATGGTTTATCTGATTTATGGTTTTTTCAGATTAGATTTTTTAGTTATCGTTTTTTGCGGTTTTGGATTAAGCAGGTCGGCAGGGTTTGTCGGTTTCACATATTTTTTTAACACCAATATCAATAAAACTTAGCATTATATAAATCAAATAATATTTTGAACGACGAAAAACATTGCTCACTAAAATATTTATTATCAATTGTACAATGAAAAACATTGTTATTAGTTAAAAAGTTGAAATACGTTATGAAATTCTTGATATCCATAGATTTATTGTCAAAATAACATAATAAACTAAAATACATGATTTATCGGAAAATTTATTTCGTGGAACCCGTCACGCAACGCGCCGGGTACCGCTAGTAATTATTGAGTTGTCATTGCACCTATAGTGGTGCACATTTCGATTTTTACAAAACCGAACCGGTTATTAAACCGGTTTTGTTCGCGTTGACCGTCAAAAACGGTTTTGACGAAACCGGCTTCGGAAGAAAATCATGAACCGACAATAATCGGTTTCAAACCGGTTTTGAGTCAATATGTCTTGTGGTGGTGTTTTGAGATGAGGAATATGATGGTTAAGTTAAAATGTGAAACAAAACCGCCATTGTTGGGAGTTTGGGAAAGCGAGAGGAGATAAGTGACGAGCTGGCCATCGATGTCACACCTCAAATTACTGCTTTTGCAACCGAATGGAATTCACGGGGTTGACCGTCATAGCACCACAATCACAGTTATATTGAACGACCTAAAGTGTCGTTTGGAAAATACATCGCTTGATTTAATAAAATAATCGAGTTTACAAAGCATAGGTCCCAAATGAAAATCAACTTGTGCGGAAATAAGTTTGTTACAATTCAAACGATGTTTTAAAGTGCATAAATCCCATGAGAGACGCGTCGTCACCACGACTCTATGATAAGTCCTTATGTATGCCATGATGTGTATGCCTTAGATACATGAGATAAAACATGCTAAAAAGTGTCAACACAAAGGTTGAGTGAGTTCATAGAGTTTGTAATGAAATGTAAATCCTTTCAAAGTCGTTTATGCAAAGAAAGGCATTGTAAATCCACCCGGTTCAAGTTCGCCCATACAAAACTTGTAACACGTGTGTTCATAACCCATCGCCAAATGTGTATAGTTTATGTTCAAGCACATGATGTCAAATGAATTCACAATAGTACCTAACTCGACTTAGAACCATAGCACATAATCAATAGTACATGACTCAATGTATCGGTAGTCAACCGACATAGCACTTTATTCGACGAGAACTATAGCACATAATCAATAGTACATGACTCAATGTATCGAGTCAACTGACATAGCACTTTATTCGACGTAGAACTATAGCACATAATCAATAGCACATGACTCAATGTATCAGTAGTCAACTGACATAGCACTTTATTCGACGTAGAACTATAGCACATAATCAATAGCACATGACTCAATGTATCAGTAGTCAACTGATATAGAACATTATTCGACGTAGAATTATAGCACGCAAACAAGAACAATTGGTATAGTACAACATTCGGTTTTTGAAACAATGGTAATCATGATAGAATTTATCCTTAAAAATATAAAGTACTTATGAAAATAGTTAAGCATGTATCTCCCCAAAATAGTTCAAAACATACAAAAGTAGGGCTACTGAAACTCACAAGAATCCTTAAATGTTTATAGTACTTATGAAAGTAAATGAAAATAGTTGAGCATGTATCTCCCAAAAGTAGTACAAAACAATTGAAAATGGGGCTATGAAAACTCACTTGGACAATGATGCGATGGCAAAGTGAGTACAATCGAAATGTAGTGAATCTCTAAACTTGACCTATTATGAATGATATGATATATAATAAGTTATGATGTAATGTTATGCATGCAATTCGCTTGATATCTATACCACAGTGAATTTTGAAGATAACGCTTATCGTCGAATATATGTTTATGACATGTCGTCATTTTATAAAATACTTTACAAGTATTTACGTTGAAACAACCTCCTACGATAGTCGTTTAGTGATTTATTGTGAAATTATAACTTTCGTCAAAAATAATGACATTGAAAATTTCATGAAAGTGACTAAAACGGCCTTGAAAAGCTAGTCGTAATGGTGTACGCGTCGAGCTGCTAGGAAACGAACTCAACGGTTTTGGGAAGCTTGTATCATTATCTCAAAGTTTTAGCATTTAAGTTTTCATCCTAGAGGTCTTGATCATAGAGAAAATATAGGTAAAGTATGGTACTTGTGTCCAAAATATTGTTTAAGGGTGGTTTTCGAAAAGTTTAAGTGACCGTATTTTACTCGTTACAACTCCGCTTGACGAACGGTTGGGCGTTTTGGAAAATAGGCTAAGCGAACTTACTTTTACTAGAAGACATCGTTTCATAAAAGTACTTCATCAATGTTAAAACAACCCTCAACATGGTCATTCGCTGGCCGATATGTTTGTCTATTAGAAAATATATTAGTTATGCTTATATAAAATAGTTACGCAACTTGTTTAAAATGTGAATAACTTAATCGTTATAAGTCCGCTTTTCACGCTTTTATATATCCTCGAATCGTGATAATCTATACTACTTTATAATAGATTTGGAACTTGCTAAAAGGTAGTCTTAAAATTGTAAGACCAAAAACATTTCCTTATTAAGAAATAACAATCCATTTAGTCAATAGTAATAAAAAGGCTTTATGACCAAACTTTATGACTCGAAATATTCGACTTTATGACCAAACTTTTAAAGTTCTCAGAATAAAATGGTCAATACGTTACAAAACTTCATATATATATTTAACTTTATGAAAAATTCAATACCTTAGCATATAAATAAAAGTTATGACATTTTTAATACCCAATATTCATTATGCCCATTTAAGATTAACGACCAACTACAAAACTTCATCATAAATATTTTTTAATTCATTAAATTCATACTTTTAATTTATACTCTAACCTACGGTATATAAGTACTCACAAATACACAAAAAATCTCATTTTTCATTCTCACTCAAAACACACACTACCAAAATCATCCCCCTCTCTCATTATCCGTAAAAGAACACGATCATCACCTCAATCGCCACAACCGCCCGACGCCTTCTCCACCGCCACAATCATAGATCCATCGAAAACATTTGCTCGCCACAAAAATAGTTATCGGATACTGCGCCGCATTGCGGGTACCCTTCTAGTATATACTAATATATTTTTGATAAGTCGACACATTTAATAACGCTTAAGATTCATTTTTGACTCGAGAAAGTTGATATAACATGTCAATTTTCTCAAGATTATAGTTTTCGTTAAACTTGAAAATAACATAACTTCTTCGTTATAACTCCGCTTTTAACCCGCTCAAGCGCCACGCTGCTTTAAAGTGTATTTTCTAAATATTCAGGCCAAAATTTTTATCTACTGTCGAAAATTCCGAATTCAAAAATATGGATAGACCCTTAAGTAAACTTGTCGAAATGAGATTTTCTCGCAAACCTATTCCAACCAATTCAAAACAACTCCGAAGCTATTATAATCCTACCATACACCTTCTTAAGGTGTCATGGGTTCTTAGACATCACCAAAAGTGATATATTTCAAGGAGTAATTATAGGATAACAAATATAAATTAATAGTGCTTATAAACAATTTAAATGGTATAAACATCATATAACTTGTATGTTTTACTCAAACATGATAAAATGAACACAACATGAATATGAAAGATGATGATGAATATGAAATGCTTACTAATTACTTGATGAGGTTTTATGAACAAAGGATTTATCCTAAACACCCAAGTTTTTATTTCACAACCTTAATCAAGAGTGTAACTAAAGTGTATAAAACTTGTCTTGAAAATTTTGGATGAACTTCTCTTGATCCCTGGCCGGTTCTTGCAAAAGGAGAGGAAGAGGGTATTTTGATCTCACACTTTGCAAATTATTGTGTTGTATGTGTTGTATGTATGTAAATGTGAAAGTATAAATGATTATAAGGTTAGTATAAGTAGATATTTTGTTTCAAAAGGTGTGACTCATCTATGTATGTCGACCAAGGTGTGTTTTGAGTTAGCTAGTTTTTTTTTTCTTTTCTTTCTTTTATTTAGTATGTAATGTAAATGTATATTTGTATAAGCATAGTTAGTAATGTGTATATATTTAAGATTTAGGGTAGCGTTACTAAAATAAATCTTAACAGATCAAAATAAAATATATTGAAGTCATAAAATTATAAAATACTTTTCTTGCAAAATTGAGTGAAATAATAATTATCGTGTCGCTTTTACTTAAAACCGTCGAATTATATAAATATAACAATTTATATAAAAATAAATTTAAAACACCTAAGAACTCATAATATTATTTTTATAATCTTAATATGAATATAAAATATATCGGAATAATTTTGGAAGTATTGGATCAAATATTCAAAATAATTAATTACGCGACAGCGTTATTTAATAAAAATTTTACGTTGAATGAAAATGCAAATCATGCATTTAACCAATATGACGACGATGACGTTAATGATATGTAGACTAAACCTAGTCTATATGAAACGTCCTGACGATTGTTCATGAATTCGCAGCTAAACCATTAAGGTTACGAATTTGATACTCGTAAACCTAGTTTACGATAAATGATGAAATAGTGAAACTCGAATAGTGATTTTCTCCGGAAATGAATAGTGTTACGTGAATAGTAAATTTTGAAATACGCTCGAATATTACTGACCGAAACGGTGAATAGTAAAATTTTGAATAGTAACTAACGTGAATAGTAAATTCTAGAGATGAATAGTAAATTTGAAAACGACCGAAATCATGAAATACACAAGATGGGGGTGCTTTGAATCGGTTTTACAATGTGTTGAAATGATTGAATGATTTAGTAGAAAGAATAAATAAATGGCCGAAAAAATGGTGAAGAAAGTAAAAGCAAAATTTTGAAACATGGAAGTTGTGTGAAGTTTTTGTTAGAGATACATCAAAGAAGAATATTGATGTAGACCTTTTGTCTTCCACCCTTCTCGGCCATTTCGCCATCTGATAAATACGCTTTTTATCGGTTTCATTTTGTTATTTGTTTTTTAAACTTATTAAATCAGATATTTTCCTTTCGTTAATTTATAGTTTTTTAATATAAACAAAATTATAAAAATAAAAAAATAAAAAAAATAAAAAAATTGAAAAAAAGCGAGGGAGGTGCAATTTGTATTTTTGAGGGGGTTTGTGTATCCTGTCCCATATGAATATTAGCATCTTTTTATCTCTCCTGCGTGTCACGTTGCTTTTTGATTGGGTAGAAAACAAATAACCGGTTTTTTAAATCGGACCAGTTTAAACCGGTTTTTAAACCGATTGGGCACAAAAATGGTAACCGGTTATATAACCGACGGTTCGCTTTGAATCAAACCGGTTTTTTCCTAAACCGGTTTTGTTTTTTTTCACCACTACCTATCTAAGCCTAGTAATCATACAGGCCGAATCTATAGGCCCAACAAGCTTAAGTAAGAAGCCCATATAGGCATATACATACACCCACCCTATAAAACACTCATTTCACAAGAAAGAACCAAGTTTTGGCGCCATTTATTGATTTCATTTCCCCCCAAATTACAAACCCTAGATCGAGAATGGAAGACCAAATCAGAACCGAATTCAAGAAAAGCAACTTCGTTCTAGTCGAGGAAGAACAAATACTCCAGAAATGTAACATATATTTTGTACTTATTAACTTGTGTATTTATACTCCCTACAGTTTTTGTTAATTTGTTGTTGTTGTTGTTTTTCAGGTGTAACGTTTTGTATAAATTACAATTTAAGTCCATCGGACCTTGTTTCCAGCTGGGATCTTTACTCTATCAACAGGTATAATCTGATTATTTGTTTTTTTAGGAAGTTATCTGACGTCACTTTTATTCCACCCGGCCGGGTTTGAGGTAACCGGGGTCAACCCAGTTCTTAATTTTCCAAACCCAGTAAGACTCGCCGGGTTTTAGGTAACCCGGGTCAACCCGGTTTTGATTTTTTTTTTCTTGTTTTTTTTACAAATTACACAAGTTAATTATATGTAGTTGCGATGTAATTTTATTTTTACCTTTGTTGGTAATTGTTTTTCTAGTCTTAATATATGGATTAGGGGCTGTTTGTTTATATAGCCGCCTTATGGCTTATTTGGTTTTCGGCTTATGTTTCATAAGCTCACTTTTTGTGGCTTATTTTGAATCTTTTCGGCTTATATAAGCTTATTATGACATAAGCTTATATTAGCCGAAATGTTTAAAAATAAACCACACAAAGTGAACTTATGAAACATAAGCCCAAAACCAAATAAGCCATAAGCCGAAACAAACAGCCCCTTAGTCTCAAAACCGGGTTGAAATGGTGACTCGACCGGGTTGATTAAAGACCGGTTTTCAAAACATTGCTTTTATTTATTTTTAGTCTGTTGCCTATGGAAAGTGTTATATATGAAGTTAGGTATATTTTAACCTCGTTACTATCTGAGTATTGGAGGAATAACAAGGAATATTTTTAGTTTGTTGCCTATGGCATGTATATTTCAACACTTAAAACAGCCTTTGCACTACAGGTCAATGGGAAGGCTGCCTTAGCACGATTCCTGTTATTTATTTTGTTTCGTCTCATTCTATACTTCCTTATGAACACAGTTACCTGAACACATGTTATTAAAGTTGAATTGATGTTTTTGCGTTCTTTCCAAATTAACAAGGAATATTTTTGAGGGTTTAAAAGAGGAAGGAAGGTTGATCAATGTTGACATTTATCTCATGTTTCAACAGGCAACTAGATGTAACAGTATCCGATGCTCATATGGATGCATTCCGACAGCAGCTACAAAGTGAACAGAAACAAGCTATTATTGAAAAAGAGCAAGGACTGCATTCGTACACTGATCTCACCATGTGAGCTTTTCATCGACCCAATCTTTTGCTTCTTCAATTATTGTTCTTTTGTTATTACCTGGACCCACATTTTACCCTTCTCGTTCGGTTTGTCAAAGATTGCTGTCAAGTTAAATGATGAATCTAACACCAAAGAAAATATAACTGAAATACATGTATGTACTTTCTATATGTTTTTCAAGGATAACGTCACAAATTTCTCACTTGGATGTATAATCAAATGCTTGTGCCCTACTTTATAATATCAGAATCAATAACCGCAAAGTTTTACCACAGGGAGGAGTTAATTGATGGGCAAGAAGATGTTAAAGAGGCTGTCCCTACTTCTCCAGCAGCACAAGATGTTTTACGTCTGGAGTTATTTGATGCCACACCTGTAACGAATGGGAAAATGCATTCGCTGGGGAAACCATTGGAACTGGTGACACCCTTTGGGCAACGAAAGGACAAGTTTGTCGTACACTCCACACTTAATAACCTACCCATAGTTGATGGCATTAAAGTGGAGCAGGGCGAAGAGAAATCTGATGAAGATATGATAATTAAGAGGGTGCAACCTGTCAAAAGGTGTTCCCTTGAAGTTCATGGTTCCAAGCCTGCATCAGGCTGCATGTATATGTATGACAGGATAGAAGACAAGGTATTTTAACATTTGTTATTGTTAGTTTTTTCGATTACCATGATCATGAATTTAAAGTACTAATTATGTTGATTTTCTGGAAATTAGTTCAATTGCCTTGAAGATAGAATAATGAAGTATTCAAAAGCACTTGTTGCATCCCAGCTTTACGAGGAAGTGGTGGATCCTTCAGTTGCTTCACAAGTAATTCCCTTCTTTTTCTTCTGCAGTTTCTCTTCATGTTTGTTTCAATTTCACACGGTTCTTGGCTAATTCTTACTTATTTTTTGCTATAACTTTTTCCAGAAAAGTATATTCGCTGTTGGCATGATTTGCTGTGAAGAAGAAGGCCGTCTAAAGGAAAAACCAATTATGCTCCAAAGCAGGTGAAATACATATAACTGAAATTGGACAATTATGCTTATGTCAGACACTGCTAATATGGTTTTATCTATTTCAACAGTGTTGAGCATTCTGGAGGACAACGTGTGCGTCTCGACCTGCAAAAATTAGATCAGTTTTCCATTTTCCCTGGTCAGGTATATAAATAGTTTTACTATAAAATAGAGACAGGGAATAAACAGTTTACTGAAACATAAACTCAAGATAACCTAACATTACATTTGACAGGTGGTAGGTGTTGAAGGACATAATCCAAGTGGACACTATCTGATTGCAACAAAAATTGTTGATTATGTGCCCTTATCAGTTCCTGATGATGAAGATTCTCGTCAAACAAAGAGAATAGCTTTGGATCCTGATAACCAGCTTGCTGATCCATCTTATATAACCTCAGATCTATCATTGGTGTGTAAGCTTCTTAGCTATCTACTTATAACGGTTGGATTTGGGCTGTGTTTTGTTTTCGACGGGGTCAAATAGCTAAAGGGGGAATTGGTTGAATAAGTTTGACGTGTTTAAGGTTTACTTGAAATCTATAGTGCATACAAAGGTTCCTAAAATTATTTTTAATCATAGATACATATTATTGCTGTAATAGTATATATATTTTAACAAAATCAATGCATTAGTTATGTGCAAAAAAACAAAACAAAAAAGTATGTGCGACTTTGTTGGATTTTCTATGATTCTCATTACATGTCATGTTGACCAGATTATTGCTTCGGGTCCTTACACCACAGCTGATAATATGTTCTTTGAGCCTCTATCTGACCTTATAGCATATGCACAAAGAAAACAACCTCAATTGCTTGTACTGGTAAGTATTAGTATGTTTTACTCCTGTAAGAGTTGAAATTTTGTTTTTGAAAAGACTAACGTGGTATATAATTGTTTGGCAGTTGGGGCCGTTTATTGATTCCGAGCACCCTGAGATCAAGAAAGGAGCTCTAAACAGGACATATGATGAGTTATTCCGTCTCGAAATTCTTAGAAGGGTAACATTTTTGAAACTGCTTTCTTGTTTTTAATTCATGTTTTTGTATTGCTAGTTTTGTCCTCTGACTTTATATGACATCGAACATTCTCCAGCTTCAAGATTATGTGGAATATATGGGTTCTGCTGCTCGTGTTGTTCTCGTGCCATCCATACGTGATGCACATCACGACTTTGTATTTCCTCAGGTAATTTATCACCAATGAAATATTTTTGCAATATTAGTTTCACTTAGTAAACCCTCATTGATCAGCATGATTAATGTATCGTTTGGTGATTGTTTTGCAGCCTCCTTTTGATATCAATGTAGCTGATCCACATCAGCAGGTACAATCAGCTCTTTTTCTTTCTCTCAAGCTATTTTAGGTGACTATACCAAGTTACTGAATTTGTCTTTTTGAAATCCAGATTACTTGCATTACAAATCCAGGAATCATTTCAGCAAATAAGGTAAAATCAATGTCCTTCCATCATGGTTATTATAATCATAAACTCGTCTATTCATTCAGGTCTAAATAGGCCAGTTTGACCATAACAAATCCCATCTTTGTTTAATGTGTCAAGTATGATCACAAAACTTTATTTTTTCACTAGTAGTATAAACGATTTAATAAGAAGTTTTATTAAATTCACTTAGGTAATCTGTAACACGTTTGATCCATTTAACCCATTTAAACTTGAGTACTATTTTAGCTAGCTTTTTAGATTATTTTTGGGCAAATGACAAAAAAATGCATCAAACTTGACACTTTATGTGATTGTGTGTAGCCAACTATTTTTTTTCTTATTGTATGTACTGAACTTTCAAATTTCGATCATTATGTGTATTTTGTGACTATTCGACATGTAAATGACCATTTTACCCTTCAAAATTTGAAAAATTAAGGGTAAAATGGTCACAAATACACACAATAATCGAATTTTGAAAGTTCAACACACATACGCAAAAAATAGTTGGCTACACACAATTATAAAAAGTGTCAAGTTCGATGCATTTTTTTGTCATTTGCCCATTATTTTTCTCATTTTTTTAAGGTCATATATAACCGAAATGAATAGGTTGAAAGTTCGACTTTAGATAAAGTATTACAAAAACATTTATCAACTTTGAATCTATAGGTGAAGATAGGCTGCTGCAGTGTGGACGTACTGAAACAACTTAGTACAGATGTGGTCACACGAGGAATCAAGAATCGCATGAATACCCTAACTAACCATCTCTTGAGCCAACGCAGGCATGTTTCTTGACAGTTGACATGACAAAAGATAATATTTTTTATATTTAATTTTTTACTTACTATCTTTAAACTTGCTAGAACAGCTTCTATCCTTTGTACCCACCTGCAGAAGACACTCCTCTGGATTTGTCTCTTGCTCCGGAAGCTCTACAAATGTCAATCGTTCCAGATATCCTCATCGTACCCTCAGACCTGACACAGTTTGTTAAGGTAATTTGCGGGTTTTGGCTGAAATGGGTCATTTTGTATGGGTCGACACAGTGTGGGTTGAGCTGCCACAGTTTTTTCAATTGATTTCATTATTTATGTACAGCGATGCGTTAATTACAGTTATAAAGCCAATAATAGTCCAAATCGTTGAAAATGATTTAGAAGGTTGCATGTGTTATTTAGACGTTGGGAGACTTTCAACCCGTTTTAAACTGATTGACCCATTACCTTTTAAGCTATTTTTGAAGTGTCTTGCTAACAGTAGTCTTTGTGGCTATTGTTAACACTTAACACCACTTTGAACTACTTTTGCTTTATAAAGATGTTCTTTAGAACCTCCTTTTTTATCCGATATATAAGGGACCTTTTATGCTTCACTTATAAGTAGTAAAAAAATGATTGTGTAGGTTTTGAGCCTGGAGGAACAAAGGAAGGAGAAGAAGTGAAATGCATGTGTGTGAATCCAGGAAGATTAGCTAGAGGCGAAGGAGGTGGTCATTTTGTAGAACTTAACTTCCATGGCAACCCCGACTCTTCTTCTGCTTCAGTCATTCGTATATAGAAGAATTATCTGAATTTCAGTAGCAAGAACATCACCAATTAGTTTCAAAACAATGTTTAGCAATCTTAATATCATGCTGTAATTAATATTGTATTATTGGTTTGAACTATGCTTGCACTTCTTAAACTAGGTGGTATTTTTATTCCAGTTATGTAGCATTTATTATTTTTCCATGTGAGCCAACTGTTTAACAAGTTTTTATAAGATGTAGTCTATTGTATGATGTTTGGTTTTAGTTGTTTCTGCTTCTAAGTTCCAAGTAGATCAATTGTGATTCAAGGAACCTATCATTAATAATTTAAAATTTCAACCAAAACCTAAAATAAAATTAATGTTGTTGATACTGTTACAAGCAAGGATGCAAAATCGCGAATCGGTAGTCGGGCGGTTGAACTCCTTGTAGCACATGAATCGATCTAGCGGGATTAATCGATGATTAACCGGATTGGCATTTATGGCAAGTTTTATGATTTCGGCGAGTTTTCCAAAGAAGCTTTTTCTTAAAAAATCTTGTAACAAATATAAACAACGACTATAGTGATTAAAACTAGTTTACGGTGATTTTGGGTATTTCCGCAAAATTGGAAAGTTTTCAAGTTTGACCACCGTTGATGGTCGTCGACCACGGTTGACCGATTTGTTTGACCGATTCTGTAAATCGAAAGGTTGGTGGCCAAGAATGCATAAGCGGCGATTAATCGGCCTTGTAAACTTTTTGGTGGTTACAAGTCTATAACTCCATCAAACACAACATTGTTATAATCGATTTTTTTAGCTCAACCTTAACCTATATCAACTCGAGCTTGAGCTCATCTCAAATCGTTGGTTGCCCTGTTTACTTCTGTAACAAAAGTAAAACAATGTACACAACAATTGTAATTTACAAGTCATAAGCTAAGATCATAATATCTTATGGCAGTGCTTTAGCTGAGTGAATGGAGGCCCTGTGCGAAACTTTATACAAAAACTAAATATGATGGTCAAAATATATTATATGGAGTACCAACTATAGAAACTAAAAATATACTACGTAGTATTTTAATGATCTATCTTAAGGCTTAACAAGTATTTACAACGTAAAATTGTACGACGTTAACAATTTTTGTTCGAAGTAAATTTTGAGGGCCCAAACATATAAAGTGGTGTACATTTTGAGGCCCTTTGCGGTCGCACACCCGTGTAGGGCTCTGTCTTATGGATTATTAAAGGCAGGAGTATAAACCATAAACTATATAAGTACTCATCATAATCAACCATCACCAACATATTCATTCATATCCATCCTCCGTGAATATTATAATTTTCAATTTCAATCAATTGTGAGCTCATATTCTCATAATATACAATTTTATGTTTGATTTTCAAAATTAGGGTTTGATTCATTTTTATTGGATTAAGGTTGTTTATTGTTTCTCTGTTCTACCACCAATTGTCTTATATTGATTGATTGTGTTAGGGTTTATGAATTTTGCAACAGGGATTTATATTTGATTTGATTTATAACCACTAGAATGCATGGAATATTAGATTAGTTTTTCGAGTTAGTTTCTTAATTATTTTTCAATAAGTTTGTCACGTTATTATGGAATAACAAATATGACCATCATTTGGAGGATTCCGGTTCTAAGTCTTTGTGTTGGTATACATAGTTTTCTGTTTTAGGGTAACGTTAAAATGCAAATTAAACCATCAAACGTGGTAATACATGCATGTGTTCTTCTTGAGTTTGGGGGTTTATTATACATAGTTTTTCTGTTTTAGGTTACGAAATTAGTTGTCAAAAAGTTTTTCGCGTTAGTATGTGCATTGCGGATCTAAGAATAACATATATGACCATCATTGGATGATTCCTTTAAATTGCGGTTCTAAGTCTTGGTGTTGGTATACATAGTTTTTCTGTTTTAGGGTGTTTCCTGTAACGTTAAAATGCAAGTTAAACCATCAAACGTGGTAATACTTGTGTTCTTAAATTTGTGGGTTTATTGTACGCTTAGAACAAACATTATATAGGTAGACACTAGATAATTTGGAAATTAAGTGTATATGGAGGTAGTGATATTAGCAATTGCGGGTGGTTTTGTCATTTGTGTAACTATTTCTCAGTTTGCTTGCTCTAATAGACACACGCCTTAAATCACTGCAAGGAATGTAATGAGCCTTTCAATGGGCTAACTAACCGCCATAATGGAAGTTACACTATTTTTATAGGTAGCTGCCCTTGTATAGGTTTGATGCTGGTGTAGTTGGTTTTTCTTCCTACTAAGTTGGGTTGGCTACATGTAGATTAGATCTATAGGATATATATACATATAATTATGAAAATGTACATGGAGTTAGCGACATCTGTTATAGCTTGTGGGTCATGTGCAATTATTTATTGATTGGATTGCTCAATAGATCTGTTGGAATCACCGCAAAAGCCCTTTTTTGTTAGTTCTTAAAGAGCTTCTCTGTTGGGTTTGCCTCTGTTAAGTTTTGATCTATTGAGCTGGCTTGTTAGCTTAGTAAAATCCCACTTAGATGTCACAAGCGTAATCATCAAGCAGGGCCTTTTTATGTTTTATAGACAAAAATCATCTACGAATAAGCAATTTCTTAAGCAAATTTGTTTACAGACGTAAAATTTGGTGTTTCACTCTGTTAAGTTCTAGAACGGCTTAGGTTTTCCAGAATTGCACCCAACATTTGGAAAGAAAATACCGGTTCACTAACAATGACAACTCTTTAGTACGGAGTATAAAATTAGTTGGAGTAGGGACTAATCTCATAATCTTTACAATATATAGGCTTATAAATCTTTATAGTTCTTATTTATTCGATTTCTCAATTAGTGGTCACATGTTCGCTGTAAACTTATCAAACTTTAGGCACTTCAAGATTAATACAAGTGATTTCCCAAATCTGGATGTGAAGCACGGAGTCCCAAAATTTATTGCAAATAAACTTTTGCTGACTCTGATGAACAAAGATGCTGATTATTATATTTTTGGGCAATCCAACAGGTACATTCAAGCTTTTATGATCTACACGTGACTGATACAAATATGTCAAGGCCATCCAACCCTGTCTACCAAAGGCTTCAACAGATACTTGGAAGCTATTGTTTCGGAATTCCAATGTCTTGGATGCCTCGTTTAGAGAGTTGTTACAAGAAAAAGTTTAAAAAATCACTGGACTATGAGTCCTTAGGTGTGAAAGATATTAAGCAGCTTGTTGATAAGATGCGCAACAAAGGCGTGGTGGTGTTTTTTCAAGGGCGAAATAGCGAGGAGGAGGAATACCTGATGTCTGCTCGTATGGTAGAAATCAGACAACAAGTCTATTTGAAGGAGAAGGTTGAAGAATTACTACACAGGCATGGTGGTAAAATCGCGTTCGAATCTTTTGACGATTTATACGACGATCAGTTTAAGTTGCTCATGGACTATGATTACTATGCTCTGACCGGTCTTGATCATCTTTGTCAAGTCTTGAACGATATTGTGATGGTGGAAGTAGCAAATCCCTCAGGAGCGAAGGTGATAAGGGCGGTCAAGAGCTACAATTTAAGAAAAAGGAAGAGATGAATGAAAAGATAGAGGGTTGCCGGACATATGAAGAAGATGATGATATTTTACTTTCTCTTTGGGTAAAAGTATTTTTGTTGGATCGTTTCAGGAGCATGCTTCTATCTTAGTTTTATCGGTTCGTATGATTATTATTATACTTCCATGTCAAAGTTATGTGTTTATGTTTTCAAACCTTGTTGGATCGTTTCAGACTCCTTGTTTTGTTGTGTCAGTTGAAAGTTTTATTTGGAAACCCGTGGCATCTTATTTGGTCAACATAAATCTTTGTTTATCTGCCCAGTCATAAAACTTATGACCATTTTTTTCATTTAGACCTACTGTACCGGTCATGCTCTCCCTTGAACTTAAAATGTTTTTGTTCTTGGTTAGGGTGGTGTATCGGTAGTATTCACAACCTCTACGTTAGCGTCACTACATCCCTCTTATCATCACCTCTACATGATATTTACCATTGTAGTGAGTACCACATTCTTTACCATTTATCTATACCACACTTAAACGCACATGTATACATCATAACACATTCAAACACGCCCTTGTGTACACACAATGTTTCAACTCATTCATTGATTTCCTTCTACTTTGCTTGAATGTATATTCTTCGATTATCCCAGTGGTGATTCACGCGGGCCCAAGCCACTTAGTACAATTGTCTTGTATCGAAATAATGTATTATGCTCATTAAATATAAAATTGATTGTGCTCATATTTACCCTTGCCACAATCACAAAATGCTTGAATTTTACATTTCTAAAGAACACACACATTTGAAATAGTATAAGCATAATTGACATTGAGTAAGGATCAAATGAAATAATAGTAAAATGAGAAGAATGAAAGAATTACAATCAAGACATTTCGATGCACCTATAATAAAAGATGCATCTCCATGAATTCTCTTTATTCATTTGAAATGTGGTTAAGACTATTTCTCATTCTTCTTATTATATTTTCTTCTCACTGATCCACACCCAATTGACATTTGCTACATTTTCTCGGCTCCAAAGGATGTTTAATTCACAAAGAAGGTAAAGGAGCTACGCTCCGTCAACACGAGACCAAACAAGAACCAATCATACGGCATGCATATCATCACACGCACATATGACCCGGATCAAGGGAACCACCACAAGTATCATGTAAGACCTACATTTCGGATCCTATTTGATCACCATATATAATCGGCATTCCAAAGTAAAGGGTTAATAGACAAAGAAGTCACTAAAGTTTGCGGGAAATTTGTCCTAAGTCACTATAGTTTAAAAGTTGTCATTCGAGTTACTATACTTTGTGTGACCGGTTTATTTGTTACTATCTTTTGGTAACCTACAATTACCGGTAAGATATCCTACGTGGCATTATATATTTCATTTATGTTTTATATATTTGACGTCACACTTCCCCCAAACTTTTGTTTATTAATCCCAACTACACACACATTCTTCCATCTTTTCACACACGGATCCTAACATAATTAAATAAAGATTGTGTAATTAGGGTTTTCAAGAATCAAATAAAGATTGATTAGTGTTGTCATCTTCTCCAAAAGGTAACAACAATATCTCATTAGTTAATTACTTATTTGTTTCAACAAAAGGAAATTAGGGTTTAGGATGTAAATTTAGGGTTTTCGCAATTAACATTTTTATTGTTTTATATTCTTTCGGATGGCATCACCATCCCAATCATCCACTTTTTGCTCAAATATCATCGTGGTGGTGTGTTTGTAAGAAATCCCTTTCGTATGAATATGAAATTCTATCGAAATTCCTAATGTTGATATGCTAGCTTTAGACTTGGTAGGTTTTGTGAATCTTTTGGAAAGTGAATGCCTTGGTGAGGTGAAGGCATTGTTTTATTTGGTTCTGGCTTAGACTTTCAATTAGGATTAAAACCTCTAAAATCAAATGCTGACTTTGATGCGTGTGTGCAATGTGGTGTAGATAATGATCATGTTTTGCATATATATGCCTCTCATTCTGAGTTTGATTTAAATGAAACCACTGAACAACACAATAGTGATAGTGACAGTGATTTAGAAGATGATGATTACAATGTGTATGACTATTGTGATTCTGAAGAGAGTGACACTGCATCACTTGACCATTTGTCTGATGGTGAGGAAGAGGTTTTGGATGTTAGGACTAAGAAAGTAGAGCTCGCACCTAAGAAAGCTTCTAAGTTGTTTGATGAAAATTTTTTGACTAGAGTTTACAATGGCTTGCCTAAAGATGACTTTAGTGAAAAAGACTTTGTTCCTAAAAAAGTAGATGACCAAGATAAGTTGGGTGATCACTGGCCAATCCATGATCCTAATGTTAAATGGAAGTTCATGAGACCACAGTTAGGGGAAAGGTATGAGAGTCCTGAACAACTTAAAAGAGCACCGCATACTATGCTTTGGCAAATGGTTATAAGCTATATTACAAAGTAAACAATCCTAAGAGATCATTAGCTAAATGTTCAAAGGATAATAAAGAAGAAATGCCCATTTAGATTGTGGGCATCTTGGATGCAGGCTGAAAAATCTTTTCAAATCAAAACCATGAATGATAGGCATGTCTGTTCAAGGACATATGAGTATGGCACCTTAATAACAAGCAACTGGGTAGCTAGGAATTATGCTAAAAAGATCATGGTCAATCCTTCTATAACAGTTAGGTCTCTTATTGAGTTGATACTAAAGAAATTCAAATGCAAAGTGACTATTAGTCAAGCTAGAAGGGGAAAGATTAAGGCTTTGCAGCAATATGAGACATGTTTAGAGGATCACTATGGAATGCTTTGGTCATATGCTTCTGAAATCCTTACTTCCAATCCTGGATCAACTTGTAAGTTAGGTGTTACCACAATGCACGATGGAAAGAACTATTTTGATAGTTTTTATGTATGTTATAAAGCTTTGAAAGAAGGATGGTTAGAGGGTGCGAGAAGGGTAATAGGTCTAGATGGATGCTTTCGAAAACCATCCGCAGGGTGAACTTTATCACCGTAGGAAGAGATGGCAATAACCAAATATATCCAATTGCATGGGCGAGTGGTGAGTGTAGAGAACAAGGAAAATTGGAGTTGGTTCATGCAATGTCTACTTGATGATTTGGGAATTGCACGGTGGTGAAGGACTAACAATCATATCGATCAACATAAGGTCGGTTTCTTCTACATTTGGACAAGGATTAACAATCATATCTCGTAATGCATTTGATATCCGCTCAAGGTTTAACTAATATATTTTGCGGTATTGTTGAAGTCAAAGGATGTAATGCCTTTGGTCGAAACGCAGACAATGTGCAAGGCACATATACGCTAACTTCGGAAGAAGTATCTTGGTGTGCTGTTTAGGAATCTCTTTTGGAAAGCAGCTAAGGCAACATACCCTGCTAAGTTTGAACAAGCAATGAATCAGATCAGGGATATCAACAAAGAAGCACATAAGCATTTGATGGATAGACAACCAGAAAGCTGGAGTAGGGCATTCTTCCTCACAGATAGAGCATGCGACGCAGTTGAGAATGGAATAAGTGAGTGCTTCAACTCACTTATTGTTGAGGCAAGAAGAAAGCCAATAATTAATATGCTGGAGGATATTAGAACTGGTATGATGGAAAGGATGCAAAGAATGAGAGAGAAGCATGAGAAATGGGAAGATGTCATATGTCCTAACATAAGGAAGAAGTTCGAAATACTGAAGGATAAGCACATGTAAGTCATTTTAAATATGTATAGGAAACAAAGGTTTTATATGTACTAATAAATGCATACTATTGTTCATTGTAGGAAATGGAAAGTTATTGCAAGTGGTCGAAAGGGTTTGAAGTGAGAAATGGGTATGAGGGTTTCAAAGTTGATGAAAAGGAAAGGACTTGCACATGTAGAGGTTGGCAATCGATCGGTCTACCATGTGAACATGGCTTTGCGACTATCTACTTCTGCATAAAGACCACAAAGAGTATGTTTCTAATTGGTTCAGGAAAGAAAGGTTTGTATCTGCTTATAGTCATTATATTGAGGGTCAAAATGGAATGGATCAATGGCCTTCAACTGAATATCAAAAGCCATTACCTCCTATGATCAGAAGAATGCCTGGAAGACCACCACATAAGAGAAAAAGAGATGCAAGTGAGAATGATGGGAATAGGACTAGGATTAGCAGAAAGGGGCAAGTCAATCATTGTAAGCTTTGTAGACAGAGTGGACATAATCAAAGGGCTTGTCCAAGTAAGCCACAAGATGAGATACCAAGTGGTGGGTCTTCAAGAGGTGGTAAGACTCCTAGAGGTGGTAAGACTCCTAGAGGTGGTAAAACCCCAAGAGGTGGCAAGATTCCTAGAGGTGGTAAAACACCAAGTTCTTGTAATACACCAAGTTCTGCACCACAAGACCCTTCATTTGAATGCACCACAAGATGAGATGCCAATGGTTGTTCGCACCACCTCAAATTTCAACTCCTCCAGTTGGCTTTGAAATGTCTACACGGATAAGTTGCCTTCACCAACTAGGGGTGTTGGTGTAAGAATCAGAGGTAGGGGTAGGGGTGTACTAATGAGGGGTGTTGGTGTTAGAATGATGGGTGGTAGTGTAGGAATACCATCAAGTGAAGCTGCAAGTAGTGAACAAGGTGTTAGCAATAGGAGGCTTAGGACCATAAATGGGAAAGTTGTTAGAATGAGAGGGAAAGGAGATGGATCAAAAGCTCATATGTATCCTGGTGGAATAAAACCTATAGGGTTTGGTCTTTCTTGGGATCCTGTTGATGGAGAGCCAATGTTAGGAGTAAGTACTTCAAATATTTTACATTAATTTTGTTTATGTATCTTGATTATTCATTTTGTTAACTAATGTAAAAATTTTGCGAATACTATGGGTATGCCTGCACCAGCTTGGCCAATTGGTATTACACCTGAAGATGTTAGAGTCCATGCTGAAAGAACAGAGCCTGTTGTGGAGCAAGAGCCAATGCTAGAACCACTTGTGAGGAGGAATGCAGAATACCAAAGGAGGATGGCAGCTCAAAGGAAAAGTCAACCAGTGGAGAGAAGGCAATCAGAAAGGATCAAACAGATCATCTTCAACAGGCCACCATCACCTGGGCCAGGATTAAATGAAGATGATGCCATCTCTCTTGACTAGATTGTAGGAATGACCTTAACATGGCTAGCCATGATGGTTTGGCACTTTTGTATATCGCCATTAGAACTAATCCATAGGATGTTAACATGGCTAGCCACTAGTTTGGCACTTTTGTATATCGACCATTAGAACTAATCCATAGGATGTTAAACTTTAGGATGTAGTCAAATTGATGATGCTACTTACTTAACATTTGCGTTCAAATCGCACCATATTTTGTATGTACTTAAACAATGCAACATGTTGTGCGGTTTATATCTCGCACAAACATTTGCAAAGAATGATGCATAGAATGATATGCGGTTTGAATGCGGTTTATGTATGACTATCCATTTGCGTTTTGTTATTATTTACTTCATTGTTACAAGTAGAATGTATAAAGTATTTCAAACACAAACACATGTAAACAGAGATAGAACACTTCACTTCATTCATTCATTAGAACCATTGTTACAAAGATGCATTCTAACCACAAAATACCATAGTCTTACAATACCAATTCTAACCTAAAGCGCATAAACTAAAATGACATCACTTACAAAATACGCATAATGTAAACTTCACTTACAAATACAATAACACCTAAAATAACCTAATAAGAAACATCCCAACAATAACCACAATCAAAACCCTATTGTAAAATGCAGTTCGAGAGTTTTGATTGGTTGCTTGAACAACTTCATCTTGTGCATTCTCCAAATTAACATGGATCTGATACATGGTTGCTTGATACCAACGATTTGGTAATGGCGCATCAACCCATCTGAAATAGTTGCAATTTCTTGTTGGATCCAAGAAATTGGGGCAACCAAGAAATCTTCTTCCAGGGTTCATTTGTGTCCAAGAGGTTCGACACCTTGCTACTTCACCACATCCACAAAGGTGCGCCATTGATTTGTTGCAAGATGAAGATGGAACGGATTTAATGATTTTGGGTTTAGAACCCTAATTTTGAAATGGATATTTGGGTATGTTTTAGGTAGGGTTAGTTTTTATAAGAGAGTATGTAAGTGGTTTTCATATGTGGCAAGATGAATCGATGTGTTATTTGGCGGTCCACGTGGACACCAAATGGGTATCTCAACCGTTGCCCACCATGGGAGTGAGCTAAGGAACGGTTTTAAAATGTTCAATGACACGATTGACAAACCCGTGTAGTATAGTAACTCGAATGACAACTTTTAAACTATAGTGACTTAGGACAAATTTCACGCAAACTTTAGTGACTTTATTGTCTATTAACCCTCACAACCTATTCTAAACGTTATAACCCTTACTAAACTATATAACCGTTTATACCCATTATGACCCAATAAATATCGGTTCGTAATTCTAAATTTACATAATACATACTAAACTATTCTAATTTACAATTTACACCAAGACTCCTATATTTAGTTTATACTCAATACTTCCCTTAAACTAAATATAGTTAAAGGTCTTCATTCTTGATTTGTCTTCTGAAGAGTCTTGGTTCTTCATCATCCCACACGAGATGTGCCTCTTCTTCCTTTTCTTTCTCTTTGTCCCTTCGCTTTGTACATTCGTATGCGAAATGACCATATTCACCACATTCATAGCATTTGAATCTACTCTTGTCATTGCTTGATTGACCAACACTTCTTCCATGTCCTGTTCCTCTTCCACGTCCTCTACCATTAAGCCTGTTTCCAGAATTATTTGTACTTGCTAACAGTAATTTCTTTGGATCATACTCTTACGGTTCATCGATGCTCTTATCGTTCTTCATATCTTTGTTATTCTTCCAACGGCTTCTTGAATGGCATGGTATCTATTTCGAGTATTGTTCAATGGTGGCTACAATCGGTAGAAACTTCTTGAACCGAGTTGAGTAACTTTCTCACAATTATCTTATCCTCGAGGGTAGTGCCAAGGCTTGCAAATTTGGCTTTTATCTTGACTTTCACGAGAAGTCTTGCACTCTTCGTTTTCTTTCATCTTCAAAGTTTCTAACTCACTTCTTAGCGTTTGTAGCCGTGCTTTCGGACTAGGTGCGCACCAAGGTATCGTACTTTCACCGAATCCCATACTTCCTTTGCGCTTCATATTGTGCAACTTGCATCAAAATATCCTGCGGTATTATGCGGAATATCATAGCTTTCGTTGTATGCATCTTCTTTCATCCGTTGTACTACTTTCTTCTTTCGGGTTGATCGTCTCCCAAAGGCCATACGCTTAATATTGTTTCCATCAATCACTCATGTTGTGTAATTGGAATCAATCAGCGTGCGCATTTAAGTGCTATATTTTCTTGAACTTTAGATGTACTGCTTCCTTCTTTATCGTTCGTCATGCTTTCTTCCTTTCTCTCTTCTTTCTTGCTTCAATCTTTCGTCTTGCTTGTACCACACAGGTTTTCTTTTTCCTTACTTGATCGTACCACACAGGTTAATACCACAAAGGTTTTACCACGAAGGTTTGTTCCACGAAGGACTGTACCACGGAGGTTTGTTCCACGAAGGATTTGTACCACTAAGGTTTTGGTTCTTGCTTACTATACCACAAAGGTTATGATTTCTTTCCACGAATCAATCCAAGTATATAAATAATATGGGCTTTCCAGATCAAAACTTAAATGGAATTCCAACTTACTATCAACAATCGAATTCTTAAACGAGGATCCTAACTTGCAAATAAAACTTAAAACTTTTACAAAGGAAACAAACCGAAATTAGGGCAGGCACACGCAACGTTTTTCTTTTTCCTTCTTTAATTCGATCAAACAGCCCACTTTCTATTTTGTTTCTTGTTAACCGACGAAATCCTCCGTTCTTTCTTTCCTTTCTTTTTGTTCTTCTTCCCTGGATCGATTGTTGCTCTGATGCCAATTGTTAGTTTCTTCTGAATTTCACAGGTTGTTTTGTGTATAATCAGTATATATGATAAAAGGGTTTGCGACAAAGGGACTTGTAACAGAGAATACACAAGAATGTTGATAAAGACTGAATATGAAACACATATGAATACTAATGAATTTGTATTGATTCGACTTGCTTCTGATTACATGACTTTGTCCCTATTTATACTAGATGAAATGGTACCAATGAACAAGAGAATACCGTTTCCCTAAAAGTAACCGACACAACCTATTCTAAACGTTATAACCCTTACTAAACTATATAACCGTTTATACCATTATGACCCAGCCCAATACCGGTTTACAGAATTCTAAATTTACATAATACATACTAAACTATTATAATTTACAATTTACACCAAGACTCCTATATTTAGTTTATACTCCAATACGGGTATTAATTAATTAATCACTTAAAACGATTAATTCACACTTAATGATCTTTTCGCACATCATTTTTATATCGGAAAACACACTAAAACGGACTAATAACCATACAATATCTGAAATTACTGCAAATAACCATAAAATATGTGAAATTATGTCTTGTAGGTATAAGGCGCGTGTCCACTTTATTCAAGTCGACCAAAAAACCTGAATGTGGTGCTAAGTCGTACAAATTTTTAGCCTTCGGTCGCACAAATTCCTTAAATGCAATTTCGTGAATAACGTTGATTAGATATATGTGACACCATAAAAGTATAAAAACTGATGTAACACACTTGTACTTGAGTTGTCTGCTCTAACAAATTAGATAGGAACCAAATTAGTACTTTTTTTTTGGTAATAACCAGTCAATGTGTTGGAGGAATGGCAAAATAACTCACTGATTATAAAGGCAAACCGGATGATTCTCTTCTCGGGTTATATGCGCATCCGAACCGACATACATTTTGGTCCGAATCCATGCTAAGAGCGGCGATCCGATGAAGTCAAATTTCCTTGTCGCAACTTTTTACATCACAAGTAGTTGGTTTTAGGTAGAAATGGCATAGACACTCTTCATTTAATTCATATGAATAGACATTGTTTTGATAGATATATCAATTTAAAGCCAAAGTACTTGATTTGTAGAATAATGGCAACTAATAACACCATGGGAAACTCGAGTATTTCTAGTGAAAATGAAGATGGGATAATAGTAATTTCTTACAAGATGTAGTACAAAACGAACCAACAAACCACTGATTACACAGTTACTAATAACACCGGACAAAAGAATCTACCCCATGAGCCAAAGTGTCAATTGGCTTGGTGCCTAAAAACACTTAAACATCTTTCTTAATAGTCATAATAGTACATAAAGCTTTACACAAAAGCACCTATAATGAATCAAGGGAACTGCGGCCTCATCAAGAACTCTGACCCCTGCTCCCATCTGGTGGATGAATATATAGAAAAATTAGCGACACCACAATGCAAATCAACATCGACCACAAATACACAATCGTCGATATCTTCCCATTCCTTCCCATCAACCCTTTAGCAAACGGATACAAATGTGACATCACCCGGAAGCTAAAGAATCGCCCCAAAAGCTTACTCCATTCGGAAGCGGTAGTATATGGTCCTAAAGACCCCAACCGCAATTGCGGCCACGTTCGGTAAGATAATAGTCATTGGTGGAATCATCGGCATAGTAAACGGAACTCATGCATAGACGTTGGGAGACTTTCAACCCGTTTTAAACCGATTGACCCATTCCCTTTAAGCGATTTTGAAGTGTCTTGCTAACATGAGTCCCTGGCTATTGTCAACAACCACTTTGAACTACTTTGCTTTATTAAGATGTTCTTTATAACCTCAACCTATTTCACTCCTTTTTATCCGATATAATAAGGGACTTTTTGCTTCACTTATTAAGTGATTGATTTAAAAAATGTGTAGGTTTTGAGCACGGAGGAACAAAGGAAGGAGAAGAAGTGAAATGCATGTGTGTGAATCCGAGAAGATTAGCTAGAGGCGAAGAAGGTGGTCATTTTGTAGAACTTAACTCCCATGGCAACCCGACTCTTCTTCGCTTGACCATTCAGATATAGAATAATCCTTCAAGAAAACCGGATAAAAGTATCGAATTTCATGTAAGAACATCACCGTTAGTTTCAAAACAATGTTTAACAATCTTAATATCATCTTTGTAATTAATATTGTATTATTGGTTTAAACTATGTTGCGATTCTTAAATTAGGTGGTATTATTTCATTTATGTAGCACTTGTTCTTTTTCCATGTCAGCTAACTAAATTTGTATTGTATGATGTTTGGTTTTAGTTGTTTCTGCATCTAAGTTCCAAGTAGATCAGTTGTGATTCAAGGATGTGAGCATGTAATCTCGTTCATTGCTCCGTTTCGAAGACAGAAACATGAAGGACCAAAGTTGCTTATTGTAAACCTATTAACCGAATAGCGGTTATTTTAGTTAGTTAGTTATGGCAGTTATTACCGAACCATTGTGTCGTTTGGTTATGTCCATTCGATACCTATATATAGACATGAACATGTTACAGAAATCTAGTTTTAACATTTGATAAGTTATCAAGTTTTATTTGCAATTTCATATATTGTTTTTACTCAACATTTGGGACCAACATTTGGCATCAAGAGCCTTAATATACATCTCGTTACACCATCATTCAAACATAAGAATCTTTGTTAACGAGTAGTATCATAACCAGAAGTCTCAACGAGACAAGAAGGAAAACCAAAGAAGAAAGATACACGCTGAAACTTTGTTTCAGGAAGAAGAAGAAGAAGACGCAACGTATATACCATACATACGCTGCCTGGATAACTTGAGACGCAAGGAAAATAGTGCACGACCGTACTTGTGTAGAAATTGCATACGACAAGGCACCAAACGAAGTGGTGACTTGAAAGTTTGCGTTGGTTTGATCCTGAACGCAACAAGAACGGAACGAAGGAAACTTTGTTACAGACTTGTTGGCTTTCAACATCATACAGCGAAACAGGCCTCTTTGTCGCGGACAAAGGTGGAGAAAAAGAAGATGTACGTGAAGAAAAAGAAGAAGGACGTTGCTTGGATTGAAGAGAAGGGTATACCGAATAAGAAAACAATCGAAGATTGTTTTGGAATAACGCTCGCAATACAAAAAGGGACAACAACAGGAGCATTTTGATCACTTGCTAGCAAGGATACCGTGGGTATTTCTGTAGGTTGTTGTAGATACGGTGTGGAATAAAAAAGAAGTGGTATTGTGGAACGCGGACAAGCAACGAGGGCAACAAGGACATAAGCATACGCTTTCACTTGTTGACATACTACCGTCGAGTAGTAGAACAAAGACAAGCAATTCGCTTGGTCTTTTGAAAGAAATTACCGAGAGTAATTTTGAAACATTTTGTGTTTATCCTAGACTTGAAGACAAAGAACAACGAAACTTTGAAAGTTTACCGAAAACTTTTAGAAGTTTTGGCAACATTAGCCGAGATAAAGAAAGCAAGTCGACACAAAAGGAAGGACAACGTGGTACAAGGAGCGGTATATTTTGAAGAAAGCAAGTCGACAACATCAATAAAGGGTGTACCGATTGCTTTGGAAACAAGAACGAGGGAAAAGGAAAACATAGTTGGTATATTCTAGTACCGACAAGAAGGGAATACGCGCGTGACAAACACAGGTCACACAAAAAATCTCAAACTTTTGGATTTCCTTTCATATTTATAGTATAGATACTTAGTTTATACTATTAGAAATCCATAGTTCCATATTAGGATTCCCGGATAACTATTTCTGTTCCCGTAGTATTAAGTGATACCACTAGTTAGAAATCCCCATACAAATTAGAGAATGAAGATCATAAGCACTATCAAAATGCCCGGTGACGATGCAAGTGGCAGTAACACTGCACCAAAACCCGTAACCCCTATGACACAGTATCAATGCCCTAAACTCAAAATCACAAACTACACAGTTTGGACTATACAAATTAAGGTGATACTAGAAGCACAAGGATTATGGGAAGCTATAGAACCTAAGGAAAACACGCAAGTAGATGATAAGAAGGATAAGGCAACAACCGCCTTCTTATATCAAGCGTTAACCGAAGATGTGATCTTACAAGTAGCAAGTTGCAAAACAAAGAAAGGAATTATGGGATTCATTGAAAAGAGACACGTTGGAGAAGAAAAGTGCAACAAGCACGGTTACAATCATCGATGATTGATTTCGACTCTTCGGATGAAGGAGGATGAAACGGTGGATGCATTCTGACCAAATTGAACGGCTACGCCACGAAGGCTAAAGAATTAGGAAAAGCGTTGGATGAATCACTTTTAGTACGAAAACTATTAGATTCCACACCAGATAGGTTCATTCAAATAGTAGCATCCATAGAACAGACGAATGATCTCGATGACATTACGTTAGATGAGATCGCTGGAAAACTTAAGGCATTCGAGGAAAGGATAAAACTCCGAAAGGGAGGACAAGTGGAAAGCCAGGACAACTTATTATTCGCACAAGGCGAACACTCTAGAAATAAGAAACGATTTACCAAATATAGAGGTAGATCAAACTATTCACGAGGAAACTGGCAGAATAAGGGAAATAGAAACAACTCGAATGGAGGAAACTCATCCCACACAGATAAATCAAATAATGGAAAACAAGGATGGAATAAGAGTAAAATTACATGCTATAATTGTGGAAAACCCGGACATTTCAAGAAAAATTGTAAAAGTCCACCAACAACTCAGGAACAATCAAACCTTATCTTAGAAGACGATGAACTATCATTACTAATGGCTACACACGAAACTGAAGAAATCTTGTTAAATGAAGAACAAGTACAATCCCGAAAATATGCTACGACAGATGCTAGCATATTGTATTTAGATAATGGTGCAAGTAACCATATGTCGGGCACCAAAGGCCATTTTAAAGATATTGACGAAAGCATCACTGGACGCGTTCGTTTTGGAGATGGATCGTATGTAGAGATAAAGGGTAGAGGTTCAATATTATTAGGATGTAGAAAGCTACAACAGAAGATGATTTCGGATGTTTACTACTTTCCAAACCTCAAGAGCAACATACTTAGTCTAGGACAACTTACAGAAATAGGTTGCAAGATCATAATGGATGGAAATTTACTGACTTTGTATGATAAGAACAAGAATTTGTTGATGAAAGTAGAACGATCTAAGAATCGACTTTCTGATGATTAGATTACATATAGTAGCACCTATATGTCTTTTAGCAAACATAGATGACCAAGCATGGTTATGGCATGCTAGATTAGGTCACCAACTTTGACGCAATAGACAAAATGACAAGGAAAGGTTTAGTGGATGGAATACCAAGAATAAAACATGCGGGACAAATCATGATGCATGTTTATTAGAAAACACATCGAACACCATTTCCAAACCAAGCTAAATTCGGATCAAAGAACCCGTTGGACTTAGTATATGGAGATCTTTGTGGTCCCATAAGTCCAAAGAACACACTCCGAAAGAAGCTCATATTCTTATTAGTAGATGATGCACACGTTTCATGTGGGCTTACTTTCTAAACTCGAAAGATCAAGCATTTAGCACATTCAAGGAATTTAGACAACAGATCGAATCAAAGTTGAAGTTGAAAATGAAGATGCTAAGAACTGATAGAGGAGGTGAATTTACATCACATGAATTCACCAAATACTGTAAGGAAAATGGAATTGAGAGACAATTGACAGCACCATACTCACCGCAACAGAATGGTGTAGTAGAGAGGAGAAATAGAACATTATTATCAACGACTAGGAGTATGATGAAAGCAATGAAGTTACCCTTAACGTTTTGGGCGGAATCAGTCAGGCACGCCATTTACATACTCAACAGGGTACCAACGAAAGCCCTGGAAGATAAAACACCATATGAAGCCCTCTACAACAGAAAACCAAACCTAGAATACCTAAGAATATTCGGATGCACAGCTTATGCTAAGGTAACAATACCTCACTTGAAGAAGCTAGATGATGGAAGCATTCCAATGATTTACTTAGGAGTTGAAGAAGGATCAAAAGCATGTAGGCTATATGATCCAGTAGGAAAGAAGAAACATGTTAGTAGGGATGTAAAGTTTATGGAAACGAAACCGTGGGATTGGAATAATAATGAAGAGGATACAAGTACTGAGGATACGTTTTGGACTAGCTTTGTAATAGATGGGGTTGACTATGATAATCCTACACCACTCAACATAGAAAACACTGATAACACGTATCAAGAACAAGAACCTATACGGATCCACCTCACCAATCACACCACCATCATACACTTACAACCCTAACTCGGAAGATGAAGAAGGAGCTACTTTAAGCTCATTAGAGCTCGATCAGAGATATGATCATAGACCTATACAAGGTTTAAAGAATATTACGGAAATCTACCAAACTGCACGTGAAGTAGAAGCGCCAAGCTTATTTTTCACAGAAGAAGAACCCCGTAATTACAAGGAAGCATCAAAATATGAGAAGTGGATTGAGGCCATGGAAATTGAATTAGATTCAATCAACAAAAATAACACATGGACCTTACCACATTGCTCGAAAATCATAAGGCAATAGGACTCAAATGGGTTTATAAAACCAAAGAGATGCACAAGGAAGGATCATAAAGTATAAAGCAAGATTAGTAGCAAAGGTTATGTACAAGAACATGGAATAGACTTGATGAGGTGTTTGCACCGCTTGCTAGGATAGAGACAGTTCGATTGATATTAGCACTAGCAACATATCATGGATGGCAAGTACACCACTTAGATGTAAAATCAACATTTTACATGGAGAATTAAAGGAAGAAGTCTATGTTACACAACCTGAAGGTTTCATTCAACAAGGAAACCTAGGAAAAGTCTACAAGCTAACTAGAGCTTTGTATGGCTTAAGACAAGCACATAGAGCTTGGAACGTGAAGCTTGACCAAACATTAAAGTCATTAGACTTTAAGAAATGTAATCTCGAACAAGCAGTCTACACAAAGAGAAGCAAGACTTCTACACTTATCGTTGGAGTATATGTAGATGATTTGATAATCACGGGCACTCCAAAGAAGGAAGTAGACTTGTTCAAATCCCAGATGGAAGATAAATTTGAAATGAGCGACCTAGGGTTGTTAGCATATTACCTTGGGATAGAAGTTACAGACAGGGAGGAGAGATTACGATCAAGCAAACCGGATACATTAACAAGATCTTAAAAGAGACAAGCATGACGGACAAGAATGACACGAAGACACCGATGGATCCGGCACTAAGTTGGTCAAGGCGGAAGATGGAAACCCAGTTGACGCAACTTATTACAAGCTTAATTGAAGTCTCGGATACTTACGCATACAAGACCGGATCTTAGTTATTCGATCGGACTACTCGCAGATTTATGCAAGACCCAAAGGATCATCACCTCAAGGCGGTGAAACAAGTAATCCGATACATCAAAGGAACGGAAGACCATGGAGTAATATACAAGAAAGACGGAAGCGCAAGATTACGGGATACTGACGATGAGTTATGGAATTAATACGGATCAAGGAAAAGGAACTACCGGAATAGTATTTTACTTTGGAGAGTCACCTATCACTTGGTGTACTCGAAAGCAACCGACGATGGCGCTCTCATCATGTGAATCGAATTCATGGCGGCTCTGCAGCACATGTCAAGCCTTATGGCTAAAGCGATTACTCGATGAATTAACCGGATTAGAAGAAAAAGATAACGTTTAGAGTTGACAATATATCAGCTATACAACTCGTAAAGAACCCATTATTTCATGGAAGAAGAAAGCACATAGACATTCGCTATCATTTCATTCGGGAATGTGTAGAGAATGGTCATATCAACGTGGAACACGTAAGTGGAGAACTTCAAAGAGCAGATATTTTAACAAAAGCCTTACCCCTCAAGTTCGTGACTATGCGACAAATGCTCGGAGTTCAAGACTTAGGACGAAGCAACGATCAAGATTAAGGAGGAGAATGTGAGCATGTAATCTCGTTCATTGCTCCATTTCGATGACAAGAACATGAAGGACCAAAGTTGCTTATTAACCGAATAGCGGTTATTTTAGTTAGTTAGTTATGGCAGTTATTACCGAACCATTGTGTCGTTTGGTTATGTCCATTCGATACCTATATATAGACATGAACATGTTACAGAAATCTAGTTTTAACATTTGATAAGTTATCTAGTTTTATTTGCAATTTCATATATTGTTTTTACTCAACATTCGGGACCAACAAAGGAACCATCATTAATTATTTAAATTTTCAACTGAAACCGAATGAAATTAATGGAGTAAATTGCATTTTTGGTCCCTAAGGTTTAGCCAAATTGCAGGTTCAGTCCCTAAGGTTTCGAAAGTACAACGGTGATCCTTATTTTGAAACGTTTGCTGCATGTTTGGTCCCTGATCACCATCAAATGACAAAAATACCCCTGTCTTCTATTGTTTCTATTTTCTTTTCACATTTCTTACATAAATGGTCCCTGTCTTGTGCTAGGTTTTACAAAATTAGTCACGAACTTTTTTTTTTTTTTTTTTTTAAATTAACTATTACAATTAGAATTATTTTTTTAATTCAAAAATATTCGAAAAATATTCAAAAAATGTTAAAGATATTCCAAAAAAAAATTCATTTTTTTAACATAATTTTTTTAAAATTCGAGAGAAAAGTCCAAAATATATTCTTTTCTTTACGTTTTCGTTCGGATTTTTACGTTTTCTTCCGTTTTTTTACGTTTTCGTCCGTTTTCTCATATTCTCAACCGTTTTATTACGTTTTCGGCTGTTTTTTATGTTTTCGTCCATTTTTTATGTTTTTATTCGGCCTTTTTTTTTGTTTTCGTCTCTTTCTTTACGTTCTCGTTTTTTCGTTTAAATCGTTTTTACATTTCGCCATTTTAATGTTTTGTCACTTTTCATGTTTTCATCCGTTTTTCGTTTTCAACCCCTTTTATGTTTTAAATTTTTTTACGTTTCAGTATTGTTTTTACGTTTTCGTCCGCTTTTATGTTTTCGCCGAAAGAAACGTTAAAATCATATGAAAACGTAAAACAAGGAGGAGAACATAAAAAAGAGGTTGAACACGTAAAAAATGAAAAAAAAGTAAAAATCGAACGCAGCGTAAAAATAGACTAAAAAAAAAAAAAAAAAAAAAAAAAAGCGAGGAAAACTTAAAAAGCAGGGCAAACGGGAAAATGTAAAAAAAAGGGTCAAAAACGTAAAAAAATAGACGAAAACGGGAAAAAAAACATTCGAAAACGTAAAAAACTGTTGAAAACTTAAAAAACCGGTTGAAAACGTAAATAAACGGTTGAAAAAAACTGTAAAATGCAGAAGAAAACGTAAATAAACGGTTGAAAACAACGGACGAAAACGTAAAAAAACAAATAAAAACATAAAAAATGGACGAAAACATAAAGAACAGCCGAAAACGTAATAAAACGGTTGAAAATATGAGAAAACGGACAAAAACGTAAAAATAACGGACGAAAACGTAAAAATCCGAACAAAAACGTAAGGAAACGAATATATTTTGGACTTTTCTCTTCGAATTTAAAAAAAATTATGTAAAAGAAAATGAATTTTTTTTGGAATATCTTTAACATTTTTTTAATATTTTTCGAATATTTTTTAATTAAAAAAATAATTATACTTGTAATAGTTAATTTAAAAAAATAAATAAATAATAATAAAAAAAAAAAATAATAATAAATTGGGACGAATTTTGTCAAACCTAGCACAAGACAGGGACCATTTATGTAAGAAATATGAAAAGAAAATAGAAACAAAAAGGCAGGGGTATTTTGTCATTTGATGGTGATCGGGACCAAACATCAAAGAACGTTTGAAATGAGGACCACCGTCGCATTTTGAAACCTTAAGGACTGAACCTGCAATTTGGCTAAACCTTAGGGACCAAAAATGCAATTTACTCAAATTAATGTTGTTGATACTATTACAAGTCTATAACTCCATGACGAGTTTGAATTTACAAATAAAGCAATTCAAATATCAAGTTTGTTATGTGTTTATATTATATGATTAGAACAAATTGATCTTAGTTCATCAAACACAACTTTGTTGTAATAGATTTTTTAGCTCAACCTTAGCCTATATCAACTCGGGCTTGAGCTCGTCATGAATCGTTGGTTGCCTCTGTTTTAAAATTAATTTTACTTCTGTAACAAAACTAAAAACAATGTACACAACAAATGTAGTTTACAAGTCATAAGCTAAGGGGGCGTTTGTTTCAGCTTATTTAATTGGCTTACGGCTTATTTAGTTTTAGGCTTATATTTCATAAACGTACTTTTTGTGGCTTATTTTGAAACTTTTCGGCTTATAACGTTTAGAGTAAATTGCAGAAATCATCCCTATGGTTTGTCAAGATTGCAGAAATCCTCCCTGGTCTTCCATAAGTGCAGGCGGCCTCCCTGTTGCGAAACATTTGGATCGTTTTGGTCCATGGTTTTAACGGGCGTTAAGCGGATTCCATTATTGATTCACGTAGCCTCTTTTGGTGACGGTCGATCTTCAAAGATCTATCATTTAAACTAACGACCATTTATAATTTAATATTTTTGGTTTATTTAAAGTTTTTCGATTTTTTATATACATTTTATAAAAAAGTATACATTTTAGTATAAGTTTTTATATAAGTTTTGTATACGTTTTTATACACGTTCTTATATACGTTGTTGTATACATTTTAATATACTTTTTATACGTTATTATATACATCATTATAAAAACATAACGTTATTATCTACCTTTTTATATACTATCTTATATACTTTTTATACATTTTTATATACGTTTTATACGCTTTTAAATGCGTTTTTATATACGTATTTATAAAAACATATATGTTTTTATATACGTTTTTTTATAGACGTTCTTATATAAGAACGTCTATAAAAACATACATAAAATAGAAATTGAATAAAAACGTATATAAGAACGTCTATAATTTTTTTTATAAAAACGTATATATGCGTGTAAAAACATATAAAAACAGTATACAAAAATGTAAATAAAATGTATATAAAAACGTAAAAACCGTATATAAGAACATATATAAAAAGTAAAAAAAAAAGTATATAAGAATGTATACAAAACGTATATAAAAACGTGTATAAAAAACATATATAAAAGGGTATACAAAACGTATAAAAACTTGTGTAAAAATGTATACATTTTTATAAATGTATATAAAAAATCGAAAAACTTTAAATAAACCGAAAATATTAAATTATAAACGGTCGTTAATTTAAAGGATGGATGTTGTAACGATCGTTAGCCAAAGAATTTAACGTGTAACGATATGAATCCACTAATGGTCGTTAAAATCGAGGACAAAAGCGATCCAGAGGTTTCGCCAGGGAGGCCGCTGCTATGGAAGACGGAGAGATATCGCAATCTTGGCAAACCACGTGGCGATTTTTGCAATTTACTCTAAAGTTTATTATGTCATAATAAATTTATATAAGGAGTAAATTGCAGAAATCGTCCCTGTGGTTTGCCAAGATTGCAAATATCCTCCCTGGTCTTCCATAAGTGCAGGCGGCCTCCCTGTGGCGAAACCTTTTGATCGTTTTGGTCCCTGGTTTTAACGGCCATTAAGTGGATTCCGTTAACAGTTACACGTTAGCCCCTTTTGGCTAACGATCGTTACAACATCCATCCTTTAAACTAACGACAATTTATAATTTAATATTTTCGGTTTATTTAAAGTTTTTCTATTTTTTATATACATTTTTACACAAGTTTTTATACGTTTTGTATACCCTTTTATATACGTTTCTATATATATGTTTTTTATACACGTTCTTATATACATTTTTATATACATTCTTATATACTTTTTTTACTTTTTATATATGTTCTTATATACAGTTTTTAAGTTTTTATATACATTTTTATTTACATTTTTGTATACTGTTTTTATATGCAAATATACGTTTTTATAGAAGTTTTTTTAGACGTTCTTATATACGTTTTTATTTAATTTTTATTTTATGTATGTTTTTATAAACGTTCTTATATAAAAACGTGTATAAAAAACGTATATAAAAACATATATATTTTTTTCACTACGTATATAAAAATGCATATAAAAGCGTATAAAAATGTATACAAAAACGTATATAAAAATGTATAAAAAGTATATAAGAACGTATAAAAAAAGGTAGATAATAACGTATATGTTTTTATAATGATGTATATAATAACGTATATATATAAAAATGTATACAACAACGTGTATAAAAACGTATACAAAACTTATATAAAAACTTACACAAAAATGTATACTTTTTTTATAAAAATGTATATAAAAAATCAAAACTTTAAATAAACCAAAGATATTTAAGCGATTAGTTGGTTTAAAGGATAGATGTTGCAACGATTCAGTCACCAAAAGGAGCTAACGTGTAATCATAATGGAATCAACTGCGTTAAAACGAGGACCAAAACGATCCAAAGGTTTCGCATGTGGAGCCAGCCTGCACTTATGAAGACCAAAGAGGATTGCAATCTTGACAAACCACAAGGACGATTTCTGCAATTTACTCTTTATATATGCCGAAAAGTTTCAAGATAAGCCACAAAAAGCGAGCTTATGAAGCATAAGTCCAAAACCAAATAAGTCGTAAGCCGACTATATAGGGATGGCACCCGTGGGCAATAGGCATGGGTACCTCTGACCCATCACCCGCCCACGTGATTTTTTTGTCACCCGCCACCCGCCCATCACCCACCAGCGGGTATAATTTTTTACCCATGCCCATGCCCGTGGGTATTTGTTGCCCATGAGGTTAGTGACCAGAACTTCAAGCAAGAAGCCGAAAAGGAGTATTCGAGTGTTGACAATCAGAACTGAGATGTATCATGTATATATCTTTGATGATTTGATCTTTCATACCTTTTGGTCTTGTAAATCGAATAAACTGTTATCTTACCGTGTTTTCTAGAGAGTTGTAGTTATTAAATATATAACTAGAACCTCACAAAGCTTTAAGCAGTATAATATATTTTAGTTTAACAAAAATGGGTTTACGGATACACCTACGGGTGTATTTTGATGGGTAAGCCCATGGGTATTTTAAATGGGTGTCATGGGTTTACCTGCGATGGGTATATATTACCCGTCACCCGCCCACCACCCATCGATATCACTCATCGATGGATAGAATTTTCACCCACAACCTACCCGTGAAGGAAATCTGACGGGATTACCCACCCATTTACATGCCGGTACCCATGGATTATGGATTTTTTTCTCACCCATCGCCATCCCCTACCGGGCTATATCCTACGATCATAGTATCTTATGACTTATTAAAGCCAGGAGTATAAAGTATAAACCATAAACTATATAAGTACCGAGGTTTAGAGTCAAAGTTAGTTACATAACCATAAAATGTCAGCAAACCTAACAACCCAAATCCTAACAATCCTCGAAACCAAAATCACCCACCTTAACCACCTTAAACAGCTTCAATCTTACCTAATCACCACAGGCCACTCCCAACACCAGTTCCTCACTTTCAAACTCACAAGATGCTGCATTCTCACTCTCAAACACCTTTACGCGAAAAATCTTCGATTCACTCATTTCACCCAATGTATACCTTTACACTGCCATGATCACTGCTTATTCAATGCTCCCAGATCACGCCTCAGCGATACGCTTATATCGCGATATGGTGCGAAAAAAACGACCTCAAGTGAGTCATTTTATATACCCACATGTGTTGAAATCTTGTCCAGAGGTCTTGGGAACGAATGGGGCGAAAATGGTGCATACCCAGATTGTGAAAACGGGTTATGAGGAATACCCAGTTGTTAAAACGGGTTTAATTGATGCTTATTCGAGGTCTGAGAGTGGTGAGGGTGGGGGTTTACGGGTTGCGCGTAACCTGTTTGATGAAATGTCTGAGAGAAATGTGGTCACTTGGACTGCTATGGTTTCGGGGTATACGAGAAGTGGTGAGATGGAGAATGCTGTTGAGTTGTTTGAACGGATGCCGGATAAGGATATTCCGTCTTGGAATTCGATTATAGCGGGGTGTTGTCATAATGGGATGTTTGGGGAAGCGATTAGGCTTTTGAGAAGGATGATTGGGAATGGGATGAGACCGAATCATGTGACTGTTTTGTGTTCTCTTTCGGCGTTTGGGCATATGGGTATGTTGCAGCTTGGGAAATCGACTCATGGTTATATTCTTAGGAATAGGATTGGGCCTAATTCGCGTATAGCGAATGGTTTAGTTGATATGTATGGAAAATGTGGGAGCTTGATTGAAGCAAGACGAGTATTTGATGAAACGCCGACAAGAAATTTAACTTCATGGAACTCAATGATTAACTCGTTCGCCCTTCATGGCCAAAGTGAGTCCGCGATAATGATCTTTGATGAAATGATGCAACATGATGTTAAACCGGATAATGTTACGTTTGTAGGGTTGTTAAACGCTTGTGCTCATGCTGGACTAGTAGATAAAGGTCGTACCTTTTTCACATCAATGGTTAGTGACTACAATATTGAACCCGACATTCATCATATCGGGTGTTTTATAGATATCCTTGGTCGAGCTGGTCAGTTTGATGAGGCAATGGAAGTTATAAAAGCAATGAAAACCACACCTGATGAAGCCGTATGGGGTTCTTTGCTTAATGGCTGCAAGATTCATGGCCGAATGGATTTAGCTGAAATTGCAGTCAAGAAACTTATAGAAATTGATCCAAACAATGGCGGGTATGGTTCGATGTTAGCCAATATTTATGGCGCGTTAGGGGAGTGGGATAAGGCGAGAAAGGTATGGAGAACGTTAAAGGAGCAAAAGGCTCATAAGATACCAGGTTGCAGTTGGATTGAAATTGATAATCAAGTTCATCAATTCTATTCTGCCGATGATTCTTATTTGAAACTAGAAGAGGTTAATCTAATCTTTGATAGCATATTTGGATTCGCAAAAGAAAATATATTCCATCATGATCTTGATCATGCATGTTGAATGTAGATTGAATTTTGCTTATTCTAAGTCACAAAATTGAAGTCATTTCTTTGAGTTTGCATCGAAATCAAAATGATTGATGCTAGTTTTTGAGCTAAGAAGCTCTTGAATAGAATCAGTTTTTTTCTTTTTGGTAAGTTGTGATAGCTTAAAGATCAGTAAACACAGATACTTCATACTTGGGATCCATTCTGTTTGCTCAATATTTTTTGTTAGGCTGCGTAGGCACACCTTTGTTCAATGGTCACGCGTAAGGGGGTGTTTTTGGTATGTGTTGGGTGAGGCCGTGAGAGTGGTGATCGGACGAGGTGTTTTGTGTGTTTGTATGTGTTTTATATACTTAAATAAATTTTAAGTACATAACGATTGAGAATCACGGGGGTGTGAGTGTTGGTGACTTAATCAGAAGGACGGGGATGATTTAGCTCCGAAATAGCTTATATTTGATAAGGACTACACATAGTTTTATAAATGTGAGAAAGTCTGTTTTTTGGGGTGCATAATGAGAAAGTGTGTAAGTGACTAGTGAGTCATAAGAATGGAGATTGTTGAGATCATGCAAAACGCTTCTAAAAGCTTATAGAGGCTTTTCATCAGGGTATCCACAGTGTCTGAAGCTTTGTTAATTGTTTTTGTCTTAGAGAAAGCTATTCATCAAAATGAGCTCGAATGAATAAATAAATAAATATATAAAAAAAAAAAAAAAAAAAAAAAAAAAACTACTGTAAAGCTTTTTATGTACTTTATATCACTTAACTATTAATTTGGTGTGAGAGGGATGTTCAAGTCTTTGATTAAAAACGTTATTTCCCTCGATGGTAAAAGCTTTTGAATGACTAATTTGACAAAGAAAAAAAGTTATTCTTCAAGCTCTCAATGAGAGATGCGCTCGTAATATAAACTTTGAAAAGAGATAACATTTGCTAAGTTATTCTTTTAAATACGTGAGAAAAAGTAAAATCTATGAACCTTATCTTCAAGTGAAAAAAAAAAAGTCATTTGACTTTTTTGTTAATAATAATAAAAAAAATAAAAATAAATACAGTAGTACTTTAAACAGAACGAGACCAAACGGTCGGGAGACGACAAAAATGATTAACCGGGATTTCATTTGGTCGTAGGAGATTTTAACATATAAAAGAGATGATAAGGACATAATCTTTTAGTATTGTATATATATTTTATGTGAAAATATAATGACGTGTAATATTATTTAGATAACGTAAAGTTGAACATTGGAATATACCGATTATAATTCATTAAAACATGTTTGTCAACTCCTTTTTGCCATCAACCTTTACGTACAAACAAAGTACAACAACATTTTCAAATCGAATATTGCTTATACACTGCATTAAACAATCATCATCATCATCCTTCGGTTCACGCTAGGCATATTCCATTAACCCGGCCAGTTTCGATTCCAGCAAAACACGCGCGCATTTGTTTATCTTAAACGTACAACAAAAGGAAGGAAAAAATGAGAATGATGGCTGAAACGAGGGGAGGAGGATCGTCTGACCAGGATTCATCGACACCGGATTATCATATGAATTATCCTCTTCTTTCCGCTCTTCTTGCTTTCGCTCTCGCTCAATCTATTAAGGTCGTCACAACCTGGTATGTTTTTTGTTTCTTTCATCCTAGATCATTTCTAACATTATTAAATTTTCGTTTAGAATCATAAATTATTTCGTTTGTTAATGTTTCCTATATGTCAATATATATAGAATGTAATATCTAGGTTGACATTTTATATATTCATGTTTATGATGATGTCAGGTCAGATGTTTTGATTAAGGACATTTCAGTTTGTGTATGTATTCTTTTCAAACGGTTCGTGATATGTTTTTGATTTAAGGGTAGTTTATTCAAACAGGTGATCAGGATTATATCGTAATTAACTTTATGAAGAATGTGAAGTATATGGAATGTAATGATGTGCGAGTCTAGGACATGAATATGAATAAGGTTAAATACAGCCAACAAAAGTCAATGCTGCTGAAACAGCCGATATCCGTTTATAGGTTTCTGTTATGCTGGCCTCTGATGACTGACCTTGAGTTGTATTTATAATATAAAGGTTATTTCATTAAATGGCTAGTTTGAACCGAAAAATCATCCGGGTGAAAGCATACCTGACCTAAGTTCAATTCATGTTGTATGAGTTCAAATCATGCTAAATTACTTACTATTATTCTTCTATCTCTTTGTCTATTGTGGCTACATTACTTGTATCGTTTATGTCTAAGAATGTTGAAACTGTCGTAGACATGCAGGTATAAGGAAAAACGTTGGGATCTAAAGCAGCTCATGGGATCAGGTGGCATGCCATCGTCTCATTCTGCAACCGTCACTGCTCTCGCAGTTGCTGTTGGTTTTTATGATGGCATTGGCGGGACTACGTTTGCAACTGCACTCATATTAGCTTGCGTCGTATGATCTCTTTCTCTCTTTATGATACACAAAAATAGGGAAGGTTTGAATGTGCGTTAGTATCGAGAGTTTGCCAAAGATTGATTATGATTTTAAAGTAAGCTAGGGTCAAAATGCCCAATCTTTGGAAGCAGATAAATGTTTTCTTTAAGAAAATTGAGTGTCAAGATAAATGTAAAATTGGCTAGCTGTCCGTAACTTTGATCAATTGATAATCTGATTAGCTGATATGGGGTATGATTATTCAAGTTACAATAATCACTTCAAAGCAAACAATTAAACACCCCCGTGATGTCAGTGATACTTTACCTGTCAGTTTGTTCTTCTATGTTGTTTTAAAGTATGTGACTATGGTGGTTTTGACTTAATTATCTACAGTATCTTTATATATTTATGTTCGTCGTTCATCTTTTTGTTTGTTATCATCATTTGAAACGTATACATACCTCGGATATAATCTCAACAATCATTGGATAAAAAATATGTGCTTAGGAAGATGCCAATACGAATTGATAAACTTTGCGTAAATGATGCTGTAACAATCTGTAATATCTTATGAAAAGTGGCGTGTGACAGGTAATGTATGATGCTACTGGTGTACGATTACAAGCTGGACGCCAGGCAGAGGTTTGATCCCCTACACACCGCCTCATGTTGTCACCATAACAATTTTATGTGTTCTTGTCAATAAATGGTTAAAATTTCACAAAAACGCAGGTTCTGAATCAAATTGTATATGAACTTCCGGCTGAACATCCCTTGGCTGAGAGCAGACCACTACGTGAACTTCTTGGCCACACCCCTCCACAGGTCTGATTTCTGCATTTTCTTCAAGTCTTCGGCCTCTAAGAACTTTCAATATTGTTGAAACTGTACTCTGATGAGATGATCAGTTCACTGCTTTTTTTTTTTTTATCATCACAAGACCTCCGTAGTCCCAATATGATCCCAGCATAGTAATTAGGTGGCAGTTTTGACTTTCGACCCATCTACATTTGCATGTGCCAGTTCGGTTCATGTTTTGGATCTTGCAGATCAAACCGATAAATTTTAAATATCTAGCTCAAAAGGAACCTAGTCAAAAGCTACCCATCTTGTATTGTTAATGGATAAAACATCCGTAATCAATTTTTTCTTCAAAAAGCCAGATTACAATTGAAATCCTTAAAATTTATAGTGGGATTTCAAACACCAAGTATCTGAAAATTTAAAATTTATAGTGGGTCAATATGGCGCGTCAACCCGACCCGTATCAACAAATTACTCATTTACTCATATTGACCCAAACCATTACTACCCGCTCACGCTCATTTTACCACTTTTTAAGTCTCTTTTTTAAACTATTGATAGACTAAGCTAAAAAAAATCCAAGTTATCATGTGTCAAATCTGATAATAACCACTTTTTTAGAATATATTATTTACGGTGTGATTCATCACCTAGTTACTATAAATATGCGAAGAAAGATATAGTTTCTTAGTTCAATAATCCATCCTTTGACTTCACCTATGTAAAAATCATTATTAATTTATATTTCAGGTGTTCGCTGGTGGGTTGCTAGGCTTAGTGACAGCAGGAATTGTTTACTTACTATCACAGGGTGGAACTGTTGATTGACCTCTGCCGGTTTGAATGATCTGGCAGTGTTATGGTTCTCTATGATAACGCGCATAGATATACCCATGACCACATTCTTTAGCCCTTATGTGAAGATGATGTTTGAATTACTAGTAGTACTAAAAAAGCAAATGTACATTAGGTCATTCGCCAATATAACAACCTGATGACAAAGCATTCCGTTGTTTGATTGGCGAATGTACTACAATAAGTTGCCATTTGGCGATTTACGCTATTACTTTGATTCTTTAGTTTATTCTTTTCATGTAGATCTTTGGTCCATTGGCTCATGAATTTGTTGATAGTAAGTTTGTAAGTATATCATGTGCAATGGAACTAGCTCATTATGTTGATTGAAGTCACGATGATATCCAATTCTTTTTATGTCTCGTTAATGTGTCTCATGTGTACTTATCTTTTTTAGACCCATGATTTTTAGACATGTGTAAATTTAAGAGTGACGATGATTTTTAGACATGTGGTAAATTGATGTGGAGAATCAAGACAGTTGGGGATGGAAAAATCTTATGATGCTTAGAGACAAGTTGACGCCTCACATTTTTCACAAAATTGGTAATGGATGTAAGATCTCTGCTTGGTATGATAAGTGGTGTCCTCAAGGTCCACAGTCCATGACATTATCAACAATGGTGCTTGGTTGTGGCCTAGTGACTTTCTAAATTCCTTATATTGGATTCTATACAGATGCCTATTGTGACTGATAAGGAAGATAAAGCTGTTTGGATTACTAATAATGGGGAGTCTAAGCATTTTAAAATAAGTAATTTGTGGAAGGATCTCAGAGATAACCATGTGTCTGTTCAATGGGGGAATGCTATATGGTTCGGTCAATGTAATATCAAGCACACCTTTATTCTCTGGATGGTTATCCAAAGAAGGTTACAAACTCAGGATAAGATGATGATCTGGAACAATAATGTGGACATGAAGTGTTCTTTATGTAAGAGGTGTAGTGACTCTCATGACCACTTATTTTTTAAGTGTGAATTCTCTAAAGAAGTGTGGACAGGAATGAAGTTGTGTAATGATGAAATTTTGGCTAATAAGTGGGACTTGATCATCCAAGACTTGTGCCTTTTGCCAAATAGTAGTAGCATTGTTAACATTCTCAAAAAGTTGGTTATTGATGCCACTGTTTATTACATTTGGTATGAGAGAAACTGCAGGCTATTTCAAGACAAGAGGCAAGATAGCAAAACTGTTGAAAGGCCATTTATGAGAACATTAGGATGAAGCTGATGAGTCTTAAACTCAAAGATGATGCTGCTACCAGAAGAGTTGCAGCCCAATGGAATGTTCAATTGGACATTCAGAAACTGAAAAGTACTTAAAAGGGTGTTTGGAAGAATGGTTTGTGAATATCAGATGGCTAGTACCTTAGTTCCTCTGTTTTGCTCTGCATTGAGTGACTCTATTGCTGCTATTATGGGGTGTTGGGCCAACATATAGGGCATACATTTACTCATTGGCTCAGTACAAACAGTTGGGACTAAAATGTAATTTCCTACTGAATATGTGATTTGCAAGTTCTCTATTGATCATCTTTTGAGTTGGATCACTAATGGTATGGATTGATCACTATGGTCTTCCTACATATATTGATTTTCTATAGCAGACAGTTGAGGTTCAAGTTTGGTCTCCAAAAAATGGTATAACCATATTCTCTGTGTTTCGATCCTAATTGAAACCTGAGAATCTTTTAACTCACTACATGTGATGGCCTTGTACATTGGCATTTAGTTACTTGTAAACTACATTTGGCCCATTAGAATCACATATGGGTAGGTTCTATGTTTCAAAATTGGCAAATCCTAGTGAACATGTAATTATTTTGTCCATAAAGTAGGTTTTCACATGTGAAGGATAAGTGATTTAAGGTGGGGTAGTGTATGAAGTATGGAATAGTGAGGACTGAGGAGTGAAACATGAACCTACTTGGTCCATACTATACACTACCCATAGGAGGTTTGGTTGGTCCTCTCTCAAGGTGTGTGTTCCCAAAGCGTTGAAGCCTTTTTCAAGAGATGGAAATGTAGGACCTTTGGTATAACCCTTGACTTAGAGGGGTTATGGGTGGCTATACCTTGCACAATGAAGCCGTTTCATCTGTCTCCCTTGGTTCAGTGTGAACGTTAGTTGACTGATCTTGGTGAGCAGATGGGTAGGAAATGTAATTGTGAAGGTATGATCTTGGTGCATATAAGGGTATTATCCAAAACCTGTTTTGGATAGATAGCTTGCAAGTTGATTGCTTTGTGGTGGAAATTGTCCTAGCAGATATATGTTGTTGTAAGTTGTATTGTCTGAAATAGTTTAGAAAGCTTCTGATATTGTATTAGTAGTCTAGTTGGTTTGGGGCTGTCCAAACCTCAGTTATGTTATGATGATGTAAAATGTTTCATTAATATAAGTTTTACCCTTTTGCACCAAAAAAAGAGTGACGATGAAAAAGGAAAAAAAAAATGGCATTGTCAAATGATGAGTAGATTAGTAACCGATAACCATTTAGGTGGCCTAGCGGCAAAATACTTATAATTATCATCGCTAAAATATGTGAAGTCTCAAGTTCAAAACTTGGTTGATGCAAACTACTTTGAAGTAGCTACACCAACCTTCTGAAAATGGAGGGGTTTGACGGTGAGTTCAAACATTATAGATTAGTCGGCCAAAAAGTCGAAAACCATGGTTACCCAAAAAAAGATGAGTAGATTAGTCATGGTTTTAGGCGTTCATATCATTAATATTAAAACTTCACTAGATGGCCGACTAATGGGAGATGAAGTTCAAACATTTATCTTTTGAGTGTCGAGTTTAAACACTTGTTTTTTAAGAGCTAGAGTTCAAACTCTTATCTTTTAAATATTTCTGGCAAAACAACATGAAGTGAAGCTTATAAATGTAAAGCAGCACTCAAACAAAGACGTAATAAGCTTTTCAAGAGCACTAATGTAATTTGATACGTATATTAAAAGCTTTTCAAGAGTACTAATGTAGTTTGATATATCTGAAGCTGAGTTTCTTTTAAAGAGCGTTGTGTTAATACAAATAAACTATAAAAAGGTTTATTAATATTTCTCAATCTCTCTAAATTTTGTCGATGAAAACATAAAATTATATCAAATACAAATCTAAAAGATTACATGTTACTATTGTAAAAATCAAGGGAATACTAAAAAAATATATTGATTAGATTCACTAAATAACTTGGGATTACAAATGATTAAATAGAAAATACAAAAACAAAACCCTAAGTGCAACGGGCCTAAACAAGTGGCCATGTCCTATAGGCCTTATTAGTTAACACCTTCATCTCAAACTCACAATGCTATCTGTTCTCAAGTCTAAAATTTAAAGAAATGAAGGGGATGGGGATGGGAAGAAAGTGGTTATTTATTTTTGTGTTCTTGAGTTTTTTTTAAAGTAGCAAGAAAATGAAAGAAAGCTACACAAATTATCAATATACCATTGTATTACCAATATGCTAGTTATGTTTTTATGTTATTGCTTCAAGTGTATCATTCTCAACTGTGGGCAAAAGCATTATTGTCCTAAAGATGTTGAAACGCCCATACTAAGTTTTTTTTTTTTTTTTTTTTTTTTTTTTATACGGGTGTATGCTAAAATAACATCTGTTGTATGGTCATCTTAAGAGCATACTATCAGATGCAAAAATAGCATACTGTTGTATGGTCTTTATACATAATCTCTAAAACACTTTTTAGAGCATACAGTTGTATGAACATATACCATACTACAGTATGGCCCCATGACCTGCTTCATTTATGCACCAAATTTTCGCGCACAATTCATATTTTCCAAAAATCACTTTTCGCGACATAAACATGACAAAACCTGAACAAAACATTTCTGGACATAACCCTAACTGTACATAAGGGTAAAAATGGCATAATGCCAAACACCCCTTTTAACTTGTAAACATGACATAACTAGTTATAAACTTCATTTATTTATTACCGGTCAGAATTGAATGATAACGGAATTTCGGTCTATACCGGCACTATAATATCAGATTGGGGAGGAAGATTAGAATTAGATATTGATAGAAAAGCTTAATTCTGCATTTATACCAAACATTATATTAAAACATTTGTCCTAGGTGTTTCATGGTATTAGAGAGGGTTTAGGATAAGCTCAATTACCCATGAGCTTCACCAGTAGCTAAACTGCGACCTTATGCGCTAAACTTGATCTCACCTATAAGAAAAACATAAATGAAGTAACGTAAGCATAAAGCTTAGTGAGATAACATATATAAAGCTAAAAATAAACATGTCAATGTTACTAGATGTTGCTTCATAATAACTTTCCCCCGCATAGCTATCTTGGTGATTATAACACCGCTAATCCCCACGGGAATATATTCTTGCATCGTAACATGCACTTGGGGGCTAGATACCTCATCATAATGCTAGAGGGCATCATGCTTGCCTTAAATATACTAGTTGTCCGCTTAGGACCTGGTGAACCCGTATTTGGCTCAATTTAGCATCATATATGCTCTAGTCGTCCACTTAGGACGTCAAGTCCCGTTTTTGAGACTTTCCATATCTAGTTGTGCTCTTCATAACTGACGAGCCATATAAACATACTAATCATCCACTTAGGATGTCTGAGTTCCGTTTTTGGAACTTCTACTATTCTGAAGCTCGATTCTCCACTAAGGAGGTCAAAGTTCCAACTTTGTCTAGAACAACTGTATGTGATCACATAATAGCACATATCGTCCTCTAACGACGCTAAACAAGTGAAAATAGACAATATTGGCTAAAATCACTTTACTAGGACCACATGGGTCATTACGGGTTGTTTTTGACCCGTTCACTTTATTTCACATATACACTTATAACGTTAAATTCATTAAACTCATAATAATCAATATAAATTCATAACACGAGTATAACACATAAAAAAACAATAGAACTTAGATATAAGTATCACGAAATATGTAACACTTCTAACAAGCTACTAAAGACACGTTAAATGAGCAATGATGCATCATATATGCTAAAAACATGTTACTAAGACCACACGGGTCGTTACGGGCTGTTTTGACCAGTCTAAGTTATTTCATATATAATCTCATATCGCGAGATCCATTTATACTCATGACATATATACTTCAACATGATTATGTGCTCACTTATCATAAACTCGTAATACAAGTGTAATAAATAAGCATATAACAAAACACGAACGTAAGTACCATAACACGTATTGTATATATAACGGGCTCTTGTAGTCCCGTTTTTAATCTTATATAGGTTACTCACCTCGATATAGCTTGCTATCTACCGCGAGCTCTAGTGAACGTCCTCGGCTAACCTTTATAACCTAGGAACACGTAATTAGCATGAAGCTTACTTAATAAAAGACTTAGCTTGTCATAAACAAGCTTTAACATAACTAGGCCACAAGGGGGTATTTGGTTTCGCGGCTTATATAATACATAAACTTACTTTCTTGAAAATTAACACTATAAAATGGTGTTATAGGATCATAATATGATACATAACACTTTTCTTAACATCTACACATGATTATCATGTGTTCTTGGTGATTTCCAAAAATCACAACTTAATATAAAATTATAAATTTCTACAAAACCCCACTTATGGCATCAAGATATCATCTTTAAGCATTACCCACTAATGGTTAATCATAAACACGAATTCAAGAGCTTAGATATAATCTTTACCTCAAATTGGATTGTGGGAAAGCTATAATTCGCGTCCCTAAGCTTGAGTTTAGTGATTCCTTGTCTCAAACTTAATAAAATCAAGTATAATTTGAAACCCTAGTTTGTATGTGTGATTCACGTAGAGAAGAGAAACAAGATAAGAACATTTGAAGTTTCCTGGATAAGAAGCAATCTTATATGTGTTATAATATAACTTTCATGGTTAGGCAAGGTTACTCCCTGTTAGTAAAACAATTACATGGAATGTCCTTCTTTCCTTAAAACTAATTTCATAATAAGTCCTTATGACTAACGAAAGATTTTTATTATAACATAAGTTGACTAGGAAGCCTTAGAATATAATGATTAATCACTTTGTGAAATTTGGGGTGTTACAACTCTCCCCCACTTATTCGGTTGGTGTCCTCACAAACCTTCTGAAGAATATTGAGATGTACTAGTTGGGCTTTTCCTCAGGCTCCTATATGCATTCGAATCCCTTTCTATGCTTCTATTTGACTTTTAGAAGGTGGACCTGTTAATTCTGAGTATATGAACCTAAGTGTTAAGAATTTCTATTAGTTTCTCAACATAGTCGAGCTTTTATTAATCATAACATCTGCTAGAGGGACATACTTTGCCTTGTCTATTAAGCATAATCTTAGCTGGAATACACGATTGGTGCTAAGAATAATATTGTGTTCTTCTTATAGTACGAGTCTGAATGACACCTTTCTAATTCGATATGCTAAATCGGATGACTCCTTTCTAAGTGAATACTTTTAACACACTTGAATTAACAACTGAAAATTCTACTGCTCGTGTTCCCTTATCCTCATACGATGTCAGCCTATCTTAGAATTTCTTAAGTTTGTTTCTTAATCTGGTCAATTCTTTCACTCATCTGAATGGTCATAACACTTTGACCATATGTATGGGAATGATAGACTATAGTGAAATTAACGAGAGTGCCTAATTTCTTATGGAATCTCTGTCTGAATTCGGGAGTGTATCTGCTGCCTCCAATAGGGACTATAGAGACAGATACTCTATGATTGGCAACAATTTGACAAGGATACAAATTTGTGAAATTTTCTAGAACGCTGGGTTGGAACACTGGAACTATGATCTAGTGACGGACGTCACCATCTAACAGTTGTATTGTTTCGTATGACATGGGTCATAACCTGATCATGATTCAATTCAGGCATACATATATATCGCCATGCATGATGATTTAACGTCTTGAGTTCATTCTCTTTATAGAATTGACCAATTACACATGGTCCTTACTCTAATTAAGTGCACGCAGCACCTTTCTAACTGATTTCAGAATAAACGCTGAGTTAAACTATGGAACTGTTCTTGAACTGAGTTCTAGTGGTCAAAAGCTGAGAAATACCGCTATACTTACAACTTATCAATTCAACAATGGATACTAGGTATCTCTGAAGCGAAACCTTAATACTCATGGTTTTCCTAACAATGAAATTGTGTGTGGAACTCACTATTAAAATAGCACGCATATAACATGATGTTGAATGAGCACATATAGTACTGTTCTAATTATATGAAACATATAGTTGACTAAGTGGATAAGCATCTACTGAGTGCATAAAGCACATACTGAGTGCACGCATAACTGACTGAGTACCTAAGTACATTCTTAGTGCATAAAATACTTTATGACTGAATGTATTAAGTACTATTCAGATAATATAATCAGCATTACTGAAAGGGTGCATACTCACAATCATACGAGTATAAGATTTTTCTGAAATCTGAATCAGAAATTTAATTGCTAACATGTCAATTTTGACTATTACATGAGGATAAGCATTGTATATCTGACTACTATTTCCTATAAAATACAACTCTGCGAGGGCTTTTGGTGCTGAGGCCTTCTCAATAGATAAACAATTATATTGATGTTTAAACATGTTAGGAATTGGAAATTTCATGTTAAAGTGTCGGTCACCCCAATTATGGTCTAGCATATGTTAGCTCATAGACGTGTTGTTATTTACGTTATTTAGTAGTTAATTAGTTAGTTTGTAGCGTAGTATAGTTTAGTGTAACACCGTGGAGGAAATCTGGGTCTTTACCCACTGTACACCGATCCACAGCCGTCGGGAGGTCGTGTAGTCTCAGAGATTAATACCCTTCCATCCTTGGAAGGGTGGTGCTTTTCAATCTAATCTTTCATATTTGTAAACCAAGTCTCTATCAAGAAACACCCTCTCACTCTTTCTCTCTCTAAAACATGGCATACTTGTATCATCATCATCCAAGGCCACCCGAATCATCAAACACAATAATATTTACGATCTAACAATTGGTATCAGAGAGCCATGGTTTTTGTGTTGTGTTGATTTGTGTGGTTTCGTGCCATGGTTAATTGTGTTATTGATTTATGTTGGTTTTGTGTTGTTGTTGAAACTGTTTTATCACCATATTTTAATGTTGGAAAAATATTTTTTCCCTATTATCCTGGTTCAACAGTTTTACATACTCCTTTTGTGTATCCTTTATTGGTCAAAGAAAATGTCTTGTGGTATATCTGATGTTATTTGTCTTGTGTCAAACAATATTTTGGTCAAAACATATCATATCCCTGACATATCATGTGGTCTATTGGTCATATCTGCTTCGTCAAAACGTGGTCAAATGGGTCATACAAAGCATTTCATATACATTTTTCTGGGTTTGCTATGAATATGGTCGGAATTTGGTCGGAAAACTCATCGGAAAAAGTCAAAAGTCTTGATAGCGACTTGTTTGTTTAAATATGATGCATGCTTTTTGACTACTTAGTCAAAAGCGACTTGTGCTTGTACCTGGTAGCGAGTTGTGACTATAATGACTTAACGACTTGTCCTTTTTAATGGTAGCGAGTTGTTGACTATTGACTCAACAACTGAAGCGAGTTGGTGCTAGCGAGTTGTCCATCATGGTAGCGACTTGTTATTTAACAAGTAGCGATTTGTTTCACAACATGAAGTAGCGACTTGTTTGTAGTTTAGCGACTTGACTCAACTATTATAGCGACTTGACAGAAAAACGAGATGAAGAAGGATACAAGATCATGACCAATAACTAATACCAACATAGAAATAACATAAGTACATCGGATCCGACCCTTGAATCCACTCAACCATTATCAACAAATTCAATATCCGATCACTAATCATCATTAATGATTATACAAGTACTTATTTACATCTCAAATCTCTGTACATCCTAATATCACAAGTCTCTTTTATCTATTACCTCATGATTACATATAATCTAGATCTCAGATTTGTGTGTGCTTTTTCAAGTCATATCCGATCATTAAAGATCACTCACACAACTTAATCCATCATAGGTCCGAGCTTTAATGATAATATCCGAACATTGTGAGGAAAGGACAAAACCATTTAATTTCATCATCTCCTCATGTTCGATTAAATTAAAATATGAAAGGTGTGATCTCAGTTTGTTCATCCGTGGTTCTCTAACGAAACATTCTAGACTATCAAGAGTCCATTCCACGAAAGATGTGAAACCATCATTGATCCAAAGGTTGTGACATTATCCGAATATAAGTGAAAAGAATTCAAAACCATTTAGGATTTCAAATCTTGTTCATGATTCGTTTTAATGAAAAACTAAAAGAGAATCATAACAATAATGCTAGACTCGTATTTTTGGTTCGGTTATGACTCAACACATGATGGAATACTTGATACCTACCTTGAACCGTTTGAGTGATGAGTGAAACCTTCTCTACGTCTCACCATCCGTGTGGCCTATTCGTTGTATCTCTCACCATCCCTATGGCTTAATTGAAACCATGTTCTAAGCTCAAGCCATCCCTGTGGCGAGCAAGATGATGTTCTTAAACAAAGATATGAAGTAGATTGTGTGATTAAAGGGGCGGATCTGTCTTTGAAATATATTTAGGGTTTGGAGAGATGTGGGAGGCGGATGGATTTGTAGAGAGAGATTAGGGTTTTGATGATGAGATTTGTTGTGTTATGAGGTTTGATACTTTGGTTTATACATTTTCACGAAGAATATTATGTCACGGCTTGAATTGATTATTGAACAAAGTTGACTACGGGGTTGTTTGGACGGTATTTCTTATTTGGATTTGAAGTGAGGTTTTCGGGCGCGTTTACTTATTTCGTCTTCTTTCTTTCTACCCTTCCGCGAAGATGACTTGTTTGGGCATTTATAGAGTGTGATAAAGACTTGGCTATTTAGTTACGGTTGTGATTCTTTCTCGCTTAACCCACAACGTAACTATCACTTGATGTCTCACTCGATTGAGGATATGTCAAGAGGTTTTGTACATTGGGTACACCGTTTCTTCTTCACAAGGATTAGTACAAGTTTAAGTAACAAATCTGGGAATTTTACTTCATGATCAAGTTTGGCATATCGGGTTTACTTCACCATGTTGTCACTGCAATAGCCGACATAATCGTGTGAATGATGTGTTTACCAAAGTGTTTATTGGATGGTTGATGATATTGTTGATGTTGGATAATGAACCGTTGATGAACCGCATGTTCCCTAAAAGCAGATATTCACGAAACCAAAGTTGTCATAACACATTCAAGCACATTCAACATTGTTTACGGTTTTGTCTTGATTTTGTAAAATCCATGAAAGAATCTATTTCTCGGTTTAAATCATAGACTTGTAAAATCCGTGACAATGGAAACATCCGGTAATTGTAAAGTGCATTTCGGATCTATCTTACGGTTTATTCTTGGTTTTGTAAAATCCATGAAAGAAACTATTTCTCGGTTTAAACCATAGAATTGTAAAATCCGTAATGATGGAACCATCACGGAGAAAGGAAAGTGTATTTCGGGATCTTATCGATCTTTGGTGCTACGGTTTCTACTTGAAGAAGGATAAAAGGGTGTACTTCATGAATTGGATGTGTGTTTGGATATTCGTCATGGCAGTTTGGTTATTACATGGTTTTACGGGGTTATGTGCTTTTAACCATGGTCGGGATGAAAACCATTATCATAGTTCACTTAAAACGTCAAAGGAGGCTAGATTTGAGCTTTTAACCAGAAGATGTGACAACGGGGTTAATTCACTATTATTTATTTGAGGTTGAAGTGAAATATCACGGGCGAGTGTACTTAGTATCTGAAGGTATCGGGGATGGTTGGATGAAGATTCTTCAAGATCCTTGTTCGAGCTTATTATCAAAAATGAAGACTTGGAAATCTAGTTATTGTTGGGTGACTTTTACCTTTTCTTTTACCACTTGGGGGAATTGGGCTCTTACCACCACAAAATAACTATCACTTTAAGGAGTTACGTTGTAGTGCTCAGTGTCACATTCAATTGTGGATTTTCAAGAGGTGATGTCGTCTTATACTTGATGGTTGGTTGGATGAAGAGTATAGAGTACTTAGAGATTCAATGGAGGATGAAGTCTCGGCACCGCTCTTTGTTACATATGTGCAAGTTTAAGTCACGAGTTCGGGTTAGTTTACTTGAGGTCAAATTCATCATATTGGGTTTTCTCCATCATTTGTCACGACAAAGAGCCTCTTGAATGATAATGGGGTTGATTACAAGTTTTGCCAAGAGAGATGAAAAGAGAGATTATGACGTTTGAACACAACAGTTCAAGCCTCGTTCTCTAAAGAAAAGAAAAGTGTGCGTTTGATCGCTTTATCTTCAAAAATCTTCTTATGAAAACAACAGTTCAAGCCTCGTACTCTAAAAAGAAAAGTGTGCGTTTGAACTTCAAAAGAAGAGAAATCTTCTTATGACGTTTGAACACAACAGTTCAAGCCTCGTTCTCTAAAGAAAAGAAAAGTGTGCGCTTGATGCGCTTTATCTTGAAAGAAGAAAATCTTCTTATTATGACCATTCTCATCAACATGCTTCATGCTTTTTCCATGCGCTTTCAATTATCAAGTGAACCGGACTACCGTTGATTGTTTTCTTATTCCACTTGCTCAATTATAATGACGATGGCGACATCATGTGCTAATTTTGCGGGGAGAAGTGTGAATAGACTACATTTGGATGATATTCACTTATTTAATCAAGAATGGCAACTCCGTATGCAATTCTTGAGGGGAGAAAAGTGTGAAATTCTGCATGGTTGATTGATATTATGAGAATAAATGGTCAAACGGCTCCAAACTCATGTAAGAACCGAGCTTCTTCTTATCGGGTCATCTTCACATGGAGTTTCTTCTAAGAGCCGTTGGTTGACATCTTCACACGGTGATTTGATTAATGACAAAGTGCTTCTAGTTCTTGGGTGATTTCCTTGATGAACATCTTTACATTCTTGTTTGATTGGGAGGATTTGAGTTAAGGGATTTGCTATTTGTAAGTTAACGGAATGCATTTGGTGAGTTGAAGATGTTAACTTTCTATTCCCCAATTGGACAATCTTGAAGAAGGTCGAGTCTGATCGGTTCTACATTTTACGCTACATGTTAGAAGACTAAAGGCGAGTTGCATTTAACGATCTAAAGACTTCTTCTTAATTCAAGCATTTATCAAAAAGATTGTCGGTTTAGGGAGAGCACTAATTGGGGAGAGTGAAAAGTCAATTTAATCCCAATTAGACTTGCTCACATTCTTGACAAGTTGATTCTCACAAAGATTCTAAGTGTTCTTCTCAAAAGATTTCAAGTATTTGGGCTTATAATGTGTTCTTGATTACGAAGTGTCAAAACCGGCAAGGGGAAGGAGACACGCATCTAAACACAAAGCGAGTAAACTTGATGAACTTAATACTTCTAAGTGATTGAAGATATCCGGGAAGACAAATGTCATTACCGCAGAGAAACTCAAGGTTTGACTCATGGCGTTTAGTGTTCTTATTCCAACTATGTGGGGAAGAGATGGAAGAGTTAGTTTACGAAGATAAAGAGGTACACAAGTGTGTGATGATTTCGATGTTATCGCAATCATCGGGGAGAAAATTGTGTACATTGGGGCTCTCATTGTTTCACTTGAGTGCTTAATCGGTGATTCGAGATATAATCACTTATTCGGAGTTGACATCCATGAGATTGTCATCCGAGAGATAATCGATGATTCGGCTGCTTCTTCAATGTTATCGGTTATTCTCTCTTTGGGCATTCGGTACCGGGTTCTTGAGCTTCATACACTTTCTTCGGGGAGAAAAAAGTATACATCGGGGTTATTCTTTGGCTATTGGACTTAATCTGCTACTTGATGGTATAAGTTTCTCTGTCTTGGGGTATGTGTATTCGGGTTCGTGAGCTCTAGTCTAAGAGGCCGAGCGCATCAATTCATCTACTTGGGGAAGTGGTCTCTTGACACCTTTTGGAATGGATCGCTTGAGACTTGATGGAATGAAATTTGAGAAGATTATTTAAATGTGGGATGATACGTTCTTGTTCTTTGTTGATGATGATATAACCCGAGCGAAGAATCTCGATTATCGTTCTTAAAAGGAGCGGCAAGATTTATGATAATGGTGTGCTTCTTTGTGCACTGGCTAAGGCAAGCTTGAAATAGAGCTTGAATCTGCTCATCTAAAGGATTTTCGGTTTGGGGGAAGCGCCAAAGTCTCTCTTTCTCAAAGGCTCATGTTCTATCTTCTATTCAAGAGCCTCGGAAGCTTTGGTGGTGAAAGTTTAAGAGATGATGACTTCTATCTTCTACAACGTCTTGCTCGATATCCTTATCTCGGTACTCGTATCATCATCTTCTTAAACTATATCATCTACTCTATCTTTGTAAATATTTATCAAAACCAAAATACAAAATATAAAACCAACAAAAGAAAATAGAAAAATATAAAACCAACAAAAACCATAAAAAATCGAAAAAATTTGAAAATACCAAAAATATGTTTTCTCAAGACATGTCTTACGGTATCGATAACATCTGCGGTCTTAGAAATGTCATTCAATAATGGCACGGGACCATAGATGAAGTTCGAGCGAGGAGGTGTAAATATTCTTTTCAAAACATGTCTCAAAATATGGCTTCTGATTATTTTGATTGTAACCCGTTAAAATGGCTTGCGATTATTTGATTGTAACCCGTGCTTAAACCATGGTTTGCTATTATTTCAGATAGCAACCCGCTTCTTCAAGAAAGGAAAGTGTTGCGCTAAACCAATTTTCAAATATTTCGTGCACTTATCCTAAAACAAAATGAGGAAAGTATGTCGAAGGACTGTTGTTCCTACTCAAATATTTTTCCTTCTAAAATTCTTCAGAAAAATATTTGTTTTAACAAAATGGTGGTAAATGAGTTGCTTGAAAATCAATCGATTCGAGTTTTTTCATAAAATTGAAAACTCAATCAATGACTTCAGCTTTTAAACTTTTCAAAAATGAGTCATTGATTGAGGGAGAATGTTTTCAAATTTATATCATCTAACGGGCTTATCTAATTATCCTATATGCTTTAAAAAAATGATGTTAACCTATGTTGAAGGACTAGGTGCCTAGGATATGATTGTTAGGATTAGATGATTAGAGTTTGATAAACACATTATTCCCATGCCTTTATATGATCGATTGATATGTTGAATTGACTTTTATTAGTCGATTCTTTGTTTGGGTGATGTCGACCACCATATATCTGTATGTGTGTTCACTAACGTATGCGGTATATTGGTATATAAGAATGTTCCCGATCCGGATCCCACAATTGAAGATGATTGGATGCGAAAGGAAAGGGTAACTATATCTTGGGTTGACAAATGAAGAAAGCGGAGCTTAATTTGACTTCTATGGAGAGTTGGCATGAAAAATGCAACGTAAGAGGTCTCATTGCATCGGAGATGGTTTTCTTCATCATCAAATGAAGAAAGCGGAGCTTAATTTGACCTCGGTTGGCATGAAAAATGCAACGTAAAGTCTCACTGCATCGTGACGGTTTTTTTCTTCAAACCTCTACAAACAACAACAGAAGCTTCTTAACCACCTAACGTATCTTTGTGCAGGATAATAGTGATGAAACCATTTTTTAAACAATTTTTTGAATAATATTGTTTTGAAAATGGAAAAATATTTGTTTGAAAATAAATTGGACTTAATTTTGGAAATCACCGGACTTCATTTTATCAAAACTTAAGTCACTCAATCATCGACTACGGTCATCGATTGAGGGGGAGAGTGATTTAAAATAAAATATTTTCAAACGATATTTCTTCATAAAAGTCCGTTTGTACAAAAATAAGTGGTGATCTAAAGATTTAATGTTATGTCATGGTATGATTTTCTTTAAAACTCAAAGATCTTTCAAAATGAAATTTTTTACATTCTTGTTTGATTGTGAAATTGTTTTATTTTACTTAAAGATCTCTTAAAACTATCATACGACACTAACAATCTTTAATGTCTTAAATTGGTCCTTATCATCATTTTCAAAATTAAATCTTGCCACGTCTTTCCCAAAATTTTCTAAATGATTTAAATCAATTGGGATCACAAATCTCAATTGGTTTGAAATTTTTGATCGGGGAGAGATCGTGATTTAAATCTCAAATCGGTTTTAAAATTGGTGATTGTTTCAAAGCACTCCTTCCTCCATGTGCCAAACGATTTCAAATATATAATGCACATGATTGAGGAGGAGCATTTAACCAAAACCGAAGAGTATTTAAACAAGGCACATTTTCTCCCATGTTTTCTAAACCTTATTAAATCACTTGGGATCCAAAATCTCAAAGGGTTTGATATTTTTGATCGGGGAGAATTTGTGATTTAATAATGAAATTTGATAAAGATGATCGTTTGATTCAAAGTGCATCTTGCTCTCCCATATGTGCTAAACGCTTTCGAATCTCGAAGCATATATTGAGGGAGCATTTCAAAAAAAATAAACTTTCAAGGTACAAAGATTTCTATGTTTCAACATAAAGTACCTTGATTGATTTTCTAAATGGTTTCTTAATGGCTTTTGTGATCGTGGATGTACTTCAAAGAACTCTTTCCTCTATGTGATAAAATGATTTCAAATATCCTATGCACATATTGAGGGAGAATTTACCAAAGAAAATCAAATGGCTTTTCTATGGAAATTGTGATCAAGAAATTATTTCAAAGAACTCTTGCCTCCATGTGCTAAACAATTTCAAAATCATATGCACATGTTGAGGGGAGCATTTCTAAATGATCAAAACAATTAAGGTACAAAATGCTTTGATATTATATCACAAGTACCTTGATTGATTTTCCAAATGATTTTTCAATTGGTTTCAAGAAGGAATGAACAATACCAAAAGACCGACCAATTTACTTTATGCATGGTGTTATAAGGATGGTTAGGTTAGGTATTCGTTCCCACGATCCCTTGAGCGGAGGGATCTACCGAGGACAATCCACTAGATAGTGTAGAGTCCTTAGGTATGATGAAAAAAGGAGAAAAGTGAGAATATGGGAAGAGTGCGGATGAGATAGAGCTAGAACTGGAATAAACCCAACAAGGTTCTAGTTATGAAGTCTCGGTAAGCTTGAAGGGTTGAAGAATGAAAAAGAAATGAATGTGAAAAGGGTGAAAAGAAATAGCCCTCCAATAATTCAACCTTAGGGCGAAACCGGGTTCAATACATATACTCTTGGTGGTTACTAAGGTAACACTGGTATTGAAGACAAGGCGTCATGGACCCGATGGCCTTGCACTAAACTTCCCAAGCTACTCAAGTTCCTCTTAAAGGGCTTGTTTCATTCTCACGGGAACCTACATAATCTATCGACTTTCTCTTAGAGATTGTTGATATTGAAGAAGGAGACCCTCTCCTAGTCTCCGGCATAGGAACCAAATGTGCACAATTGAGTCTAGAGCCAAGAGATCATCCACAATATCTCATTAGGACACAAAATTAATGAAGACTTGTTGTTTCACACAATGTGGAAAGTAAGAATATATTAAGAGTCCTCGCATTATCCTTGTGGTATTGCGGAACATCCGAGTGATATGTAAAATATTCACGATGAAGATGGAAATCCTTCTAGAGCCAACATCAAACAAGCTCTTGGTGGGTGACATGTGAGATCTTTTCTAAAGATCAAGCTTGTGACAAGCGGATAGAAACGATGGGGCGATTCATTCTTGAATCAACCTTGGTCCGAGAAATGAATTGACGAATACTTTTGGAAAAACCGTTCGATGTGCAAATCTTCTTTTCTCTAGCACATCGAATGTGTATTCATGTTTCAAACACAAAAGTATCTCGATTGAAAAAATACTTTTGGAAAAACCGTTCGATGTGCAAATCTCTTCTTTTCTCTAGCACATCGAATGTGTACTCTTTCAAATACAAAAGTATTTTGATTGAAAATTGATCTTTCTCATAAAACCTTCGTCGTATTGCAAAACTCTTTCTTCTAAGCAATACGCGATTGTTTTCAAATCAATTTTCATCAATCGGTGAATCTCAATTATTTGGTTCACTCACTCCGTGTTGTCTTCTTTGAGGCGTTCGGTTTGAGAACGGCTAGAACATTGCGAAACCACATCAAGGAGATTCTTGAATTATACGATCACGGCGGTACTTGTCTTGATCAGCGGGAACCAAGTGGGCGTGTACCTCAATTCAACGAAAGTGATCAAAGACACTTTCGTGTGTTTTATTGCTAGCTGTTGTTTGCGGTACATTTGGACGGTTGCGGTGATCGAATTGAGAAGTCAATCAAAGCCGCATGCTCACAACATCCACACTTAATTGAAGAAATCATGACTTGTGCATATCTACATAACACGGCTCGATATTTTTATACTATGCTTACGCTTTCTGCTTGCAAATATCATGAACCGATAAAGCTTCCGCTACTCGATGGAAAGATGTCATGATCCAAAAGTGTGAGCATGTCGGTCCAAAAGTCACAACATCACATGATGGCAACACAACAAAGGGTGATCCGAGATTTCTTGTGGTGATGATCTCAAAAAAGCTCGAAGATCATCAAAGATGTGGATCGATTAAAAGACCTCCACTAAAAGTACAAAACAATGCGGACTTTGAAGAATCGCTACTAAAGCACAAAGATTGCGGAACTTGAAGAATTGAAGTCTGAGCTCGAGAACTAAAGACAAAGATAGAATGCTAGGATGCAAAATGTATTTCATGGGGTGACCTCCCTTAAGGGGAGATTGTTAGGAATTGGAAATTCCATGTTAAAGTGTCGGTCACCCCAATTATGGTCTAGCATATGTTAGCTCGTAGACTTGTCGTTATTTACGTTATTTAGTAGTTAATTAGTTAGTTTGTAGCGTAGTTTAGTTTAGTGTAACACCGTGGAGGAAGGACGGGTCTTTACCCACTGTATGCACGATCCACGAGTCGATCGGGAGGGCGTATAGTTTGTAACTATAAATACCCTTCCATCCTTGGAAGGGTGGTGCTCTCATAATCTAACCTTTCATTTTTGTAAAGCAAGTCTCTACCAAGAACACCCTCTCTCATCTCTTTCTCTCTCTAAATGGCTAACATGTATTTCCATCATCCAAGACCACCGAATCATCAAACACAATAATATTACGATCCTAGTATTCATATATATAGTCGGGAGGCTTTCTTATACTAGACGAAATGAACGTTTCTCCCCACTTAGGTTTTATCCCAGATTAACTCATTCTAACATGAGTGATAGCTTATTCTTATTGAGTTATTACGTACAAATGACAACGTCAATTTCCCTATAGACATAGGAAATTCGAATCAACTAAGAAATTTTCATCATGAAATTCTAATTCACCCCTCTAAAATGTAGGGTCATATTTCAAATCTTATCATCTATTGCCACTTTAAATCCAAGGAGGCCTATACTGACTCGTCGAATAATAACTTTCGCCGGGATGTTTTAGTTATAGGGGACCAAATCGTACAAGAATTAGTTGAAAACACACGAGCAGGCATTATATTCACGGAGTAGGCACCTGACATAATATCGTGTGTCTCTATAAATTTCTTAACTATCGCTAAAAAGCACGATCTAAAGGTCTTAGCATCGAGCTATGAAATAGGAGCACCTTCACGCTCAACTGTTACAACATATATTGGAAATAATTTCCAAGTTTCTATGATCATATAACTGGATTCGGTCATAGAAATCTTAATAAGTCTGTAAACTATTAAGTGGATCTGATACGTCGATAAAGACTTCTGACGTATATCTTAAATTCTACCAAGGAAGGACTACCGCGAATGGAGTCTCTCAGACTCTTTATCTAATTAATTACTAATTCTAAATTATAGCTTGCATAGAATGCATAAGTCTTATAATTTTATGCGCACACCTAACATACGAGTTCAATCCTTAAGTATGACACAATGCCGGTAAGTACTCGTTATGTGATGTGGTTATTACCGCGTTGGCCAGACGTCGTAATAATTTTATCAGATAACCAAGTCCTCACCGTCATCATATTTTACTAAATTCATGAACAACATTATACATATATAACATGCAAATAACATATACTATATTGTAACTGAAACTACATGCATATGCGGAAACGTGTAACTCTATAGGTTGCCCAGAGCCAAGGTTTAAGTCCAGGTACCCATCTACGGTGGATACCCAAATCCCTTAAACCACAGCTCTGATACCAACTTGAAACGCCCATACTAAGTTTTTTTTTTTAGCTTACGGGTGTATGCTAAAATAGCATACGACTGTATGGTCATCTTAAGAGCATATGGCTGTATGCAAAAATAGCATACAGCTGTATGGTCTTTATATAGATTCTGCCAAAACACTTTTTAGAGCATATGGTTGTATGAACATATACCATACGACCGTATGGCCCCATGACCTGTTCATTTATGCACCAAATTTTCTGCACAATTCATATTTTCCGGAAAATCACTTTTCGCGACATATACATGACAAGACCTGAACAAAACATTTCTGGACATAACCCTAACTGTACATAAGGGTGGTAACCACATTTGGACCCGTATGAAGTCAAACCGGGTAAAAATGGCATAATGCCAAACACCCCTTTTAACTTGTAAACATGACATAACTAGTTATAAACTTCATTAATTCTGCGTTTATACAAAACATTATATTAAAACATTTGTCCTAGGCATTTCGTGGTATTAGAGAGGGTTTAGGATAAGCTCAATTACCCATGAGCTCCACCAGTAGCTAAACTGCGACCTTATGCGCTAAACTTGATCTCACCTATAAGAAAAACATAAATGAAGTAACGTAAGCATAAATCTTAGTGAGATAACATATATAAAGCTAAAAATAAACATGTCAATGTTACTAGATGTTGCTTCATAATAACTTTCCCCCGCATAGCTATCTTGGTGATTATAACACCGCTAATCCCCACGGGAATATATTCTTGCATCGTAACATGCACTTGGGGGCTAGATACCTCATCATAATGCTAGAGGGCATCATGCTTGCCTTAAATATACTAGTTGTCCGCTTAGGACCTGGTGAACCCGTATTTGGCTCAATTTAGCATCATATATGCTCTAGTCGTCCACTTAGGACGTCAAGTCCCGTTTTTGAGACTTTCCATATCTAGTTGTGCTTTTCATAACTGACGAGCCATATAAACATACTAATCATCCACTTAGGATGTCTGAGTTCCGTTTTTGGAACTTCTACTATTCTGAGGCTCGATTCTCCACTAAGGAGGTCAAAGTTCCAACTTTGTCTAGAACAATAATAGCACATATGTGATAACATAATAGCACATATCGCAAATCCTCTAACGACGCTAAACAAGTGAAAATAGACAATATTGGCTAAAATCACTTTACTAGGACCACATGGGTCATTACGGGTTGTTTTGACCCATCACTTTATTTCACATATACACTTATAACGTTAAATTCATTAAACTCATAATAATCAATATAAATTCATAACACGAGTATAACATATAAACAAACAATAGAACTTAGATATAAGTATCACGAAATGTGTAACACTTCTAACAAGCTACTAAAGACCCGTTAAATGAGCAATGATGCATCATATATGCTAAAAACATGTTACTAAGACCACACGGGTCGTTACGGGCTGTTTTGACCGTTCTAAGTTTTTTCATATATAATATCATATCGCGAGATCCATTTCTACTCATAACACATATACTTCAACATGATTATGTGCTCACTTATCATAAACTCGTAATACAAGTGTAATAAATAAGCATATAACAAAACATGAACGTAAGTACCAATGTACCATAACACGTATTGTATATATAACGGGCTCTTGTAGTCCCATTTTTAATCTTATATACGTTACTCACCTCGATATAGCTTGCTATCTACCGCGAGCTCTCGTGAACGTCCTCGGCTAACCTTTATAACCTAGGAACACGTAATTAGCATGAAGCTTACTTAATAAAAGACTTGGCTTGTCATAAACAAGCTTTAACATAACTAGGCCACAAGGGGGTATTTGGTTTCGCGGCTTATATAATACATAAACTTACTTTCTTGAAAATTAACACTATAACATGGTGTTATAGCATCATAATAAGATACATAACACTTTTCTTAACATCTACACATGATTATCATGTGTTCTTGGTGATTTCCAAAAATCACAACTTAATATAAAATTATAAATTTCTACAAAACCTCACTTATGGCATCAAGATATCATCTTTAAGCATTACCCACTAATGGTTAATCATAAACACGAATTCAAGAGCTTAGATATAATCTTTACCTCAAATTGGATTGTGGGAAAGCTATAATTCGCGTCCCTAAGCTTGAGTTTAGTGATTCCTTGTCTCAAACTTGATAAAATCAAGTATAATTTGAAACCCTAGTTTGTATGTGTGATTCACGTAGAGAAGAGAAACAAGATAAGAACATTTGAAGTTTCCTGGATAAGAAGCAATCTTATATGTGTTATAATATAACTTTCATGGTTAGGCAAGGTTAGTCCCTGTTAGTAAAACAATTACATGGAATGTCCTTCTTTCCTTAAAACTAATTTCATAATAAGTCCTTATGACTAACGAAAGATTTTTAATATAACATACGTTGACTAGGAATCCTTAGAATATAATGATAAATTTGTGAAATTTGGGGTGTTACAGATGTACAACCTGGATGTAGGCTTAAAAAGTCAGCCTCATGTAGTCACCTATGGGAGTTCATGTAGAATGTATCGTCAGTGAGTCGTTTAACTTACTGTTGCATCTGCAAGAGCTATATTATATTGAGGAGTTTTAAGAAGCAAGTCATTAAGATAGGCTAATTAACTAATAGTCTTTCACTAGCTCACTCTAGTATTGTATCATCACATAATATATGTTATAAATTCTACACTTTGTTTTCATTTTTAACTTTACTAATATCATTATTATGTTATAAATTCTAATAACATGCCAACACTTCTGTGAAACTTTGATATCCGTTTATGTAACAGAACATGATTTAAGCTTTTAGATTAGTCATATTATTTTGATATGTAAAAGAACCGCCATTCGGCAGTAGCAGAAATATTGGACGGAACCAAATATTATTCTAATTAATGAATATGGAGGTTAATTTTGTAATTTAACTAAGGCATGTAATGTTGAAAACCCGTTCTCTTCCCAATCCGCCCAAAATTGGACGGAACCAAATATCACTCAAAAGCCAATCCCTTCCCTCCCTCCCACCTTCCCGTCCCATACCTTTCCATCTTAAAAAAACTCAAGAACGCCCTTTTCTATTTCCTTTCCCTCCCTTCCATTACTTTAAAAAAAACTCGAGAACAGAGCGTGAGAGTTTGACAAGAAAACTACGAAATCACCCGTGCAGTGCGTATGCAGACACCAATCCAGCAGTAAAGATCCGAATGATGTAGGCGAAGAATGTAAAGCAGATGACATGATTCAGGCAAAGAAATCCGAATGCGGTAGATGAAGAATGATTCAGCAATGTAAAAATTCCGACAACAGCAGATTCAGACAAACAACATATTCAGACAACAACAGATTCAAAAAGGCAGATGCAAATTCAGCAAAAATAGATGGAACCAGATGCAGAACCACATGTGAAACCATATAGATGCAGAACGGCGAAACCGAGTGATTACCAAATATTGATACCGATACCAATACCAATACTAATACCAAATGAAATACCAACGAATTAAACCAAATTGTTACCTTCATATGGAATCCAAAAATCCACAAATCCATAGGTATAACAATTCAAAGTCGACCAATTATAAAATGAAAATGGCCACACAATTATTACTAACCGAATGCGAAATCCCCAAATTAGTTTACTTTCAAATTCCCAATCAACAATCACCACTCCAAAACAGATACAACTTTTCACCGAACCAAATAAATAAACCAATATATTATTAAAATTCGAGTGAAACCCGAAACGATAGAACAATCACACACACTAAAGTTATACTAATTATCACCGACCCATTACATCTACAATCACACGCACCAAATCCTATTGGCCTTATTAGTTAAAAACTATATCCATTTTTACTACTTACTTACATTTGTTTAGTTATATATTGTTTTGTAATAATAAGTAATGTATGTAAATGTGTTGGGTAAAATCCAAAACCCATGCTCATTGCATCATGCACTACATTATAATGGGTAAAATCCATGACCCATGACCCATAGTCCATATCCCATAACCCCTTGGTATTGTAACCCAAAATCCGGATTGGACTGACCTAGTTGTCGGATCCCTTGGATTACACTTGCCAGATCCCTCTGGTAAGGGATCTGGCGGAACCGACGGAACAGTGGATAGATTTGTATAAATAGTGAACCATTTCTTCTTGACTCCCCACCCAATATTGTATAATTCTTCTCTCATTATTATATCTCTCTAACCTCAGATCCAAGGATCGTTCTTGTAGCTTTCTTCTTGTGTTTCTCAAGGTTCTTCGTACAAGACGAGATCACATTTCTTGCATACGAGTCCTCCATTCTTCAAGAGAAGAGTTTGATCGGCTTCTTCATCACCTCAAGACCACTGAGTTGTTTCTTGTTGTTGATACATCTTCTTGTATTCATAAAGTAGTTGTGATAGTTGTGTTGGATTGGTTCTTCCGTGTAAAGGACCCGATATTTAGCTTAGTACCGAAAAAAGTGTAAGCGACGTTGTGAGGTTTCTCCACTGGTTAAAGGAGCTGGTTGACATAGTGCTTAAGAACTCTCGAGTTGGGTACTCGGGGAGTGGAGTAGGTCAAGGAAGGTGTCCTTATAGCCGAACCACTATAAATCATTGTGTCAAGCTTCTATCCTTTTTCTTTCTTTACTATTCTCGTATTTATTTTTTTCATACTAACTTGCATTATCTTTATCTCAACATCCAAAAGTTTCACATACCATCATTCTTAAAGTTTTTGTAAACTAAATTTAAATCGGTAAAAACTATTCAACCCCCTTCTAGTTTTCTACACATTGTTATATCCGTTTATATTTAGAGTTAGGATCAAATAAGAAAAAATATTAAAATAAGAGTGATGAGAAGAAACCACAACACATTTGGATGCATCTAACAAAACTAGCAATCTGTAATCAATGATCGTAAGGGTTAAGAGACCATCCTGATTTCAATAGTCCCGCCGCTTATTGATTAAATTACGTGTGATTATGTTGTGTCGACATCTTATTAAGCTTCACGAGGACAATCCTTGTACATTTGGTGTCGATTAAGTGTGGGGTGATTTCATCAAGAATTCACGCCATAATTATCTCGATTTCTTGTAAGCTTTTCAAGGATTTCATGATACTAATTTTGTTTGTCATGAGAAATTTGTTCTTTTCATCTTTGTTTTCTGGCCTTTTTGGTGGGTACATGAATGAGATTGGGCTTTGCGATGTCACTGTCGTTCGCATCTGTATTGGCGAAAAGCAAGGGGTATTGACATTATGGCCTGGGGTTGGGCATGTATAATCGAAGCTAAAGTCTATTACTGCCTTGGAGATCAAGTTGCTCATATGGAGCGAGTACTGGATTTGACATGCAGCTTGTGCAAATGTGATGTGATTCTTAACGCAGAAGAAACTGTAGCAATTGCAATAAGGAAAGATTATGTTCTTTTATTCCCATTTTTATGTCACTATGCATGTTTGAAATGACTGGTTTGCCTTTGGCTTGATAGTGAATAACCAATTGTGTTAACTGTTAAGTGTATTACGAGCAGCTTCCATCAAGAAAAAGGTCTAGTGCATGTCAAAATAGCGCAACTCCGCTAATAGCACATTTTAAATCCTTTTTGACCCTTTGTCAATCTGATTGGGAGGCGTGGTATCTCTTCAGAAGATAGAATTCGATGCCATCTGATGCCATTTGATTGGGACGCGTGTACCTCTTCAGCGGAAAGAATTCGATGCCATCTGATATAATAACATTGATGTTCAAAATACTCATTTGACTTCTAGTTATAAAACATTTATTAAAATCAACCTAGTAAAACTCGATTACACTATTAAACACAAGATACTCTTATTCGAAAACTTGCGAATTGTTTTAGTTCCTCGATCTCTTCTTCTTTCCACCCTCTCCCTCTTTCTGCATCAAACTTCTCGAGTCATGACCTCTTAGCTTACGATGATTACATCAATGTCTCTGAATTCCTGTATAAGTGTTTTTTAGAAAATGACATAGAGGGAGATAAAAAAAAATTCTAAACTCGATAAACTTGTAGAGTAAAATAAGCTAAAGTTGTACCTTTGAACCGTTTTTTCCGGTTTCTGTTCTTCCTCTAAGTCTCACTATCTTCATCAGAATAAAATGCATTGTTCTCTCCATCTTTCAGAGTACAAGCTTCCTCAATCTCTCTCCATTCCTAGAATTGTATTTGAAAATTATAAAGGGTAAAAGCTATAAATGCTTAACGTACTTTCCCAAAAACTCATTATGCTCTATGTACTTCAAATATTGTCATTATACATAACCATTTTCATTTTAATTGGTTATGTCTCTCGCTATATAGGCACTTGTTGAACCGGTTAAAAGTTGACCCATCGTAACGCATACAACCTCAATCCTCTTGTTCGAGATAGAATAAAACAGATAAAAGGCAACTTTTGCTAGCGGTCGACTTACTCATATCGACCCATACTAAAAATCACAGTTTCAACCTGCACTTGTAACCAAACGCGTGCGACCGGAAAACTTTGTACTTTTGCTTACTAGGTATGCAACGACAGGATGAAGTAAACATACTGAGGAGAATCCATTGAAAAGCATTAATTCACCTACAAGCACAAGGTGTCGATCGCCATCGAGAGTGGGAATCCTAGAAGCCAAAACAAAACATGACGATGCCATTGTAAAACATGTATAAGACAAAATGTGGATTACTCGCAATATCACACATAAACCGATCAAACTTTAGTTATAATCAATAAAGTGTCGGTCCATTATACTTATATACTTCAGTGAAAACTCATTATGCTTTCTCAACTTTTTATTGTCATTATACATAAAGAAGTAATTAAGCATAATGAGTCGAAAATGGAAACAACGTTAAGTATAATGACAATAAAAAAAGTTGAGAAAGCATAATGAGTTTTCACGAGAAGTACATAGAGTATTTTTGGCTTTTACCCAATTATAAATGATAAATCAATAATCAATTTGAAACATGGTACAAATGTAGGGTAAACTGATGAAAGATAATAAACAGACTTGTTTCTTCGTGTTTGGGAACTTCATTAACCTCCTAATCGTCGCTTCGATGAAAGCAGCCAGCATTGGCGCTTTCGTTCAGCAACTTTGGTAAAGCACATATCTATACTACTTATAAAGAAAAAACTTATTTACTTATAAAAGTAATGATCTAGCAGTAATAAAACAGGGAAATAACTTGCTCAACAGAGATCAATCATCAATGTTCAATTTACTTAGGATGCATGATTACTAGTGTGGATAAAGGACCTTAGAATAACAACACTACAAGAACCTGCCTTACAATCCGGTTTGGATCAGTTCAATTTCCCAATTACAATAACCACCAACTAGTCAATTCTTGATAATACACAAACAAAATAGTTTGTAGGTTGTATTATTGTCTTAAAATTCTAGACGTTAACATCGTTGTCATCAAGGGAAAATATAGGACTCTCTTTTGTAACAACTATCAATTGAGTAAAAAGTTAATATATAAAAACCATTAAAGTTAATAGGGTAATTCTAAAGTATATACTAGTACTAAATTGTATTAAGAGAAGAGATTCTGAAATAATAAGCAAAACCCACCTTAGAACTCCCCGCTTCAACAGTCCTCTTGTTCTTCTTTGCGTCACTTGGTCTCCCGTGATTATTAACAAAAGGAGAAACAAGGGTTTGCACAAAAATAGGAGACCAAATATGTTTTCCACTAGTTGACAAGAATATTTTTTCACAACAAAAGTAAGACGGCATTTTCTTGGATAGAAGAGAATCCTTAATCATGTAATGTACACGATCCATCATCTCGCAATCAGTTGACAACAGTTCCCAAGACGGTTTGAGATTGTTGTTTTTCATAACCCAAATGCCATGGGGGCGACCATCATTGCGTTCGTGAAAAATGCATAAGTGGTCTTTGAAAATCCCCAGTTTGTAATGGCAACTCCAAACATATCTCTTGTCATCAGGTTGGGGAATTTCTCTAAATTGCTCTTTAGCTAAATCAAAAGACACAATGAAACCTTTGTCCCTGTTAGGGGTAGGCATAAACCAGTGAAGAGCCCCGTTGAATAAGATACCAGGCTCTCTGTCATCGAACCTATAATTGACGTGTCCAACAAGTTTCCAAATATTTGATTTCAAAGATAGAATTTGAACAATTGCCCCATCACACCCACCTTGGTTGATGACCACAACAAGTTTGTAATCATCAGTGGATGAATCATAACCAAAGCCGTAACGTTGTGCATACGAGACATTTTTAGGAAGTATTGGGGGCTTATGCAGTTTTCGAAACTCTCGAGTCGAAGGATTGGTTAAACAAATCCGATTATCATATGAAGATATGCATACAAGGCCATTAGAAGAACCTTCAATTCTCAACGAATTGTAGGATACCCACTCTTTAGGTATACTAAACAAATCTCCCTTCCTAATTACATATCTTCTAGTCATTGCAATTCTTCTGTTTCCATGTTGTTTATTATTTTTGTCCTCTTTGTTCCAAATATGTTTAAGATGAAGTTTAACAAAATAAGGACTAGAAATCAAAGAATACCATGACTTACAAACACTTTTGTATCGAAGAACATCTTTCACAGTCAACTTTAAAAGCACTTCCTGCGCAGCATCTAACAAAAACATATCTTCTGTCATTTATTCAAAGTTCAAACCCCAGCTAGATGTACAGAATAGGTTTTATACACATGCTCCTAGTTCAAGCCCAACCCATACACCCCTAGCCCACTAACAATTACGGAGTATATATATATATATTTTCATTTGCTTTAATTTCTTGTCATGTAGTACACCCGTCCCAAACTATATGTCCATTTTGAATTTTTTAATTGAATTTTAACTTATAATATTTGATGAAAATTATACCACTGAAAATACAGTTAAAACCTAATCCATTTATATATTTTGCATCACGTATTGTATAACACAAATAAAAATATTTAACGTCAAAGTTTGATTTAAAAAGTCAAAATGAATTTATATTTTGAGACGGAGGGAGTATGTTTTAGCAAAACTGGGTATTAATGTTATCTACTTATTATTAAGTTACTTTTTTTGGCGTTGGTTGAACATCGTGTTTTAAGTCCAAGTTAAAAAAATAATAAAAAAAAAAAAAAAATGAGAAACTAGATCTCATAAATAGTCATATACGTGTTTATGTCTGTTTTTATTTATTACTAGCTTAAAGACCCGTAGATTCACGGGATTTTTATAGAAATATGAAAATGAAATAATAATAAAAAACGAAAGTAAACATGTTCTATCAATATAAGCTACAAAATGAGACAATACATTCGTGAATGCATGAGTTATACGACAATCAATTAAGTTACTAAGAATTAAATGAACAAACATGGATGTTGTTGTCGTGTCAAAATTTGATGGTCTTGAATAGCAAACGACGTGTGTGAGCAATCATCAATTTGGTAGGAAATGCCAATTCCATGTACACCTAACAATACATACACAATATAAGTAAAATTATTTGATACATGATTTATAATGCATTATAATCTAAAAAATGGTACCAAAAACTTATAACTTGTACATACCTTTTTGATCTTGTTCATAGGCCTTCAAGAACTTCTTTATAAACGACATTCGTAGTGGTTTTACACATATTTCCTTCTTCATCACAAACTACAACCTTTAAACCACTCTTGCTTTTAACTCTTGAAACATCAACGATAGTCATTCCATGAGTGAAAAGCAGTCGGGAGATACAAACCAACTTTTGATAACGATTGACCACGGCTTTTGTTAATTGTCATTGCGAATGAAACCGAAATAGGAAATTGTTTCGACAATCTTAAGCGTAAACGCTTATCGAAGGAGTTATTTTCACCTTGGTATGATTACGGTTTTCCCAAAGTCGGTTACATTAATGATTGATGCGTGAATAGAAGTTCTCGTTAATTTAAGAACTTGTAGTCTTGTTCCATTACACAATCCATTGGCTTGATCAATGTTTCGCAACAACATAATGGGGACTCCTACTTTTAAACAAATTCTATGGTTTGGAACACCTGAGAACTTCAATCCATTGATAAATTCAGGCGAGAAAACGGAATAATCAATAATGCCACCAGTTTCACTTTTGTCAACACTGTCACAACTTAGGAAAACCATTTCTTCACCTGGAAACATGTCCAACATATGCTCATTTATGTTGTCCACCACTTCATTTGTTGGAGCAAGGATTGCCTTTTCTTGAAAGTAGGCAGGATCATGTATGTTATCCAAAAAGTTTGGATAAGTGCAGGCAATAATAGATTTAACCGGGTCATCAGAGACATCTATTAAAATTTCTTGTGGTAAATCTATAGAAACCTCTCCGTCATTCGGTTCACAAGGTCTCCGTCTCCGACTTTCAATATCCAATCGCAAATTCTCGTATTTCGTTGACATCTTGGTCGTGATCCAACAGTTAGTCTCATGTTCATGATCGACTTAAGAACTTTGCAATAATCCCACATAGATGATTTCCTCAACGGCGAAGAACAATGTCTTCCATGATCCCTTTGGAATAACAGGTAGAACCTGTCTAAAGTCGCCGCCAAAAACCATGGTCATGTTTCCAAAAGGCTCATTGGAAATTTCATACCTGCTCCTACGAAGTATGTCTCTCAAAGACCAATCTAATGCTTCAAAACATAGCTTATTTGCCATTGGCGCTTCATCCCATATAATAAGTTTACATTTCTTTAACATTTTTCTAAGATCGCTTTGAGGACTTATAGAGCAAGTAGAAGTCTCATCAACGTTGATAGGAATATGGAATCTTGAATGAGCAGTTCGGCCTCCCGACATTAACAAAGAAGCAATACCGCTGGATGCCACATTCAAAACTATATCACATTTTCTTCGGATACCGGCAGCAAGAGTCTTCCATAAGAATGTCTTACCCGTACCTCCGTAACCATAAACAAAGTAGACTCCTCCCGTTCCGATGTCAACTGAGTGTATTATGGTGTCATACACACCCTTCTGTTCTGTGGTCAAAGAGCCGTACAGGCGTTGGTACTCAGTTTCCAACTCGACGGGATTAAAATTAGTCTCATCGTGTATAAGTCGGTTACCAAATTCACTTATGTATCTATCATCCGGATAAGGCATATCACGCCAATTCCTCAATGTTGAGTTTCTTGATCTCAGCAGCTGCTCAATATAGAACAAAGCAACATTCTTTTTTTCCTCGTCACTGATAATCAAATCTGCATTAGACCATAGTAATGCAAGAACTTAATAAACAGATGAGTGATTAAAACATTAGAAATAATATGGTTAAATAAACGTATAAGGAAACATAAGTAATATTTTATCAGTCTATAATTATAGATTATAGTCTACAAATATATCTTATGATTGTTACCTGGAATTTGCAAAATCTGCCTCCTCTTATGTTGAACATCTTGCGCAAGCAAATGCCATGTTTGTAACCAAACAGTAAGAGGCGTGGTAAGTTCATTTTGCGAAAGCAATGTCACAAATAACTTACGAAGATGTTCGTGGCTTGCCCAATGAGTGCGTCTTTAATACTTTCAACATACTCCTTGTCGTCCTCTAAAATTCTGTGCGTAGTAAGCATCTTTATAAGTTGGATACACTATGCCATTAACCTTTCTAATGTCGCGTGTTTCTTGCATCCTTTGCCTTGTTTAGCAAAGATTACGCAATAGTAAGCGTCTCCGGTTGATATTGGAACGCTATGAATTCTTCCAATCGATCTTCCCCGCTTTCTAAGCGTCCAAATTCTATTAGGACCGTTCCATACATATTTTGTAGGAAACTCGAAGATCGTTAGCTCCCTTGCCTCCGAAAACCTTCGATTCATTCTCAACCAACCTTGAACATATCGGCACTGAGCTGGTCGGCTTCTCAACATTGCTTTCGAGATCGGCGTCTTCGTCATACACAACCCGATGCTCGCCAAGATGAAACGACGACCTCTCAAGAAGGTGTTCTATAATGAATCTCAAACCAAATATCCTCCACGCTGCCTCGCAAGCAGATAGGTATCTGCAATCTAAGAAGGCCTTTATCTCATCAATCGGTTTATCAATTTGTTGACCATCAGCAGTTGTAACCGGTTCATACAATTGGGCCGACACTCTATCCGGACCTTTGTTTATATACTTAAACAAATATTTTATTGATCCCGTTTGGTTGCACCATTCAACATTAATGTGGCATTGGTAACGTTTTAGCAGCTGAGCATTATAAGGGATGACATAACCGTTATGTAACTTATGGCCACTCTTTTCGACATATCTTCCATTGTCGTCTCTATATATGAGGTAGCCATCCGCGATCGAATCTGCGGTGGGTGAATTTTTTTGGGAACTGTCTGGTACATTTACCGTCGGAACTGCAAACCTGATTTGGGTCATCCACACCGCACGGACCATGCATCATGAAATCAAAAACTAACTTGAACAAATCCGGGTCATTTTCTTTATCTGGTATCTCGGCAGATATGTATTTGTCAATCTGTTCAGCGTTTGGAACCTTGTCATCCCTATGCAAGAACAAACATACATGCGCGTGCGGAAGTCCTCTTTTTTGAAACTCAACAGTATACACAATTGCACATATTATAAAACATTAGGTACATATAATAATACCAATGTATATGCGAAAGTTGGTTATGTAAGAAAAATATTAGTAAAGTTTATGTATAGTACACGCTGAACGCGTCCAAATAAACGCAATTCTTTCAAATCGGTCATCAATCGGTCAAGTTTCATTTGAAAACTCTTGTAAGCACATCAGGCGATCTGAAGATGAAAGATTATGCTCTTGCATATATCTTGCAATCTCCGGCCAATTTGGATTGCATGTTACTGTTATGAATAAGTCCGGACAACCGTACCATCTACATAATGCCATCGCATCCATATAGTTTTGCTTCATGTACCTTGGTCCTCCGGTAAATGTAGAAGGTAACACGACCGGCTTTCCAAGGGCGGTTGGGTCTGTGTTTCCGGATGCAATGCTTGCACGTATGTTTGAGTAGGTATCACACCTAAGTTTTGATTGTTTTGCTCGATTGAAATATAAACGCCGGTCTCAACCATAGCGTAACCATCCACAAGAAATCTTGAAACAAACGACCTCCACGCGTAAATAAATTTTCTTGATTAGACGGTCCTGTGATTGATAGGCAAACCAACGCCGCATTGTAACTATTTTGTCCTTCTTATCCGTCGCGGTGGCGGTGTTTCTTTCTTAGTGGAATTTCCAATGATACCCATCTTGCGCGTGGCATCAACAATGGGTACTGCAAGGGAAGGTACATAGGATGAAAAATATTTATACGTTGCAACCCTTCACTATACTTGTCTATCACAATATCTCTTTGTTCCACAAATGAATCGAAGTCGCCTACAATAAGGCCATCAACCTCATTGGCAGTGGGAAGATTGTAATTGTGTCCATCTTTTCCACGCTTTGCAATAAGCTTTATTTTTATATTCTGCTCGCTATCTTGTGTGTAAGAGTCACGCCCTTCTAAATGTTTGTACCAAATCACTTGAAGTGTCTAATACTTGTCTTAAGTCGTTGATAATGTTTTATCGATATGATGGTTAGACTTGAAGGAACGGAGGATGACTTAGAGTTCTTTGCATGTTATAATTTGAGCAGATAAAGCGAAATTAAGAATGATGCACAACTCATTCTTAAAAACATGGTATTGACATAAATGGAAATAAAGAAAAGTTATTATACCTTAATGCTCGTTCTCTATTCTCATTTTCGTTTTTGTGTCATATATATACAATGTGCAAATTTCGATCGAGCACTGTTTGGGATGCAAACTACTAATACTATGGTATGTTTGTCCATGCAAGCGGAAAACATATGGAGCACGACCTCGTCTGTTAATTGAATCGTCGACCTTTCCACCCATTGATGTAAAAGCAAACATGCTATTGTATGTTCGAATGTTGTTTTTGAAATTCTGGCTTTTTGCATCCGTATTATAAAACAAATCGTGTAACGGCTTAGGAGCAGGAAGCGGTTATTTAATAGAAACTTTTCCCTTGCTACAGCATAAAGTATACGGTTTGTTTTTTGGATCACTTCTGTATCCTTTACTGGCTTCCGCTTTCCAGAGCAAAGCATGACATTCTGTGCACTCAAAACACGGATCACCATGGTCGTAGTAGTCTGCAAATTTATGTTTAAAAGTTATTCATTGATGTTTAAATATTACTATTATCCTGTTTAATTGAATGTACACCTAAAGTATAGAATTACCTTCTGATATACCACTGAACTTGTCGTATACTTTTCTGACACTTCCATCGTCGTCATTAAGATTAAATCTAACTAGCGATGGTCGTTGCAAAGAAGTTCTCTTAGATCTTTTAGGTTGCGTTGATGACTCACCCACTTGGTACGTTGAATTATGTGTTATTATAGCTGGAGTGGTGGTTCTAACACCAGATGTAGATGTATTCTGAGTACGTTCATAAACGTGAGGAATCGCGGGCGTTTGGAAACAAACTGAAAAAAATCATTAGAAGAATCATGGAAACACATTGACATGTAACGATGCTGAAAACATGATCATATTTATGATATACAAAATTTACCGCTGGAAAGATCAGGTAATAGAGATTGTCCTTGGCGTGTCGGTGCAACTGGAGTTGTTTGGGGATTAATTGTTGGCACAGATTTACGTCTTGTTCTATTAGTAGCTCCTGGTTTTGATCTTATCCTTTGCGCAACTGAAGGTAAAAGTATAAAAAAAATATAGTATGACCTTGAAACGACATGGCATAAGAGATTATAGATTCAGTTAATGAAAGCACATGTTACAACAATCATTCTAATTTCAGATAAAGTTGCGATCAAACCTTGAATATTTTTTGCTTGTTTGGAAGATTTAATTAGTTGATCGTGATGTAGGCAATGTTGCAGTCAGAGGATCATCTAATAGATAGAAACATAAAAAGTTAGAATTACATATGAAATAATGTTATACCAGGTTGTTATGAATACATATTAACACATACATGTAAGAATCTCTGCCAAAGAAACTCTTGTGTTAGAAGGTGGCGTGAATGTTTCTGGCAAAGGGAGTCTTTGGTTTCAAGGTTGAGGTTTTTTATTGTTTGACACATGTTTCATACGCTTTCTGGGAAGTCTTTCATTGTTTTCATCCATGGTAATAGAGTTTTATGACTTTTGGTGATTTTTGGAAGACAAAGAAAGTTTATAACTGTGATGTCAAAGGCATGATAATTAGGAGGCTACATATTGGTTATCAATGGTATGTTATTATGTGTAAATGTTTTTTTGAAATTTTGAATTTATATAGAAACTTTTTTAAAGTAAACATTTATAACTGATATGCAATCTTTTTTATTAATGCCATCAATGAATGACATTTATCATTGATTATCTCATTAATGGTAATATTGATTGAGATAATATTGATTGATATTAAATGCATATTCAATACTAACATAAAGTCATTTGTGTTACTAAAAATGTTTCATAAGTCATTAAACAATATATCATTCAAAGATCGTCAGAGATCGTATTACATAAACGCAAGTGATGAAACGAATTTCGTTGCATAATACATTTTTATTGAAATTTAAAGAAAGTAAACTTGAAGAATAGTGTCATGAGGATTTTTCAATCTTCATCGCTAAAGAAGTTCAAATCCACACCGTAGTCATCAGTTAACTCATGACCCATTGAACGTATTTCATTGATCATAGCATCTGCTTTTAGAATCTTCGACTTAACGCCGTTGAGAACTTGTTGACACTCTTGAGGATCTCCAACATTTATTTTAAGCCAGTTGAGAAGAATCATCTCGTCGACCTCATCTGTTAAACAAAAACAACATGCATGGAAAGATATTCTTAATATGAAGTAATATTTGTGTATATAAAACATTGTATAAATCTTATATGCGATACCTTTATCGTTTTGAGAAGGTGAACCTTCTTCAAATCATCAAGCAAGAAACCTCAATGCTTCATCGACTTTGGTTTTGTATCTTTACCGGCCGGATCACGACTCATCCTTATTCTTTGGTTGAGTCAAATTTGGTTTCTCATCAACGAACTGATGGTCGCACTTTGAATCAGGTTGAGGCGATTGTGAGTTTCCAGCTTCAAAGGTTTTAGGGTTTGATGAAGCCATGTGAAGATGATATGTCGTAATATGTTTCCCAACTTCGCATTATAATGTGGTTGTGATTATTGATTGGGCTTTCTTACTTGGTTAATGGACATATTTTCATGGGCCATGTTTTATGTACACTAAACTAAGTTGTGTTTTTAAATTTTACTCTAAGTTGTAATTGCTTGTAGTTGACTTGTATGGGAGAGGACACATTTTGTATTAATAGTTACGTTATTAAATATGTTTCTTCAGAAATTTAGTTGCCGTGGAAAAATGCAATGATCCACATTTTAATTATTTAAGTATTTATTTTGTTAACAAACTTGACTTAAAAATCTAAAGTTTTACAATTTAAAGTATATATACTATAAATAGAAATAAAATAACAAAACGACCAACCGTATCGGAATTCATCTATAATTCTTATACAAAACAAATAGACACAATGCGTTATTAAAATTTGTATAAATACTTGATCAAATAAAGCGTTTTGATAAAAAAAAAAAAAAAAAGTGATAAGGACTCCCAATCACAAACAATAACGTATTTCATAATGGTTTAAAACAAAAAGTGCTAAATCGTAAACAAATAGTATTGAAAAACATAAATCATTTTGAATGACGATATTGGCACATTTGAATCATCATCTGTAGATTTATCATCGGTAGAATAATAACCTTCAGATTCGTCGTTAATGAAACCGTCTAAGTCTTCTTCGGCTTCATCATCAATATCCGAATCTTGTAACTCTTCTTCGGAAAGATCATCAATGTCCAAATCTTCTAAGACTTCTTTGGCTTCATCAGGCACCGATGAGACGCTATGGATATCCGAATTTTGAAAGTCTTCATCGGCTTCATCAACAATGTATGTGTTAGAATAATGAACATCAAGCGAAGCATAATCAAGATCATTGATATTAGTCCAAACACCATCTTCACTCGTAACATTCTTGTTATCAAGATCTTCATCGGTCTCTTCATCAATGAGAGCGTACTTGTTTTTTGTGGTTCCCGAAGTGTGTTGTTCATTAAGTAAAGGTATGTCATCAACAAAGTCATCCAAATGAAATTTCATATCCGGAGATTGATGGACCGGTATTTTATCATCTTGTTCAACTTTTTTGCCTTTATCATCCACATCATCAGTGGTTTCATCAATAACTGCAAAACGCCTTTTTTTGGAAATGGAAGATTGTGTAGTGTTGTTGGTGCGCTTAAACCTAATAGGGCTTTCATCATCCAATTCCTATTTCAATATTGAACATAAAGGACATGAAAGTTAGACAAACACGGTACGAAATTCCTCTTATTAAAGAAGGCAAAAAACAAATAACTATAAAACTAATAAGCATATGCCTCCATACCAAATTTTTTGAGTTTTGAACATGATCGTCAACTATTTCCTTATTTGGTAACGGTACAACGTCATCATCATCTGAAGAAACATAATAAACAACCTTTCTGTTTACAACGTCATCATTTTTCTTTGTAGCAATTTTGTTTTTTTTTTATGGTGAAATCCTGTAGGTATACATTAGAAATCAATGTTAGTGAAAAACACAATATGTTGTAACGAATTTTTAAACTTTATGAACATCTACCGAATCATCATCAGATATCTCAATAACGTTTGTATCTTTTCCGGTCAGATCCAAGGAATTCAATGGTTTACTGTCTTCTTTTTCTTTGGTTACCTACATTAAAACAAAATTATTTAGAAACTAAAACTAACTTATAAATCAAATTCAATTCATAATGAAATTCCCAAGTACAAATGAATTTAGCGAGTAGTTGGAGCGTATAAATAAAATATCACATAAAACGAACCTTGAGAGATTTGATGTTCTTCATAATGTTATAACTTGAATTTTTGCTTATGATGAAAACATTTTAGAAATCTGCAAACACAAATAATGAAGATATATTATGTTTGTTTTAATAGAAAATAAAGTACAAAATATATTAGGTAGTACAAAATCTTTTACTAATATGATAGGGTGGTTAATTTTTTAGGTGATTCTACAAAATATTTTTTATACATACAATATATTATACACACTTTTTTAATGTAAGAAAATATTCATCTTAAAATTGAAAGTATTACATTTTGAAAAACATGACAACTTTACTAAAAAAAATAAAAAAATAAATAAATACATAACGTTATGAAACGTATTAAAATTTTTACATGAGAATTAATGATAATTACAACTTGGGTGACTTGTAGTAGGAGTAGTAGCTACTAAAAATCATGATTACAAAAGACACTTGTGTTGATATATGTGATAATACGGCTTGTATTCAACACACAATTACTTCCGGTCAACAATCTTCTTCATCTTACTCAACACACCATCATCAACAGGTAATGTTAAAATTTAGTGTTTTTTTTTTTTTTTTTTTCCATAACCGATCATTGTAGTTGTAAACTGATTGAAGTGCATGTTTATGATGAAGATTTTCTTACAAATGCATGTTTGATATTTGTTTTTCAATGTTTACAATATACTGAAGGCTATTTTATACTTTGATCACACTGTAACACCTATCTCTCAGAATACATGATTTGATTCTTTATTATATTGTGTGACATATAAGTATACGCTGATTTGAATATTAACAATCAAAGCTATTTGTCTTGATTTTAGGGATACTTTATTAAACATGAATTAGAACTGATTTGAAGATATGTATTTCCAGATATTTGATATTTGAACTTTAAATAGTTACATAGGCTATAATTACTGTAGAAGAAAGAAAAAGATTAAAACCGTTTCAGTTCCTTGCCAATAGCCGATTGGGAGTAGATGTTTAGTCTATTTACAAAGATCTTTTCAGTTTCTTAACTAAGTCCACGTACAATGATCATACTCATAAAAGGTTTTTGTAGTATAAATTGTTGCTGATCCTTGAACATAAATATGTTATGTTTAATGGAATAATCTAAAAAGGATGATGATGTTACTAAGATAAGTAATTACATGGTGGTTAATGTTAGGATTGTTAGTATAAAGAACATGTCTAGTTAATGCAAAGTATAATAGTTGTTACATAAGTTAGGATTGATTTATTGCTATTTGGTTTAGTACTTAAGCAATAACGTGTTAAGCATATGATGAATACAAAGCGCCTTTTTATGTTAGTAAAAAGTATGAATAGAATGTTGATTTGGTAGATTGTAGATTATTTGTTAATCGTGCAAAACGGTTTGCATAGTATAACATGGCAAACTTCAATGACAATACAGATACGTACAGGAAAAACGACTAAATGATTGTAGGTGTGTTCAAACTGTTCTGTATGAATTCACATAATGTGTCTTCAAATTTACGTATCTATTTTTGCTGATGATCCAATTGTTTGCAAATATATATAAATTCATGTAAAAACCGTATTCACCATTTACACGTTTGTGGTTTTCTGAAATAGAATGACGATGCAACTATTGGTGGAGGCAAACAAAAGAACATCCGCACACTCAGTGTACTTACTATCTAAAAGACTTATATAAATTATCATTGTATTCAAAAAGTTAACATTAATACATGCACTAAATGTATGAATTTGACTTCTTCCTAATGTGTTTACGGAGATGTTGAAACCTAAGAACAATTGGTTGTACTTAATCCACAATAAAGGAACAAAACATAAGGTGTACATAAAGAAGGTGGAGGGAATCTGTTTAAGTCGTGTGGATCCGAATGGCGCGACTTTTAGATGTCAAGAATACACGAACATATCGACATTCCATTTCATCAGTAGAAGAAGACGCTACTACGTAACAACGTACAACAATTCTGGATATGAATGCAATGGATACAATCTCGCTCGCGTAGGCTACAGACAGCCTAGATGCTTGCTTACTTTGGAACAACTCAACCAATCCCCGGTAATTCCGAATCTATACAGTTTACATTGTATTACTTTATTACAAATCTTTTGAAAACCAATGAATTTGATTTAACTTGTTATGTTAATAACAAATAACTGTTTCGTAGGATATTCCTTGCGGTTTTCTGACATCAACTGAGAATCCTAAATTCCGTGTTTATGTTAGTGGCACGCTGATATCAACAAATACCACCGTGAGATTAAGCTTGGGATGAAGACAAACATGTTCATGTGTTTGGAGGAATGTGATGGCATATTTTGGTTGAAGTTCAAAATCTCATTGTCGGGAGAAGAGTGGTTTTCAAAACTTGCTAAACAATTCAAGATCCATGATGCCATTTTATTCGTGTGGTTTGGAGATGCGTCATGATGTGGTAGAACGTATGGTATTGAACTGCAAAAAGCCATTCCAGAAAAGCCCTATAGACGGTGGTATGTTAATCATAATATACGCATAATGTATTTAATTATTGTTGAGAAACAAAAACGTTTGCACATGATATACTTTTGTGAAATTTGTTTTACACGATTTATTTAGATAAAAGAATGTCACACATGTGTGAGTGGGACGGCCATACAGAGCATCAGGATGAGAAGAATTGTTTTTATGCGCCAATTCTTGCGTATGTAACAGAACGAAGTCGTTTGGTAAGCGGTCCATTCAATTTTTGCTTTCCGTTATTAGTTAGATAAATTGATGGAGATATGTAATGCATGTGAGTTTTAAGTATTCTGTATAGAGAGTATATGTTGATATATCTAAAGACATAAACGCGACTATTATGAGTATGAAATGTTTATGGTAGTGATAGACCAGTTATCGATAAGACTTCAGTTTTGAAAAGTAGGAATTGCGATTAGTTTCTAAGAACATCCCTTTCACCGTATTGTTTTTAAGGAAGGATCCGCGAATGGCATGGAAACAGTGTAGTTCGCTACTAACTAATATATTTGGTATGGTTATTATAAATGATCTTAGGCATAACTACATATTCGTATAGTAAAAAATACGTTTGTATTGTATAGACCAAGTTTTGATTAACATAATATGGTAGGAGTCTTTACTGACTTTTGATTTCATATTAATACAGAACATACCGCATGACTTTGTGAAGGCACGTAAAATGTGGAAATACCATAATGCAATTCGCGACACGTTGGAGGTATGGAGTTCTATATGGATGTTTAAATCGAACACCACAAAGGATGTACCAAAGAGCAAAACCATGTAACAATGAAATGCGGGTGGAAGGGCGTTGTTCATGATCACAATGGAACGACAATAAAATGGTGCGGTTCAAGCTCGTTGATCATGTGGCGAGACATCCGTGCTTCGTTGGCTTCCAAAGAAAGTTGTAATCCTCAGATTTGACATGTGCTAAGACATCGACAAATGCAACATGGTTTCACCTATGTTTATGACTATTAAGTGGTATGGTTGGACATGTTTAAGACTATCTTTAGGAGTTTGATATTTTGTGTTTTGTAATAAAGATTTAGCCCGGCCTTAGATGGCATAGAACAATATTATATAATAGTATGTTAGTAAGCTAATGTTATCACTAAAACTTCGTTATGAAGTTAATTATAAGCGTATTTTGTGATGTGAATGTTTCAAAATATAGTGTAGAACAAAGAGATATTCGTGACTTGTTTATAAAAGTCTCAAAACGGAGGCTTTAATGTTGTTTATAGTTAGTAAAATTTCTTTTTTCTTTTTAAAGTATAAGTATAAACATTTAACAAAAACCTTTGAGTGTAAATATGTTCAAAAGTATAAGTGTAGAATATAGTGTAGCGGTATATATACTGTTAAACTTATTTTCATAACTGAATTAGTAGTAGTACTAAATATAGTGCCAACGTTTTGAGACTTGTTTACAAAACAGATATTAATTTTTTGATGATCATGTTTTTTTAAGTAAAATGTCATAACTACAAATATAGTGTAAAAAAAGAGTTTTGTGACATGTTTATAAACGTATGGTTCGGTTCGGAGACTTAAAACAATATAATCACATATAAAACATAAACACAATCTATGGGTCATGTAGTATCTCATGATACAAAACTTGTAAACTTTACGATCATATTTTTTTAACCACTGTTATTTTACACTATATTTGTAGTTATGACATTTTAGTTAAAAGAACATGATAATTTAAAAAGGGTTTTTTTATGATCATGTTTTTTTAACTAAACTGTCATCACTTTAAATATACTGTAAACAAAGGGTTTTGTGACATCTTTATAAACGAATGGTTCGGAGACTTAAAACAATATAATCACATACAAAACATAAACACATGTCTGTAACTAATGTAGTATCTCATGATACAAAACTTGTAAACTTTACGATCATGTTTTTTTAACCACTGTTATTTTACACTATATTTGTAGTTATGACGTTTTAGTTATAAAACATGATCATAAAAAACCCTTTTTTATGATCATATTTTTTTAACTAAACTGTCATAACTACAAATATAGTGTAAAAAAAGGGTTTTGTGACATGTGGCACCTCTTCATGATACAAAACTTGTAAATTTTACGCTCGCAAAATTTTAAAAATAAATAGTGGAATTTGTATTCTATTTGTATACAAAACTTGTAAATTTTACATTCGAACATACAATAGCATGTTTGCTTTTACATCATGTTTTTAAAACTTGTAAACTTTACGATCATGCTTTTTTAACCACTGTTATTTTACACTATATTTGTAGTTATGCCATTTTAGTTATAAAACATGATCATAAAAAAGGGTTTTTTTATGATCATGTTTTTTTTAACTAAACTGTCATAACTACAAATATAGTGTAAAAAGGGTTTTGTGACATGTGGCACCTCTTCATGATACAAAACTTGTAAATTTTACGCTTCAAAATTTTACAAATGAATAGTGGAATTTACATTGTATTTGTATATTACATCATTTTGTAAGTTACAAAATACTACTCAATTTTAAAAGATGTATTTGAGTTATTAGTGTATGTTTTAAAACAATGGTACATAATACACTAAAAAAGAAAATATATTTCTGCTATCAACATATCATCATTGCTAAAATAAATTGATATTCGTGTAGAAGAAAGATCATGGCAACTGATATTACTTCCCATTATAGACAAAGACTTTTCGTTTACCCACTCTCCATCACACCTACTTTTTCTTCTCGAAGAAACACTCAAGAACAGTTAGATTTATTCATCTGTAACAAACATGTTTTTTTTGGAATTTTTTTGTTGTTGTTGATGAAGTATTATTACTTGATCGATCAGTGTAAAGAGTGATTATAGCGCCTTTAGAATAAATATTAATATGATCTTGAAACTGCGGAATATGTGCCGATTGAGAATGCATGTGTAGTACATGAGTAAATTTAAAGAAGTTAGTTACCATATTTGTGCCTAATCTTCAAGAAACAGGGTTTTTAGTAAGAATAGGCACGATCAATTGATAAGTTAAGATCTTGGTGTTAAATGAAGATGTATGGTCAATTTTGTAATATGACTAATGATATTTGGGTTGATATTATGATTTGTTTATAACAACTTGTTTATTTTAGTATATCATTTTAGTTCAAGCAAAATATCTTTTGAATGAAATTCAATTAGTGGCGAAATTACATTTCTTATTAGTGTCATCAGATGATGAAACATGTTTAATGAGTTAATGATTATGTTAATGGGCTTAGATGTTTCATATGGTTAAAATCCAGTACAAAGTAATTGTTATTGTTAGTTAGGGTTTATTGAAATGACACTTGATTAAGTCATTATACGATATAAGTTTTGAAATAAAAGCCATCCGAAAATAACATTGTAGTATAAGATGAGTTATTCAAGCATGGTTGTCGTTTTGCTAAGTTTTTGAAAACATGAAAGTTCCTTCTAATAGACGTTTGTTTTTTGATTAAATAGAATGACGACTCAATTTATCGTCTTTGGCGAACACACGAAACTTTAGAACAATGCGTAATTTGTAACCATTGTTACTTATAATATGTATGTTACTAAATTTACCAATATGGATATCTTGAAACTGAAAATAAGTTTACGTAATGCGTTTTTGAATGCAGATTCTACCAAGTCTCCTTACAGATGAGCTGTACACAGGCAGTCGATGGTTGTATTTAATTCACAACAGATGTACAATGCACAAAGTGTGGATCAAGAAAGTACCTGGTTACCTTTATGCACTGCACTCGAACGAATGGAAGCAATTTGTTGATGACAGTCGTTACCGGAATGTGGAAATACTACATTTCATACGTCAAGGAGAAGACATGTACTATGTAACTACGTATGATAATGCTGGTGCTGAAATTGGTGGATATCTTAATGCTGATATAGGATCTCGTAAAAGGCGTTGCTTTGGTATGTTGAAAAACCTTGACCAGTCAGCTGTAAGTACTTCATCATTACTTTATTGATGGTCATACTTTAATGAAAATTGTATATACTATGTTTAATACATATTTACTCGTTATGCAGCTCCTTCCTAATCAATTTCTGCCAGAAGTTAATAGAGTCAGAGTTATGGTGAGTGGGTTGCTGACTTCGACCGTCACACAGAATCGCATTGGTCTTCCTGGTAACACACACGGACATGTTTTTAGTGGAACGGGATGGGATTTGCTGGTTTTTTTGGAAGGACTGAAGCTTGGATCGCGTATGGTGTTCACTGAAATTGAAGAAGCTACTGTCTCGATGATCTCATTTACGGATGCTGGTTTAGGAACGCATTTGGAGAACATACCGCCTGTAATTTTGAATGACGATAAACTATTCAAAAAAAACCCCATAGACAAAGGTATGTTTATTAGAATCTACTTTTCCAAAAACATTTGTTTCGCTGTTTTTGTAAGATTGATAATAATATACTTGCATCTTTTAATGTCATTGCAATCTTCCAAATGTAGATCCTCGTATGAAACATAAATGTGACTGGTTTAATCACTCCGAGCATGATGATGAGGAAGACTGCTTTTATCAAGATGTTCTGGATTACGTAACTGGAAGAGGTCGGCTGGTAAGCGTTTGTTATTTTCATACGATCCCGTTTTACATTTGCAACATACAATATCATGTTTTTTTATAGTGCATTTACTTATGTTGTGTATACGGGAATCACTTTTTGAATGCAGACGATACCATCGGATTTTGCGGGCCCTTATGAAATGTATAAGTACCACAACGCACTTCTGATACACCATGATGAATCTTTCTATGTGAACGTGGACTGGGAAAAACATAAAGAAAGGCCGGGGAGTACAAATCATGTCACCATCAAAACTAATTGGAAGGATCTTGAGAAGAGGTGCGAGTGGGACAAAGATAAAACGATAAGGTTCAAACTTATGAGGATGGTAAAGGATGAACTTCAAACTGTGAATGCACGTAAACCGGTGATGATTCCATTGTTCCATATGTGTTAGAAGACGATGATTTGCATGGTAGAATATATTTTGGTACCGTACGTATCCGACTATTAGTATGTTGGATGGGTCGATATTTAATGACTTGTTTTATTTGCTGGACATGATAATTTGTGGGTGCTTGTGTCTGTGAAGATAATGTTTTGAACAATCCTACCTGATAAGGAGGTTATAAGTTCATGTGTCGTCTGTTTGGGTCAGTCAACTTTAAACTATTGTTTTAAATTGCCACAAAGATCAGTTCTATGTATCTGGTCTTGATGATCTATATTATCAGGTAGTAGACAATATATTATGTAACTGGATTGACCTTGTAAGAAGTTCCAGGATGCCTTAACGTATAACTCCGTTGTGATTTATATTATTCATAATGCATTTATGTAAATAACGTTTTTGGAAAGATTATATTTGGTGGATTGCCGAATGTTATCATTCGTCATTATGAATGGATTATCAAGCTACAAATGTTAACATACAATGTTGAAAAGTTTCGTGGGAGTTGGGCGATGAAAAGTGAGCTTGTGGCGCTTATACTAATTGAAAAGTATTCGCTTGCACTTCAATTGCATCCACATGACCACTTATCATTCCGCTTTCTTTCCCAACGTCTTTGGAGCCATGTTTGATGATTTGGGTCAATAATAGTCGGATAGGTACGATGACCCAAATAAATATCCAATGCATGACCATCTTGAATTTCGTGATAGCCATGAATCTATCGCCATTCATGGTCTATCTTAAAAAGACTTAATTCTTCTTCCATTTGGACATTCGGAACACGCAAGTAGTATGATCCTACGTCAGTGTAATTGCATAAATGTTGTGCCACTAATTGTCTAAGTGACGTGTATGTTATGTTGTCTGTTGAGACATTGCATATCATAAGTTCATCGCCACCCCAATAATCGTAAAGAACATTTGAAGTTACAACTCTACCACCATGATGAATGCAAATGTCAATGGTGGGAGGAGCTTCACCCCATTCACTGTTAGAAGGATACATGTTCAATAGTTATATAAGATGCAACATATGCCAAGCGAGTGAGTTATTAGTACAAAAATGCTAACTTACTTGGAAGCATAATCCTAAGGTTACCACTGTTCAATCGTAGAGGCATTCTTGTGTAAAATAGATTGGTGAAGATGCACTTTAGTTTCTCAATTTATATCAACGACAATCAATATTAAAGATAGAAATGTTTTAGCTTTGAATATTGTATTGAGAAATTGATTTGGTAGTTAATACATCAATTTCAATACCAAATAACAAAATCATATCATATTTACATTTAACTCGATTTACGGGATGTGAATAAATTGTTGACTTTGAAAGATTCGGTTGTTGGTACATTTTAATGTAATGTAACTTTGTTGAATACACAAATATTCGCAATTAATGTACGTGACTTACTCTTAGAAAATGAACATGATTCGAAAAATGCGCTTAAAAACAAAATTATGGATAACATCATTGATTGAGAATTCATAATTTTGTTTCTTTACACAAATAGGAATTGTACAACTTGATAAATCCAAAATATTACTATATTTCTACAATCTAATCGGTTATCCAAGACTCTATGCTCATTCTCGAACCCAAAGCGGTATTTCGTTGTCATGCATGTACCAAGTCTTCTCTCAAGCAAAGCCTTATAAGTCACACCCTTGCTTTCCATTCACTCATCTTTGCACTTGAAAAGTCAATGCTGTTGAAAATGAAACAAAAAAAGAATACCAATTCTAACCCAACAATGATTAGTATGCAAACACAAAAATAGTAACCAATTCCATATTCCAAAGTGTTTTTAGAAACTTAATGGGACTCCCCATTAAAAATCCAAACCAAAAGTAACTGTTGTGAATGGGACTCCCCATCCAACTATCTTAAACTTAATGGGACTCCCCATTAAAAATTCAAACCAAATCGATAGAACATGTGAATGGGACTACCCATTTAAAAAATTCTGAAGAACATAAGATGAAGAAAATGAAATGTTTGTTGCTTTAGTTTATTGCAGATGCTTTAATCTTTCAAACACGGGATCAATAGTCACGGATTTTTCTCTTGCTTAATGTCCAGTAGTTGCCTTTTGGTATTTGAACATTCAGTTGCTGCTTCCGAATCCGAATGATGTTTGCCGCTTTCCTTTTTCGCAGGGGGGCTTGTAACAGTACTTTTCAACAGGTTGATTGGTGTAACATTTTCATCAGTTTGAGACTCAAGATCCTGCAATTAAGGTTGTAACATGTCAACAATTTATTGTACATGAAATGTATACCACTTAACTGTCTCATGTCATAATTGACTCTTACCAATGAAGATATCCCAACAACCTTAGTACTTGCAGCCTCAGTGTCCTATTAATACAAACAAATAAACAAATAAGGTTATTATGTCGTAAGAGAAGGATAATTTCAGTATCATCCGATAGACATAAGACCGTGAATACAGGAAACATTTTTTTTCTGATTGTATTCATCAATAGTGACTTTAAAGGCCAGCCGTTTACCAACCAATGCAGTGATCTCACTTGGGAAGACTTGTTGCTCGAACTCTAAATTCCAAGTAGGACATTATTAGAACTCATGCAAAAGTTTATCATGTTTAACAAGAGTTATGAATGATTCATAAAATGATTTCAAAAGCATTACCTTCAACCCATACTTTTTGCAAAGTTGGTATGCTGATCTACCACCCAACAACGACTGCACTTCATCATTAAACAAAGTGAGGGACATCGTGCCAGAATCATCTTGAACACGCACTTGCAGACGAAAACTACAAATGTACATATACGACAATTATCAGTGGCTGATCGCGTAGTTAAATTTAATATGTTAAGAGTGTAAAAAAATGTAGATATGTACATTGACTTAATGTGTTTGACAATCTCATGGCATTTAGTGCATCTCCACTGATCAGCAGTGTTTGCTGATTTCATTGGTGTTTCATCATCCCGATCAACAAACTCACTGTCTTTCACCACTTTTTTGTTACACTTTTTGCAACCCAGGTACCACCAGCCCTCCTCTTCTTGTATGGCGATTATCGCTCCAACTATAATCAAGCTATATTCAGATATAAGAATTTTAGACCTAAATTAGGATTGGAATGGTGGACCAAACTCTTAAACCAGTATGTGGATTTTATTACAGATGCTTTAACAAAATGGTCAAATACTATAATATGTATGGATATGGTGTACCTTTTCAACATCAAGAAGCTCAACAATGCTTTTTACCGGATACTTATTGAGGAAATCATCCTTGGTTGAGAATTTTGAGCCAGCAGAAATACGCGATGCTGTGTTCTCAGACGCATCCGCATTTGCAGAAGAAAACAACCTACAATCATTTGTGCTAACATGTAGCAAGTATACCAACTTGATTGTGTATTATAGAAGGGTGTCGCATAATTACCTTTTGCGATAGGCTTCAACAGCTTTGAATTCCTCTTTCTCAATAGTTTCATAGGCATTAAAAAGAAACCATTTTGTTCCATGATAGCCGTTCTGGACACACATTTTACCTGTCCATTAAAATACATGAATTAGATTTGCTTTTAATCAGTTAAAATGGATAATATTCTACAACAGATGTTAAGAATTGTTACCGTCCCAAACTTTCATCATTGCCAACTGAAGCACAATCATGATTTTACCATGATCTTTGTTAGCTTTCAAAAAATCATTAAACTGTTGTGCAAATAAGCCCCATAGCGTACACTTAAGCTCATTCCCCCTACACAATTTATGCATATATGACATCAGATTAAATTGTACTAATAACAATTCAAGAGAGTTATTTGTCTGAACAATCAACCTATGATTATAATTTGGTACTTACTCATCATCATTAAGATTCAACGGTTTCTTTTTGCCCTTGTTCCCGTTCTTATCATAATTATCCAACTCTTCACAGGCAGTGACATGACCAACAACATCTAATAACATTCAAAGATGGCATTCAATTAATAGTAGTAAGAATGTATATAAAGAAAGACATTTTAACAATCCATATATAAAGCAATTTTAACATTATATTAAAAGGATGAATCCAAGTACATACCAAACTGACCATCTTCTTCTATCTGTAAATCAGTTATGGATTTGTAGTTTCTAAAATCAAATCCATAGACTGACCCAACAAAATCAGTACATGGTTCAACAACTGTATTGCTCAAGAAACTGAGACGCAGAGCATTGTTAACCATCCTATATTTGGGTTGGATTTCCCCAAGAGAGTATCTTTCAATCGTGACGGCTACGCCTTCTTTTAACTTATGCTTGAATTGATTGACCAATGCCATCCTGCAGGTGGCCTGCATCTTCGTATCCTGTAACAACAAAAATGATCCAAGTGTCGATACGACTATGCAACCGCAGAATAACACAAAATGTTTCTTAATCAAACCTACTACTTACGCTTTCATCCATCGGGATCAATTCGAGATTTTTAACATGAGGTTTATTATACAATTCTTGAATCCAAGCTCTTAAAACTCGGACTCTCAAACTAATGTTATCTTTGACAGCGGATAGATCTTTGATATATCCTGAAACAAAGACAACCATAGCTTGGTGAATTAGAATGAGACAAAGAAGAAAGAAAGGGTTGATGTGTGTTTCGAAAACCTAATCCATGGCATTATATAGGCTGAACAAACCGTGTTAGCATTCCTAAACCCTAAATTAAATTAGGCAATTCATCAATAATTAACAATTTTATTATTTTCAAATTATTATTTAAATTAGCGATTTTTAAACGGATTAAGGAACCAATTACAAAAAATTAACAATAACCTAATACAAATTATGATTAAGATACTTACATAGCTGTATCTGACCCAATTAGGTCAGATATACACCAAAAAATAACATGAAACGCTCCGAGACATCAGTGGAACTTCTCATAACCGATTGAATCATAATCAATGATACGCTCCTCTTTACAAAAATAACACAAATTCGTTCTTGGATGAGAAGACAAAGTCCGCAACTTTAATGGGAGTGAATACCTTACAAAAATAAATCAAAAGAGGAGCGTATACATTGATTTGAGATGCGTTTTGAATTGAGAGGAGCGTGCATCAATTAAACTGATTAGGAGTATCCTAAAATTAGGTTGAAGAGCAGTTTGAATGTTGACTTTGTGTGTGTGTCGTGTAGGTGTGTTTGTGTGTGTTTCATTTAATATACAATGGTGCTTTAGGGAGTTGTATCTTGGTACTAAATAAGGTAGTGTTTTTAATAATAAAATTTAATGCGCAGCTTCAAGGTGCTTGTACAAAACCTTGTTTTATAAGTTAAAACTAGCTTAAAGACCCGTGGATTCACGGGATTTTTATAGAAATATGAAAATGAAATAATAATAAAAAACGAAAGTAAACATGTTCTATCAATATAAGCTACAAAATGAGACAATACGTTCGTGAATGCATGAGTTATACGACAATCAATTAAGTTACTAAGAATTAAATGAACAAACATGGATGTTGTTGTCGTGTCAAAATTTGATGGTCTTGAATAGCAAACGACGTGTGTGAGCAATCATCAATTTGGTAGGAAATGCCAATTTCATGCACACCTAACAATACATACACAATATAAGTAAAATTATTTGATACATGATTTATATTGCATTATAATTTAAAAAATGGATCCAAAAACTTATAACTTGTACATACCTTTTTGATCTTGTTCATAGGCCTTCAAGAACTTCTTTGTAAACGACATTCGTAGTGGTTTTGATGAGTGTGTAAATACTCATCATTTTTAGTCAAATCTGAACTGCAAAACATTTAAAAACACTCGAAAATGCATCAAATACTGAAAATATCTCAAAATTGTGTTTTATATGTTTCAGATGCAAAATTATCGAAAACGAATGAAAAACGAACAAAGTTTGCATAATTGGCAGTTTCAGTCCCCCGACTTTCAAAAAAATTGGCAAAACTAGTCCCCTGAATTTTTAAAAATGGAAAAATATTATTTATGGACCTTGGTTAATAAAGTTCGTCATTTATGGTCCTTATAATAATTTTTGGAAATTAACAGTTTTGGTCCTTGGACTTTCAGAATTACAATTTTGGTCCCTGAGTATCTAAATGGATTCAAGTTTAATCCCAAATCTAAATCCTATACATCCTTGGCCCAACCAGTCCATCTCATTGCCCAATCCCAGCCTTATACCCGGTCCAACCCAAACCCTACCCGGTCAACTCCCCAATTGTTAACACCCCTGTCTTCCCTTCTCTTTTTCCCGCCCAATACACACAAACCCAGCTCCCAAGAACCACAGAACACAATGATTAAAATAGCTCTTCACCCTCACCTTTCCCTGACAACTCCCACAACCCAAAACCCTTATCCATCATTTTCCCCCCCACGCCTGCTCAGCTCCCATGTGACACAACAGAGATGACAGAGGAAGAAGCACGCTTGCCAGTCTTTTTGGCTGGATTGTCTCACCAAGAGAGGAGAGAGAGAAGACTTGGGTAGCTTAAATACGAAGAGCCATGGAGCAGCAGTTAGTTAGTTTTTTTTTAGTATTAGCTTTATTTTTAGTCTAGTTTCTAGTCTTGTACAATTTCTCAATGCTTTTAGAGAATTTGTAATCTTTTTTTACCAGATTTGATAGCATTTGAATTTCGTTTGTAATTCCTTTTGAAGCTCTGTAAAATCCCTTTGTTTAAATAAAAGTTGCACTTTGAATTCTAAATCGTTGTCAATTAGTTTTAAAGTCTACTGTTCAATAGCTCTAATAGCTGTGAAATCAGCTCATATAAGCTTGTATGAGACCTTCTTTTCTTTTACTTAATCTCCAAAATCAGTTTTCTAAGTTTTTCCAAAATAGTCAAATCGGGTAAAATTCAAAAGTCAAACCAGTTTTGTTTAAATTCTGTTTTGAAATTGTTGTTTGATTGATATTTGTGTTTGTTTATCATTGTTGATTCAGTATTGGTCTAAATTCATCAAAGTTTTAAAGTTTAAGATGCAATTTGCTACTCTAAAGGGGTGTTTGGTCAATAAGGAAGCTGGGTCATTGAAACCTTTTTGACCCAGTTTGACAACTAAAGTCAACCTCACTCTGGATAATAGTAGTTTTTATTTGCACAAGTAGATTTTTTTGGTTTGGATTCGTGATAATCAAACAGGAAAGAAAAAAAAAGATGTTCATTTTTTTTCTGCACAGGACAATATTGTTCTCATTGTTCATGAGCTGGTCATAGGCTCGCTTCGTGATTTCATACACCGTAGATAGGGCAAAAGGAAGACAACTGGGTGGTTTTCAAGTTCCAATAAGCTCACCGCTTATTCCCACTATAGCTCATCCAAAATAAGCTCAAAAGTGTGTCCCTTGGCCTGTTCTTTTTCAATCCAAACAGCAGCTAAGTAATTCTTTGTTTTGTTTCAAGTGCTTATTAGGCCTAATTTTCAGCTTATCTAGGTTATTCATTGCTTACTTGCGAGATTAGAATAGGATAGATACTTTGTTGGTTTATTTTTAGCTTATTGTGTGATTTTTCCATTGCTTACTTTTCCTTTAAGTTTTAAGAATCCCCGAGTTTACAACTTTTGCCAACTGCTTTTTCCCCATTGTTATTGATTTTCTTTTGTTGTCCTTGTAGCTTAATACAATTGGTTGTCTTGTATGTTGCTTATTCGAACTTTTATTGGCTTATTTGGTGCTTAATAACCGAAAAGGGTGTTTGTTTTGTATCGTCCAAACAAATTTCTTAAGTCTTTTTTTTTTTCACTTCTATTACGCAATACCAAATGACCCCTCTCACGCTTTTGTTAATGATGTCCCAAATGTTCTTAGGATTCCTTTTTTAACTGCTTTCTATTTGTGATTTTAGTTTTGTAAAAAGTGTTAATTTGATTTGTTTTCGGTTGCAAAAGGAAAAAGTGGGCGGTGGGACTTGAACCCACGACCACGCCTGATTCAGAGACAAAGCAACCCCACACCATAACCAATCGCTTCATCGAGTTCTTTGTGTAATCTTTTACTTATTTGTGTTCTTAAAGAGTATGTAGTGTTAAGTTTAAAAATAAAGCATCAAAAGAAAGAGGCAGGTTTCGAACCTGTGTCCTCTTCCTTCATCCCACGCTCCACACCACAACCCCTCCAACCATTGCGCCCTTGGGACTTTTTGGTTTTAGTTTGCTCAGTTTTATACTTAAGGTAGTTTGGTAGTGTAGGCTTATTAGTTTAGCTTAATTTTCACAGCTTATCCGTATAAGCTATTGATCCCATTTCATTTTTCTTAGGTTCCCCATGGCATAAAGTAATTTAGGTGATTTTTGCACTTTCTTATAAATTAGTTTACTATTTTTAATCATTTAATTAGTGTTAATTAGTTTTTAATTGTAATAAATAAAATAAAACACAAAAAATATTCCGCTTTTTCCTAAAATTCTTTTTAGTCATGTAGGACGTAGGAAAATTGTTTTACATTCGTAGGACTTTATTTCACAAATTTTACGCTTTATCTTGCGCTCCAAACAGTAATTTTTATAAATAACGACGCTTTCATTTTAAGTTACGCTTTTAGATAATTTAAGTTTACGCTTTAGTTAAAATAGTTTATTTAAGTTATTTTGTTTTATAAAATCACAAAACATCATTTTACAAATAATGATGGCGTTTATTTAATAGATTTTATCTTTTTAATTTCCTTTAATTTGCATTTAAGCCCTTGTAGTTTATGTCCTTTTTCTGTAGTTATAATTATCAAACCCCTTTTCCGTTCAAATTCCTCGATCACTTTACGTTTGATAATCCATCGCATAGCTCATTTGGGACATAACGACCGGGAGACACTATACTCCTCGGATCTTCATTGCATTCGTGCTTGAGCGCTTTAAGTCGACACGGTCCGCCATTCACAAGTGGCGTGCTTGAGTGATTTAGCTTGACTGCTTGGCACTTTACACATATTTCCTTCTTCATCACAAACTACAACCTTTAAACCACTCTTGCTTTTAACTCTTGAGACAACAACGTATAGCTGTCCATGAGTGAAAACAGGTCGGGGGAGATACAAACCAACTTTTGATAACGATTGACCCTGGCTTTTGTTAATTGTCATTGCGAATGAAAGTGAAATAGGAAATTGTTTCCTGACAATCTTAAGCGGTAAACGCTTATCAGAAGGAGTTATTTTCAGCCTTGGTATGATTACGGTTTTCCCAAAGTTGGTTCCGTTAATGATTTTTGCGTGAATAGAAGTTCTCGTTAATTTAAGAACTTGTAGTCTTGTTCCATTACACAATCCATTGGCTTGATCAATGTTTTGAAACAACATAATGGGGAATCCTACTTTTAAACAAATTCTATGGTTTGGAACACCTGAGAACTTCAATCCATTGATAAATTCAAAGTAGAAAACGGATCGATCAATAATGCCACCGATTCACTTTTGTCAACACTGCCACAACTTAGGAAAACCATTTCTTCACTCGGAAACATGTCCAACATATGCTCATTTATGTTGTCCACCACTTCATTTGTTGGAGCAAGGATTGCCTTTTCTTGAAAGTAGGCAGATCATGTATGTTATCCAAAAGTTTGGATAAGTGCGATCAATAATAGATTTAACCGGTCATCGAGAACATCTATTAAAATTTCTTGTGGTAAATCTATAGAAACCTCTCCGTCATTCGGTTCTCCAAGGTCTCCGTCTCCGACTTTCAATATCCAATCTGCAAATTCTCGTATCTCGTTGACATCTTCGGTCGTGATCCAACAGCTAGTCTCATGTTCGCATCAACTTAAGAACTTTGCAATAATCCCACGATATGATTTCCTCAACGGCAAAGAATAATGTCTTCCGGGATCCTTTGGAATAACAGTAGAACTCGCCTAAAGTCGCCGCCAAAACCATGGTCATGTTTCCAAAAGGCTCATCGGACATTTCATACCTGGTCCTACGAAGTATGTCTCTCAAAGACCGATCTAATGCTTCAAAACATAGCTTATTTGCCATTGGCGCTTCATCCCAGATAATAAGTTTACATTTCTTTAACATTTTTCCAAGATCGCTTTGAGGACTTATAGAGCAAGTAGAAGTCTCATCCACGTTGATAGGAATATGGAATCTTGAATGAGCAGTTCGGCCTCCCGACATTAACAAAGAAGCAATACCGCCGAATGCCACATTCAAAACTATATCACCTTTTCTTCTAATACCGACAGCAAGAGTCTTCCATAAGAATGTCTTCCCCGTACCACCGTAACCATAAACAAAGTAGACTCCTCCCGCCCGGTGTCAATCGAGTGTATTATGGTGTCATACACACCCTTCGTTCTCGTGGTCAAAGAGCCGTCAGCGTTCGTACTCGCTTCCAACTCGACGGGATTATAATTAGTCTCATCGTGTATAAGTCGGTTACCAAATTCACTTATGTATCTATCATCCGGATAAGGCATATCACGCCAATTCCTCAATGTTGAGTTTCTTGATCTCAAGAATGCTCAATATAGAACAAAGCAACATTCTTTTTTCCTCGTCATCGATAATCAAATCGCATTAGACCATAGTAATGTAAGAACTTAATAAATAGATGAGTGATTAAAACATTAGAAATAATATGGTTAAATAAACGATATCGAAACATAAGTAATATTTGATCGCCTATAATTATAGATTATAGTCTACAAATATATCTTATGGATGTTACCGAATTTGCAAAATCGCCTCCTCTTATGTTGAACATCTTGCATAAGCAAATGCCATGTTTGTAACCAAACAAGAAAAGGCGTGGTAAGTTCATTTTATGAAAGCAATGTCACAAATAACTCACGAAGATGTTCGTGGTTTGCCCAATGAGTCTGCGTCTTTAATACTTTCAACATACTCCTTGTCGTCCTCTAAAAGTCCTGCTGCGTAGCAAGCATCTTTATAAGTTGGATACACTATACCATTAACCTTTCTAATGTCAGCGTGTGTCTTGCATCCTTTTGCACTGTTTAGCAGCATTCTGCAATAGTAAGCGTCTCCGGTTGATAATGGAACGCTATGAATCCTTCCAATCGATCTTCCCTGCTTTCTAAGCGTCCAAATTCTATTTGGACCGTTCCATACATATTTTGTAGGAAACTCAGCATACGTTAGCTCCCTTGCCTCCGGAAACCTTCGATTCATTCTCAACCAACCTTCGAACATATCAGCACCAGCAGTCGGCTTCTCAACAGTTGTTTCGAGATCAGCGTCTTCGTCATACACAACCTGATGCTCGCCTTCAAGATGAAACGACAGCCTCTCAATAGAAGGTGTTCTATAATGAATCTCAAAACCAAATAGCCTCCACGCTGCCTCGCAAGCAGATAGGTATCTGCAATCTAAGAAGGCCTTTATCTCGTCAATCGGTTTATCAATTTGTTGACCATCAGCAGTTGTAACCGGTTCATACAATTGGGCCGACACTCTATCCGGACCTTTGTTTATATACTTAAACAAATATTTTATTGATCCCGTTTGGTTGCACCATTCAACATTAATGTGGCATTGGTAACGTTTTAGCAGCTGAGCATTATAAGGGATGACATAACCGTTATGTAACTTATGGCCACTCTTTTCGACATATCTTCCATTGTCAGGTCTTCTATATACAGGGTAGCCATCCGCGTCGACTGAACTGCGGTGGGTGAATTTTTTTGGGAACTGTCTGGTACATTTACCGTCGAACCGCAAACCTGGTTTGGGTCATCCGCACCGCAAGGACCATGCATCATGAAATCAGAAACTAACTTGAACAAATCCGGATCATTATCTTTATCTGGTATCTCGGCAGATATGTATTTGTCAACTGCTCGCGCTTGGAACCTTGTCATCCCTATGCAAGAACAAACATACATGCGTGTGAAGTCCTCTTTTGAAACTCAACCGTATACACAATCGCACATATTATAAAACATTAGGTACATATAATGCTACTAATGTATATGCAGAAAGTTGGTTATGTAAGAAAAAATATTAGTAAAGTTTATGTATAGTACCTGCTTGAACGCGTCCAAATAAACGCAATTCTTTCAAATCCGTCATCAACTGGTCAAGTTTCATTTTAAAAACTCTTGTAAGCACATCGGGCGATCTGAAGATGAAAGATTATGCTCTTGCATATATCTTGCAATCTCCGGCCAATTTGGATTGCATGTTACTGTTATGAATAAATCCGGACAACCGTACCATCTACATAACGCCATCGCATCCATATAGTTTTGCTTCATGTACCTTGGTCCTCCGGTAAATGTAGAAGGCAACACGACCGGCTTTCCAAGGCGGTTGGGTCAGTGTTTCCGGATGCAATGCTTGCACGTATGTTTGAGTAGCTATCACACCTAAGTTTTGACTGTTTTGCTCGATTGAAATACAAACGCCGCCTCAACCATAGTGTAACCATCCACAAGAAATTGCTGAAACAAACGACCTCCACGCGTAAATAAATTTTCTTGATTAGGACGGTCCCAGTATTTGATAGGCAAACCACTGCTGCATTGTAACTGTTTTGTCCTTCTTATCCGTCGCCGGTGGCGGTTTTCTTTCTTAGTGGAATTTCCAAATGATACCCATCTTGCGCACGTGGCATCAACAATGGGTACTGCAAGGAAGGTACATAGGATGAAAAATATTTATACGTTGCAACCCTTCACTATACTTGTCTATCACAATATCTCTTTGTTCCGCAAATGAATCAAAGTCGCCACAATAAGGCCAAGAACCTCATTGGCGGTGGGAAGATTGTAATTAGTCCATCTTTTCCTCGCTTTGCAATAAGCTTTATTTTTATATTCTGCTCGCTATCTTGTGTGTAAGAGTCACGCGCCCTTCTAAATGTTTGTACCAAATCACTTGAAGTGTCTAATACTTGTCTTACGTCGTTGATAATGTTTCTATCGATAGGATGGTTTGACTTCGAAGGAACGGAGGATGACTTAGAGTTGCTGCATGTTATAATTTGAACAGATAAAACAGAAATTCAGAATGATGCACAACTCATTCTTAAAAAACATGGTATTGACGTAAATGGAAATAAAGAAAAGTTATTATACCTTAATGCTCGTTCTCTATTCTCATTTTCGTTTTCAGGTCATATATATATAGCCAGTGCAAATTTCGATCGAGCACCGGTTCGAAGCAAACTACCAATACTATGGTATGTTTGTCCATGCAAGCGGAAAACATATGGAGCACGACCTCGTCTCATTAATTGAATCGTCAACCTTTCCACCCATTGATGTAAAAGCAAACATGCTATTGTATGTTCGAATGTTGTTTTGAAATTCGCTTTTGCATCCGTATTATAAAACAAATCGTAACGGCTCAGAGCGAAGCGGTTGTTTAATAGAAACTTTTCCCTTGCTACAGCATAAAGTATACGGTTTGTTTGTTGGATCACTTCTGTATCCTTTACTGGCTTCCGCTTTCCAGAGCAAAGCATGGCATTCTGTGCACTCAAAAGACGGATCACCATGGTCGTAGTAGTCTGCAAATTTATGTTTAAAAGTTATTCATCGATGTTTAAAGATTACTATTATCCTGTTTAATTGAATGTACACCTAACTTATAGAATTACCTTCTGATATACCAGTGAACTTGTCGATACTTTTCGACACTTCCATCGTCGTCATTAAGATTAAATCTAATCGGCGATGGTTGTTGCAAAGCGCTTCTCTTAGATCTTTTAGGTTGTCTTGATGACTCACCCACTTGGTACGTTGAATTCTGTGTTATTATAGCTGAAGTGGTAGTTCTAACACCAGACGTAGATGTATTGTTGGTACGTTTATAAACGTGAGGAATCTCGGGCGTTTGGAAAGAAACTGAAAAAAAAATCATTAAAAGAATAATGGAAACACATTGACATGTAACGATGCTGAAAACATGATCATATTTCTGATATTCAAAATTTACCGTTGGAAACATCAGGCAATAGAGATTGTCCTTGGCGTGTCGTTGCAACTGGAGTTGTTTGGGGATTAATTGTTGGCACAGATTTACGTCTTGTTCTACCACGATTAACACTGCTAACCGTGTTGATAGGAAGTGGAGTTTGCAACACTATAGAAAACCTCAAATCAGTTATAAAGAGTATTAATGTGACAAAACGTACGTATGATGCAAAGTATTTGGGGCCAATATGGTGTTTCTGGTATGTCAATATGATTATAATTTTATATACTTTAAAAAAAAGGTGATCTTGAAACTGTTGTTGAATTACGGATATTGATACATATTATAATATTGGTTTCCCAATAATGCGCCAAACAGGTGTATTAATCTACATCTTGTAAGTAACTCACGGTTAGTAACGTCTGTAAGTGGTGTGTTAAAGGAACACTTTTTGGGCCATCCTACACTCCGAGAAATTGGACTAAAAAGAAAATGTAAAATAATAAAAAAGCAAAGGAAATGGCATAACACTTTTCATTTTGAGTTAATAAAAAGAGTAGAATAAGTATAACGTAATGTAGTTAAAGTTCTGATCAAACCTTTACGGTTTTCGCGCTCTCTTGACAATGAATTGCTTGATTGTGATGTAGGCAACATTGCTAAGAAAGGATCATCTAATAGACACAAAAAAAAGTGACAACATCATATGAAATCACGGTTATAGTAGGTTCTTTTGTATACATAGACAAACATACATGTCAGTAACTCTGCCAAAGAAACTCTTTTGTTAGAAGGTGGCGTGAGTGTTGTTGATGCTTGCATCGGTATATATTGGTTGTTAGTAAGTAAGCTCGAGGAAGTCGCATTCTCTTGAACGGATTAGAAGAATGCGTGTTTGAAACATTTTTGGTTGATTCGATGTAATTGAAACCGGACATGCGAAACCGTAATGAAACATGGTTTTGGATGAATAACTCTATTATCAATATAAATTACAACTAAAAACATTGTACTTTTGACGTAGCATGTATAATAAGATATGAGAGTTCACGTACCATTTGAAATATCATTCAAAGAATGTTGCCGTTTGCGTGTTAAAGATCAAGTCGCTTGGTTATCACTTGTTGGCAAAGAATGAGGCGAAAGTGAACCAAGAGTTTCATTGGTAATAGTGTTGCAAAAAGCAATCCTTTGAGATACTATAAAAGAATAACATAAACGTGTTAGAAAGAACGGATGTTATGTATGCAAGAAGTATAATAATAAATATATATATAATATATGTATAGATATATATAGATATATGGCTCTAACCACTTGAAATGGCTGAATTTGGAGTTACGCAACCCAAGAGCATTAGAAGATGTAGCCAAAGTTGTTTGTTGTTGTGGTACACGTGAAACACGATCCTGGTAAAATAGATTTTGAGTTAACATTTGTAGGTTGCGTAACATTTGTAGTTACACTCCGACTCAACGGTGACAATCGAGTTTGTAACGTCGGAAGAGTATTGTTGCCAAATATGGGGTTGGTTGTCTGTGAATTTGATCCTAAATGTATATAAAAACAGTTTAGCGATGTTCATGTAGGTATAAACATAAATCCCTATAATCTTGATAGGTCATGACTTCAAAATACAGTCTAACGTACATAATCTTGAAAGTGGATACCTTGAAAAATAGGTGAACCAAAAATGTTGTCGAGTTACCAATATTGTGTACGACATTTAAACTTGGTAGAATAGTGTGTAACATTAAAGAATGAAAAGTTTCAAAAGCGATACGAAGTACTAATACTTGATAAGAAGTTATATAATAAATTGTTTTTCGATGTGATTATGTAAGTAACTCACGCTTAGTAACATCTCGCAAGCGGTAGTCTATTAGTAGCTCTGGTTTCGATCTTATCCTTTGCATGAATCAAAGGTAACAAATATAAAAAAAATATACTATGACCTTGAAATGACATGGCATAAGAGATTATAGATTCGATTAATGAAAGCACATGTTACAACAATCATTCTAATTTCGATTAAAGTTGCGATCAAACCTTGAAGATTTTCTCGCTTGTTTTGAAGACTAATTCGTTGATCGTGATGTAGGCAATGTTGCGCTCGAGAGGATCATCTAATAGATAGAAACATAAAAGTTAAAATAACATATGAAATCATGTTATACCAGTTGTTATGAATACATAGAAACACATACATGTAAGAATCTCGCCAAAGAAACTCTTGTGTTAGAAGGTGGCGTGAATGTTTCGACAAAGGGAGTCTTTGGTTTGAAGGTTGAGGTTTTTATTGTTTGACACCGTTTATACGCTTTCGGGAAGTCTTTCATTGTTTTCATCCATGGTAATAGAGTTTTATGACTTTTGGTGATTTTTGGAAGACAAAGAAAGTTTATAAGTGTGATGTCAAAGGCATGATAATCGGAGGCTCTTGATTAGTTATCAATGGTATGTTATGATGTGTAAATGTTTTTTGAAATTTGAATTTATATAGAAACTTTTTAAACATTTAAACATTTATAACCGATATGCAATCTTTTTATTAATGCTAAAATTGAATGGCATTTATCATTGACTATCTCATTAATGGTAATATTGATTGAGATAATATTGATTGATATTAAATGCATATTCAATACTAACATAAAGTCATTTGTAATATAAAAGCGTTTCATAAGTCATTAAACAAAATATCATTCAAAGATCGTCAAAGATCGTGTTACATAAACGTAAGTGATGAAACGAATTCGTTGCATAATACATTTTTATTGAAAATTAAAGAAAGTAAACTTGAAGAATAGTGTCATGAGGATATTTCAATCATCATCGCTAAAGAAGTTCAAATCCACAACGTAGTCATCGGCTAACTCATGACCCATTGAGCGTATTTCATTGATCATAGCATCTCGGATCTTCGACTTAACGCCGTTGAGAACTTGTTGACACTCTTGAGGATCTCCAACATTTATTTTAAGCCGGTTGAGAAGAATCATCTCGTCTAACTCATCTGTTAAACAAAAACAACATGCATGGAAAGATAATCTTAATATGAAAACATATTTCTGTATATAAAACATTGTATAAATCTTATATGCGATACCTATATTATTTTGAGAAGGTGAACCTTCTTCAAATACTGAAGCAAGAAACCTCAATGCTTCATCGACTTTGGTTTTTGTATCTTTACTGGCTGGATCACGTACTCCATCCTTATTCTTTGGTTGAGTCAATTTTGGTTTCTCGTCAACGAACTGATGGTCGGACTTTGAATCAGGTTCAGGCGATTGTGAGTTTCCAGCTTCAAAGGTTTTAGGGTTTGATGAAGCCATGTGAAGATGATATGTCGTAATATGTTTCCCAACTTCCCATTATAATGTGGTTGTGATTATTGATTGGGCTTTCTTACTTGGTTAATGGACATATTTTCATGGGCCATGTTTTATGTACAATAAACTAAGTTGGGTTTTTGAATTTTACTCTAAGTTGTAATTGTTTCTACTTGACTTGTATGGGAGAGGACACATTTTGGATTAGTAGTTATTGTTATTAAATATGTTTCTTCGAAAAACTTGCCGTGGAAAAATGCAATGATCCACATTTTAATTATTCAAAATTTATTTTGTTAACAAACTTGACTTAAAATTATAAACTTTTACAATACATTACAATAAACTATATATACTATAAATACAAATAAAATAACAAACAACCAACGGTATCTGAATTCATCTATAATTCTTATACAAAACAAAGAGACACAATGTGTTATTAAAATGTGTATAAATACTTGATCAAATAAAGCGTTTTGATAAAAAAGTGATAAGGACTCCCCAATCACAAACAATAACATATTTCATAATGGTTTAAAACAAAAAAGTACTAAATCAGAAACGAATAGTATTGAAAAAACATAAATCATGTTGAATGACGATATTGGCACATTTCAATCATCATCTGTAGATTTATCATCGGTAGAATAATAACCTTCAGATTCATCGTTAATGAAACCGTCTAAGTCTTCTTCGGCTTCATCATCAATATCCGAATCTTGTAACTCTTCTTCGGATTGATCATCAATGTCCGAATCTTCTAAGACTTCTTCGGCTTCATCAGGCACCGATGAGACGCTATGGATATCCGAATTTTGAAAGTCTTCATCGGCTTCATCAACAATGTATGTGTTAGAATAATGAACATCAAGAGAAGCGTAATCAAGATCATTGATATTAGTCCAAACACCATCTTCACTCGTAATATTCTTGTTATCAAGATCTTCATCGGTCTCTTCATCAATGAGAGCGTACTTGTTTTTTGTGGTTCCCGAAGTGTGTTGTTCATTAACTAAAGGTATGTCATCAACAAAGTCATCCAAATGAAAATTCATATCCGGAGATTGATGGACCGGTATTTTATCATCTTGTTCAACTTTTTTGCCTTTTTCATTCACGTCATCAGTGGTTTCATCAATAACTGCAAAACGCCTTTTTTTTTAAATGGAAGATTGTGTAGAGTTGTTGGTGCGCTTAAACCTAATAGGGCTTTCATCATCAAATTCCTATTTCAATATTGGTATAAAGGACATGAAAGTTAGACAAACACGGTACGACATTCCTCTTATTAAAGAAGGCACAAAACAAATAACTATAAAACTAATAAGCATATGCCTCCATACCAAATTTTTGGAGTTTTGAACATGATCGTCAACTATTTCCTTATTTGGTAAGGGTAAAACGTCATCATCATCTGAAGAAACATAATAAACAACATTTTTGTTTACAACGTCATCATGTTGCTTTGTAGCTATTTTGCTTTTTTTGTTGATGGTGAAATCCTGTATGTATAGATTAGAAAGCAATGTTATAGAAAAACACAATATGTTGTAACGAATTTTGTAACCTTATGACCACCTACCAAATCATCATCAGATATCTCAATAACGTTTGTATCTTTTCCGGTCAGATCCAAGGAATTCAATGGTTTACTGTCTTCTTTTTCTTTGGTTACCTACATTAAAACAAAATTATTTAGAAACTAAAACTAACTTATAAATCAAATTAAATTCATAATGAAATTCAAAAGTACAAATGAATTTAGTGAGTAGTTGGAGCTTATAAATAAAATAACACATAAAACGCACCTTGGGTGATTTGATGTTCTTCATAATGTTATAACTTTAATTTTTGCTTATGATGAAAAAAACTTTGAAACCTGCAAACACAAATAATGAAGATATAGTAGTATTGTTTTAATAGAAAATAAAGTACAAAATATATTAGGTAATACAATATATTTGACTAATATGTTGGGGTTGTTAATTTTTTAGGTGATTCTACAAAATATTTTTTATATATCCAATATATTATACACAGTAAATAAATTTAAGAAAATCTTTATCTTAAAATTGAAAGTAAAAGATTTTGCAAAACATGACAGAAAAAAAAATATAACGTTATGAAATGTATTAAACTCTTGCCTTTAAGTATATTTACAACTTGGATGACTTGTAGGAGTAGTAGATACTAAAAAGTCATGATTACAAAATACACTTGGTGTTGATAAATGTGAGAATACGGCTTGAATCAGACATACAATTACTTTCGGTCAACAATCTTCTCCATCTTCCTCAACACACCATCATCAACAGGTAATGTTAAAATTTAGTGTTTTTTTTTTTTTTCCATAACCGATCATTGTAGTTGTAAACTGATTGAAGTGCATGTTTATGATGAAGATTTTCTTACAAATGCACGTTTGATATTTGTTTTTCAATGTTTACAATATACTAAAGGCTATTTTATACTTTGATCACACTGTAACACCGGGTTATCTCTCAGAATACACGATTTGATTGTTTATTATATTGTGTGACATATAAGTATACGCTGATTTGAATATTAACAATCAAAGCTATTTGTCTTGATTTTAGGGATACTTTATTAAACATGAATTAGAACCGATTTGAAGATATGTATTTCGGATATTTGATATTTGAACTTTAAATAGTTACATAGGCTATAATTACTGTAGAAGAAAGAAAAGATTAAAACCGCTTTCGGTTCCTTGCCAATAGCCGATTGGGAGTAGATGTTTAGTCTATTTACAAAGATCTTTTCGCTTAACTAAGTCCACGTACAATGATCATACTCATAAAAGGTTTTGTAGTATAAATTGTTGCTGATCCTTGAACATAAATATGTTATGTTTAATGGAATAATCTAAAAGGATGATGATGTTACTAAGATAAGTCAGATGTCGTAAGTCAGAAATGTAAGTTGTAAGTCGTTAATCAGAAATCATAACATGAGCTACAAGTTGTATCTTTTTTCAATAAAAGTGTTTGGTAAGTTAGTTGTTAAATGTAATTATAAGATGTAAAATGACGTAAAAGGACATATACATAATTATAAACAAATGTTTAGAGGGCATATCAAGAATTTAAAGTTTTAACACTCCAAAATGTTTAAAAGCTTCATGAATCGCTTTTCATTTAGGAGCTATTTGTTTGAAATAAAAGCTTGAAGTTAATGCATCCAAACGTATCCAAACGAAGCTATTTATTTTAGAAGAGATTATTTTATAACAAAAAGCTAACAGCTCCCAAATAAAGCTCTTGCCAAACAGGCCCTATGTTTTAAAACAATGGTACATAATACACAAAAAAAGAAAATATATTTCTGCTATCAATGCATATCATCATTGCTAAAATAAGTTGATATTCGTGTAGAAGAAAGATTATGGCAACTGATATTACTTCCCATTATAGACAAAGACTTTTCGTTTACCCACTCTCCATCACACCTACTTTTTCTTCTCGAAGAAACAATCAAGAAGAGGTTAGATTTATTCATCTGTAACAAACATGTTTTTTTTTTTTTTTTGAATTTTTTTGTTGTTGTTGATGAAGTATTATTACTTGATCGATCAGTGTAAAGAGTGATTATAGCGCCTTTAGAATAAATATTAATATGATCTTGAAACTGCGGAATATGTGCCGATTGAGAATGCATGTGTAGTATAGGAGTAAATTTAAAAAAGTTAGTTACCATATTTGTGCCTAATCTTCAAGAAACAGGGTTTTTAGTAAGAATAGGCATGATCAATTGATAAGTTAAGATCTTGGTGTTAAATGAAGATGTATGGTCAATTTTGTAATATGACTAATGATATTTGGGTTGATATTATGATTTGTTTATAACAACTTGTTTATTTTAGTATATCATTTTAGTTCAAGCAAAATATCTTTTGAATGAAAATCAATTAGTGGCGAAATTACATTTCTTATTAGTGTCATCAGATGATGAAACATGTTTAATGAGTTAATGATTATGTTAATGGTCTTAGATGTTTCATATGGTTAAAATCCAGTACAAAGTAATTGTTATTGTTAGTTAGGGTTTATTGAAATGACACTTGATTAAGTCATTATACGTTATAAGTTTTGAAATAAAAGCCATCCAAAAATAACATTGTTGTATAAGATGAGTTATTCAAGCATGGTTGTCGTTTTGCTAAGTTTTTGAAAACATGAAAGTTCCTTCTAATAGACGTTTGTTTTTTTGATTAAATAGAATGATGACTCAATTTATCGTGCCGGCGAACACACGAAACTTTAGAACAATGCAGGTAATTTGTAACCATTGTTACTTATAATATGTATGTTACTAAATTTACCAATATGGATATCTTGAACCGAAAATAAGTTTACGTGTGCGTTGTTGAATGCGATTCTACCAAGTCTCTTTACGGATGAGTCAGTACACAGCAATCGATGGTTGTATTTAATTCACAACGGATGTACAATGCACAAAGTGTGGATCAAGAAAGTACCGGTAACCTTTATGCACCGCACTCGGACGAATGGAAGCAATTTGTTGATGATCGTTATCGAATGTGGCAATACTACATTTCATACGTCAAGGAAAAGACATGTACTATGTAACTGCGTATGATAATGCTGGTGCTGAAATTGGTGGATATCTTAATGCTGATATAGGATCTCGTAAAAGGCGTTGCTTTGGTATGTTGGAAAACCTTGACCAGTCAGCTGTAAGTACTTCATCATTACTTTATTGATGGTCATACTTCAATAAAAATTGTATATACTATGTTTAATACATATTTACTCGTTATGCAGCTCCTTCCTAATCAATTTCTGAAAGAAGTTAATAGAGTCAGAGTTATGGTGAGTGGGTTGCTGACTTTGACCGTCACACAGAATCGCATTGGTCTTCCTGGTAACACACACGGACATGTTTTTAGTGGAACGGGATGGGATTTCCTGGTTTTTGGAGGAGGAAGGTTGGATCGCGTGATGGTGTTCATCGAAATTGAAGAAGCTCTTGTCTCGATGATCTCATTTACGGATGCTTATCTGAGGTTTAGGAGCATTTGGAGAACATACCGCGTGTAATTTTGAACGACGATAAACAGTTCAAAAAAGCCCCATAGACAAAGGTATGTTTATTAGAATCTACTTTTCCAAAAACATTTGTTTCGTTGTTTTTTTAAGATTGATAATAATATACTTGCATCTTTTAATGTCATTGCAATCTTCCAAATGTAGATCCTCGTATGAAACATAAATGTGACTGGTTTAATCACTCCGAGCATGATGATGAGGAAGACTGCTTTTATCAAGATGTTCTGGATTACGTAACTGGAAGAGGTCGGCTGGTAAGCGTTTGTTATTTTCATGCGATCCCGTTTTACATTTGCAACATAAAGTATCGTGTTTTTTTTATAGTGCATTTACTTATGTTATGTATACGGGAATCATTTGTTGAATGCAGACAATACCATCGGATTTTGCGGGCCCTTATGAAATGTATAAGTACCACAACGCATTTCTGATACACCATGATGAATCTTTCTATGTGAACGTGGACTGGGAAAAACATAAAGAAAGGCCAGGGAGTACAAATCATGTCACCATCAAAACTAATTGGAAGGAGCTTGAGAAGAGGTGCGAGTGGGACAAAGACAAAACGGTAAGGTTCAAACTTATGAGGATGGTAAATGATGAACTTCAAACTGTGAATGCACGTAAACCGGTGATGATTCCATTGTTCCATATGTGTTAGAAGACGATGATTTGCATGGTAGAATATATTTTGGTACCGTACGTATCCGACTATTAGTATGTTGGATGGGACGATATTTAATGACTTGTTTTATTTGCTGGACATGATAATTTGTGGGTGCTTGTGTCTGTGAAGATAATGTTTTGAACAATCCTACCTGATAAGGAGGGTATAAGTTCATGTGTCGTCTGTTTGGGTCAGTCAACTTTAAACTATTGTTTTAAATTGCCACAAAGATCAGTTCTATGTATCTGGTCTTGATGATCTATATTATCAGGTAGTAGACAATATATTATGTAACTAGATTGACCTTGTAAGAAGTTCCAGGATGCCTTAACGTATAACTCCGTTGTGATTTATATTATTCATAATGCATTCATGTAAATAACGTTTTTGGAAAGATTATATTTGGTGGATTGCCGAATTTTATCATTCGTCATTATGAATGGATTACTGAAGCTACAAATGTTAACATACAATGTTGAAAAAGTTTCGTAGGAGTTGGCTGATGAAAAGTGAGCTTGTGGCAGTTATACTAATTGAAAAAGTATCCGGCTTGCACTTCGAATTGCATCCACATGACCACTTATCATTCCGTTTCTTTCCCAATGTCTTTGGAGCCATGTTTGACGATTTGGGTCAATAATAGTCGGATAGGTACGATGACCCAAATAAATATCCAATGCATGACGATCTTGAATTTCAGATAGCCATGAATCTATATGCCATTCATGGTCTATCTTAAAAAGACTTAATTCTTCTTCCATTTGGACATTCGAAACACGCAAGTAGTATGATCCTACGTCAGTGTAATTGCATAAATGTTGTGCTACTAATTGTCTATGTGACGTGTATGTTATGTTGTCTGTTGAGACATTGCATATCATAAGTTCATCGCCACCCCAATAATCGTAAAGAACATTTGAAGTTACAACTCTACCACCATGATGAATGCAAATGTCAATGGTGGGAGGAGCTTCACCCCATTCACTGTTAGAAGGAAACATGTTCAAGAGTTATATAAGATGCAACATATGCCAAGCGAGTGAGTTATTAGTACAAAAATGCTAACTTACTTGGAAGGCATAATCCTACAGTTACCGCTTTTCAATCGTAGAGGCATTCTTGTGTAAAATAGATTGGTGAAGATGCACTTTAGTTTCTCAATTTATATCAACGACAATCAATATTAAAGATAGAAATGTTTTAGCTTTGAATATTGTATTGAGAAATTGATTTGGTAGTTAATACATCAATTTCAATACCAAATAACAAAATCATATCATATTTACATTTAACTGATTTCTGGGGATGTGAATAAATTGTTGACTTTGAAAGATTCGGTTGTTGGTACATTTTAATGTAATGTAACTTTGTTGAATACACAAATATTCGCAATTAATGTACGTGACTTACTCTTAGAAAATGAACATGATTCAGAAAAATGCAGTTAAAAACAAAAATTATGGATAACATCATTGATTGAGAATTCATAATTTTGTTTCTTTACACAAATAGGAATTGTACAACTTGATAAATCCAAAATATTACTATATTTCTACAATCTAATCGGTTATCCAGTACTCTATGCTCATTCTGAACCCAAAGCGGTATTCGTTGTCATGCACAACCAACTCTTCTCTCAAGCAAAGCCTTATAAGCTGTCACCCTTGCGTTTCCACGTTCACCTCATCTTTGCACTTGAAAAGTCAATGCCTGTTGAAAATGAAACAAAAAAAGAATACCAATTCTAACCCAACAATGATTAGTATGCAAACACAAAAATAGTAACCAATTCCATATTCCAAAGTGTTCTTAGAAACTTAATGGGACTCCCCATTAAAAATCCAAACCAAAAGTAACTGTTGTGAATGGGACTCCCCATCCAACTATCTTAAACTTAATGGACTCCCCATTAAAAATTCAAACCAAATCGATAGAACATGTGAATGGGACTACCCATTTAAAAAATTCTGAAGAACATAAGATGAAGAAAATGAAATGTTTGTTGCTTTAGTTTATTGCAGATGCTTTAATCTTTCAAACACGGGATCAATAGTCACGGATTTTTCTCTTGCTTAATGTCCAGTAGTTGCCTTTTGGTATTTGAACATTCAGTTGCTGCTTCCGAATCCGAATGACGTTTGCCGCTTTCCTTTTTCGCAGGGGGGCTTGTAGCAGTACTTTTCAAAAGGTTGATTGGTGTAACATTTTCATCGGTTTGAGACTCAAGATCCTGCAATTAAGGTTGTAACCTGTCAACAATTTATTGTACATGAAATGTATACCACTTAACTGTCTCATGTCGTAATTGACTCTTACCAATGAAGATATCCCAACAACCTTAGTACTTGTAGCCTTAGTGTCCTATTAATACAAACAAATAAACAAAGAAGGTTATTATGTCGTAAGAGAAGGAGAGAAAGAATCTGGTATGTGATACCTTTAAAGGTGTAAAAGATGCGGTGAGCGAACTGATAATTTCAGTATCATCCGATAGACGTAAGACCGTGAATACATGCAACATTTTTTTCTGATTGTATTCATCAATAGTGACTTTAAAGGCCAGCCGTTTACCAACCAATGCAGTGATCTCACTTGGGAAGACTTGTTGCTCAGAACTCTAAATTCCAAGTAGGACATTATTAGAACTCATGCAAAAAGTTTATCATGTTTAACAAGAGTTATGAATGATTCATAAAAAACTTTCATGATATTTCAAAAACATTACCTTCAACCCATACTTTTCGCAAAGTTGGTATGTCGATCTACCACCCAACAACGATCGCACTTCGTCATTAAACAAAGAGAGGACATCGTGCGTAATCATCTTGAACACGCACTTGCGATTTAAAACTACAAATGTACATATACGACAATTATCGCGGTCGCATCGCGTAGTTAAATTTAATATGTTAAGAGTGTAAGAAAATGTAGATATGTGCATTGACTTAATGTGTTTGACAATCTCATGGCATTTAGTGCATCTCCACCGATCACCGTGTTTGTCGATTTCATTGGTGTATCATCATCGGATCAACAAACTCACTGCCTTTCACCACTTTTTGTTACACTTTTGCAACCCGGTACCACCAGCCCTCCTCTTCTTGTATGGCGATTATCGTTCCAACTATAACTGAAGCTATATTCTGTATATAAGAATTTTAGACCTAAATTAGGATTGGAATGGTGGACCAAACTCTCTTAAACTGTATGTGGATTTTATTACAGATGCTTTAACAAAATGGTCAAATACTATAATATGTATGGATATGGTGTACCTTTTCAACATCAAGAAGCTCAACAATGCTTTTTACCGGATACTTATTGAGGAAATCATCCTTGGTTGAGAATTTTGAGCCGTGAATACGCGATCTTTGTGTTCTCGACGCATCCGCATTTGCGAAGAAAACAACCTACAATCATTTGTGCTAACATGTAGCAAGTATACCAACTTGATTGTGTATTATAGAAGGTGTCGCATAATTACCTTTTGCGATAGGCTTCAACAACTTTGAATTCCTCTTTCTCAATAGTTTCACAGCATTAAAAAGAAACCATTTTGTTCCATGATAGCCGTTACGGACACACATTTTACATCCATTAAAATACATGAATTAGATTTGCTTTTAATCGCTTAAAATGGATAATATTCTACAACAGATGTTAAGAATTGTTACCGTCCCAAACTTTCATCATTGCCAATCAAGCACAATCATGATTTTACCATGATCTTTGTTAGCTTTCAAAAATCATTAAACTCATTGTGCAAATAAGCCCCATAGCGTACACTTAAGCTCATTCCCCCTACAGAATTTATGCATATATGACATCAGATTAAATTGTACTAATAACAATTCAAGAGAGTTATTTGTCTGAACAATCAACCTATGATTATAATTTGGTACTTACTCATCATCATTAAGAGTCAACGGTTTCTTTTTGCCCTTGTTCCCGTTCTTATCATAATTATCCAACTCTTCACAGGCAGTGACATGACCAACAACATCTGATAACATTCAAATATGGCATTCAATTAATAGTAGTAAGAATGTATATAAAGAAAGACATTTTAACAATCCATATATAAAGCAATTTTAACATTATAGTAAAAGGATGAATCCAAGTACATACCAAACTGACCATCTTCTTCTATTCAGAAATCAGTTATGGATTTGTAGTTTCTAAAATAAAATCCATAGACTGACCCAACAAAATCAGTACATGGTTCAACAACTGTATTGCTCAAGAAACTGAGACGCAGAGCATTGTTAACCATCCTATATTTGGGTTGGATTTCCCCAAGAGAGTATCTTTCAATCGTGACGGTTACGCCTTCTTTTAACTTATGCTTGAATTGATTGACCAATGCCATCCTGCAGGTGGCCTGCATCTTCGTATCCTGTAACAACAAAAATGATCCAAGTGTCAGATACAGCTATGCAACCGCAGAATAACACAAAATGTTTCTTAATCAAACCTACTACTTACAGTTTCATCCATCAGGATCAATTCGAGATTTTTAACATGAGGTTTATTATACAATTCTTGAATCCAAGCTCTTAAAACTCGGACTCTCAAACTAATGTTATCTTTGACAGCGGATAGATCTTTGATATATCCTGAAACAAAGACAGCCATAGCTTGGTGAATTAGAATGAGACAGAGAAGAAAGAAAGGGTTGATGTGTGTTTCGAAAACCTAATCCATGGCATTATATAGGTTGAAGAATTTGTGTTAGCATTCCTAAACCCTAAATTAAATTAGGCAATTCATCAATAATTAACAATTTTTTTTTATTTTCAAATTATTATTTAAATTAGCGATTTTTAAACGGATTAAGGAACCAATTACAAAAAATTAACAATAACCTAATACAAATTATGATTATGATACTTACATAGCTGTATCTGACCCAATTAGGTCAGATATACACCAAAAAATAACATGAAACGCTCCGAGACATCAGTGGAACTTCTCATAACCGATTGAATCATAATCAATGATACGCTCCTCTTTACAAAAATAACACAAATTCGTTCTTGGATGAGAAGACAAAGTCCGCCACTTTAATGGGAGTGAATACCTTAAAAAAATAAATCAAAAGAGGAGCGTATACATTGATTTGAGATGCGTTTTGAATTGAGATGAGCGTGCATCAATTAAAGCGATTAGGAGTATCCTAAAATCAGGTTGAAGAGCGATTTGAATGTTGACTTTGTGTGTGTCGTGTAGGTGTGTTTGTGTGTGTTTCATTTAATATACAATGGTGCTTTAGGGAGTTGTATCTTGGTACTAAATAAGGTAGTGTTTTTAATAATAAAATTTAATGCGCAACTTCAAGGTGCTTGTACAAAACCTTGTTTTATAAGTTAAAATAGATAGATATGATGTATATAGACCAACAATCGAGTTTTTGTTTACCGTGAGTTAAAAATGCAGTAGTAGTTTCTTTGCTGTACGAATCAATCAAAACTCCTCAAGTGAACAATTTAAGCAAAGATGACATATGTTAGAAACCCGCGCGTTGCGGCAGGGATTGTATGTGTCACGCACATAATTTTTTTTGAAAAACAACAAATTAACACAATTGTTAAATAGCTTATGACGAGAAGCAGCAAGCTCTCTTTAACGACTTTAAAAAAAAATAACAATTATTTGGCCACCTAATCTACTCACAGATTTTAAGGACTCCAAAGAAAGAGCATCGGGTTCAGAGGCAGCCATATATAACTGAGACGTTTTGAAATGATTCATGTCCTCTTCCGGTATGTCCAGCATATTGCATAGGTCAACAACCATGGTCGCTGCAAGATCTTTAACCTGAAAGTTGGTCAAGCTTGCCACCTCAACTTCACAGTGTTTATGATTAAAAATTACTGGCGAATCAGTAAAGAGTCAACAACCTGATACTCTTTATCATTTGGTGAGGCAGTCCGACCTCCAGCTAAAAGCACCTTTTCCCCCCGCAAGGAACCTAAACATGGCCGCACACAAAACTTATTTCTATACATTGGTAACTAAATGCATGGATGCCCGCTTAACTTTACAAATTTAGCATTATAATGAGCGTAATTCCATGTAGTGGTGTTATCGGGTCGGGTTGAATCGGGTTTTGAATTTTTAGGAAGTGACCCGCAACCCGAACCGATTAAGAACCAGGTCATCGGGTTCGGGCGATTCTGGTTTGTCGGGTTACAGTTTTAAATTTCAAAGAAGAAACCAAATAGAAAATTATGTCATTATGCATTACATATTTTTGAATTGGAAAATTATACTAATATGAAAATTTCTAGTTATAAGCACATAACGTTTCTCCAATCACAGATTGACTCATTTTATGTATGTATACACTTAGATAATACAGTAACATGTACGTAGTAACATGAGAGCATTTACATTAGTAACTCAAGTTATACTATAACACCAGCCACGTCAGCGCCACATCAGCTTTAACATTTCACCTTAACATCCCCAAAAAACACCCAGATCAATAACATCCCAAGTTAAACTTTAACATTTCAAGTTAAACTTTAACATCCCCAAAAAACACTCACATCAATAGCGCCACATCAGTTTTTTTTTTTTTTTTTAGCCCTCTAACAGGCGTTGCCCCTCCAACGCAGCCCCTCCTTTGCCTCCATAACGCCGGACATCCAATGGTGGTAACGGCCATAACGCCGTTAAACAGGCCATAACGCCGGTTATGGCGTTAACGATGGGATTGCTCTGAAGTTGTACTCACAGATGGACTCAATTTATCTACATATGAACATCAGATCCAACAAGTCTGACCAAGATTTGTATTTATAAAGGGAAAGAATAACCATTTAGTAATCAAGAGTTATCGTATAACTCAAATTAAAAGTTCAAGCAAAGTAAGCATGAACCTTTAGATAAGTTTTGCACAGCCCAGATAGTTAATTTACTAACTTTTATGATTATTCCAATCAATCAGCTGTTGGAAAACATGTTAATAGACCTGTTAACATATTACATTCAAGTCTCTGTGATAAACTAAAAAAGAATGGATAAACTCAATTGTGAGGGTTTAGCTTTACAGCCTTTACTATGATATGAATGAATTGACTAAACTATGCAATAGGTAGTAAGTAAAAACAAAGTAAAACAATATTTTTCGGGTCTATCGGGATAAATAATTCAACCCGAACCCGACCCTATAACATTATCGGGTTTGGTTCAAAACAACCTGACAAGTTTTTTGTTTAACCCGACCCGATAAACCTTATCGGGTTCGGGTTCGAGTCGGGTCAAACCGACCCTACTGACACCCCTAATACCATGTATGTGTATCACAGTCGCAAGCATGTAAGTTAATAGACAAACTATTCCAAGCATTAAAGAAATTAACATATGAATCTTTTATATAATAAAACAAAACTCTTAGTGGGAATATTTCATTTAAAAAAAAATCAATTCATACTTTATTTGGTAATATTTTTAAAAAAGTTATTTTTAAAAATCTTAAAAATAATTATATATATTAACTAAAAGGCGGGAATCGTTCTCCACACGCAAAGTGTCCCAAACAGTGAACATTTAATACCAACTTTCGCAGTTGGCAAAAATAATCCCCGAGGTTTGGTGTCGTTGCAAGTAAGTCCAAGTTGGCAAAAATAGTCTCTAAGGTTTCGATTAATTTCGCAAAGTAAGTCCTTTATAGCAATTTGGCAAAAATAGTCCATATCCAAATTCACGGCTACAAAACCAATCCCGCTGCAACGCGCGGGTTTCCACTCGTTAATACTAATTATTTCCTTATTTGTCTATAAAAACTTAAGAAAAAACGTTTTTGTAATCACATATGTATATAAAGCCAAGAAACACATCAGCCTCAATGCTATTCTTTAAAAATAGAAGAAAAAAAATGTAACTTTTGTTAAAAAAAAAACTCCATCTTCTCACCACACATTCATTCTTCCCCAATCCCACAAACCCGGTAAACCATAAGAGAACCCACCAAGATGAGCAAAATTATCAACATGTGGCCGAAAATACGAAAAACCCTAATTCAGATCCAACGCCATTGTTAACAATTGGAGTATTCTTTTCATTCAGTTCTCGAATCCTTAAATCTCCTATCAGGTTGTTACGTGTTTCTCAATCGTTAAAAAACATGATTATTTGTGATTTTGATAAAATAAAGCTAAGTGCTTTAGAACCTCATAAACATGGGATGGTACACAGGTTATAGAACACATAAGATTCCCAACTGCAATGTATTATCAAAGCACTATTAACATAGATGATATGATATCATATGAGGGTTGGTATTAGCAGCATATTGAATGATTAAGTGATTATTGCAAACTGAACTTTTTTTAAACATTATAGGTTCCCAAACAACATGTGTGTTATAGTTGTTCCTTAAATCGACAGGTTCATGCTATGCTCTTTGTAATTAGTTTACTTTTTACTATATGCGCGTACGGATTTAATCGAGTATTATTTGTATCTCTGTTTCTATAGGGGAAGAAAGATAGTTGCTTCATTGCTACCAAATTGGCTACTATGGTTACTTGCTTTAAGATTTTTATGGAGCAAAATGTGTAATCAAGATGGGTCTTCGTTTCGCTCTGTCAGCTACAAATTTTCAGCTAAAGTTTAGTTTTAAAGGGGTGATTGGGCTTTTTATCTGGTGTTTCTGTCTGCTGCAGTTTTAAGGTGTGTTCTTAGGTCGTTTTAATGATTGTTTGGGGTTGCTGCAAAAGTAAAGCTCTACTTCAATACTGCAGTTTTAATGGGTGTTTAGGTCATTTTAAAGGCTGCTGAAAAGGTTGAAGGACAATTATCAAAATCATAATAGGAGTATCTTCTCACCATCTGGTAAGTCTTATCTGTTGTATGGAAAATTGAAAATATGTTTTTGAATTTCATTCGTACTTATTGAATGTAAATTAGATGAGGGCTATTAAAGAAGAGCTTGGTGACAATGATGATGAAGAAGATGTGTCGCTGCTTTTGAAAGGAGGATACTAGGTGATGGAATGCCTCTAAATATGTGGAAGCATGCAACGAGGGAATTAAGGTGTGTTATTTGTAAACTATGATACGTAAACATATCTTTCTATAGATGATTTATGTTTGTGCATGTAATCCGGAGTCGGGCAAACATCTTTGGCGTCATCTAATGTTGATGCTTTGGGTAGGAAGTTTATACAGATATCCTTTGGTGGTCTGAAGGATGAGGGTGATATTAGAGGGCACATGAGGACATACATTGAAAGCATGTCGGGCCGCCTTATTGATGGATTAAAGGTGACTTGAGATGTTATATTGAAATATATGTGTTTATGTTGCTAAAAATTGTAGTTTATTAAGTGTGAGCTAAGTGATATTCATGATCCCTATCTATTTGACCCGGAACAAAACAAAACATTTGATGATTAGTATCATAATGTAGGATTCATTTAGCCAATATTTGGTATGCGTGTAATTAGTGGCAAAATATGTGGGGTAGGTAATGGGTCAAAACGGGTCGGACAAACAAATATTTAGTATGGGTCAGTCTGGTTGACCCTAAATACGTATTTACCCATAATATTACTTTTATGTACTGTAAATAAGTAGAGTGCATCATGGGGATCATAAATTAGTGTCCCAAACAGACTTCTGTGATGTCGGAGGAAGGATCACAAGTTAGTGGCCAAAACAGTGTGTCGAATGTTGCAACGGATGATGAAGCATCTGAGCCTCATGCTAACAAAGTTTGTGAGACGGAAAGTTTTAAGTATGCAAATGGAAATATGGAATTTAGTCGTGATACTTTTGTTACAGCGCTAGATGACGAAAGCTCAAGTGCAACCTCTAGGAGGCAAGAAAGTGTGTTTAGTTTTGCTTCGAGTTCAGATAATGTTAGTAAGGGTAACTTCACATTTGATTTGGTCGTATTTTTAAGCACTAACTTCATGGATGTTTGTAAAGGTATATATAATCAATTAAAGTGATTTTATGTTGGAGTGTTTGTGACAATTTCAATTGCCTAATACATAGGGTTTTAAATAGTCTTTATAATGCTAATAAGATATAGGCAAGCATAATAGCCATTGATATACCCATTATACTTTAATAAATCATTGTTGTGTCGTTTGTATATAAGAATAGCCGCAGATTGGTGTTTAGTAAGTATATATATACTTTTATTAATCATTATACTTTGCTAAATGTACTTGGATATTGTAAAAATACTTTGAACTGACACACTACAAATCATTTTTATCTCCAAACAACAATGCCAAACAGTCCCTCATTATCTATGACTTAAAATTGCAATGCCAAATGCCTACCTATTAGGGAAATTTTATGTAGCCTTTCTGTTAGTTAGTCATATTTTGGTTTCTAACAACTTTGAATAACTATAAGTTACATAATTGTGGTTTGAAAAAAGCAATCCCAAACACCCCTTAATTTTGGATTATACAGTAATTATCATGACTTTTATACTCATGTTACTTGGTATACATTTTAGCTGAAAAAGGCTTTCTGTCAACATTGTTTATGGAAGCTTCAGATAGGACAATGGGTGTTAAAAAAGATATATTACCTTAGAATCTGTCTTTAATTAGCAAATGTAATAAGCTCATTCTTCCCAGTTACTTGATACTGAGAGGTGTAGATGATTGAATGTTTGCTTGTGTCTCTCAAATGTTTGCACAAATTGTGCAAGTTGGACAGGTCTTATAAGTTTCTTCAAGCTGTTGGAGTCTCGTTTTCCTTCCCATGTATAACTTTTTCTGACGTTAAAACCATCATCTAATGTGAAACTTTAAAATGTGAAATTGCTGATATATTGAAACTTTGAATTTTTTTTAGTGATTTCCGAACCCGTTTCTGGAAGTTGTATATACAGAATCGTAACATGTTATCTGTGAGTACACATATTGGCTGACATCATGAGTTTCATGTTAACCTTCTAAAAACCCCTTTGATTTTTATTTTTTATAAGAAAACATGAATTATTAATAGACCATCGAGATGATACGACAACCAATCATGAATCATGGGTAGAATGTTGGGTTCTGGAGATGTTATAGCAGAGGATTCCACATGTTTTACAAATCCTTGGTTGGTATATGTTATTTATCATTGTTTTCTTATTCGATAGATAGATGTCTTTTTGCCCTATGTTGGTTTTAGTTAACTCTTAATTTGATCCATTATTTTTTTTACTAATAATATATATTGAGATGCAATGCTCATTTGTCTTATTATGTTTCTTTCTTTTGCAGGTGATTAAAAAAGCTAAAAAATCTATATATTGATACATTTTAATAGCTTCTCTTCGTATATATTTAAATGTAATTTCCAAAATAAATGTTGGTATAAGTCATTCGTCTGAAGTTGACTGCATCGATTGTTACATTCTTTGTACAACTACTTAAACAGATGTGTGAAAACTTTATTATTTGTATAAACCATGTTATAGTTTATAACATGCATTTATATACACACTCTTTTTAAGGATATTTGATTTGGTACATTAATCAAAGAAAGATTAATGCATTGAAAAACTATTAGGGCCACTTTTGTTAATTATATTTTTCATACGTTAGACAAAAATACAAAAGTTATATCAACATATTTATCATTCAAAAAAAAGTTAGGTTAATGTTTACCATTTAAAATTTTAAAAATTAATCTTCGTTCTATTTTTATTGTCCTTATTGCTTATTATATATGTCTCAAAAATATGCATATCTTTCATTAATAAGGGTTACAAATAGATGTTTTTCCTTTTTACCTTTAAGTAATTATTTAAAATTTGGAAAGCCTTTAAAAAAAAGACAATCTAGCTTTAAATACAAGAGTAAAATGGATATTTCATTTGTTGAATACTTCATTAACTACATCTATCATAATTTTCATTTTTTATGTTGGAGGACAATAGAAGTGGGACGGATAGAGCAATTAATATTATACAAATACGAAATAAAACACATATTTGACGCAAAAATTAGTCTTTAGCCAATTCAATGACTTTTGTTTAAATGCAAATATCACAACCGTAAATTTCGTATAAACGAATAAAGTGAAAGTTGATGTAAATGATTTGGAACATCTCTTAATTGTGACAAACTATTATAACAATAACCAATGATTACATACAAATTTTAATTCAAGTCACCGCATGTGTAATACAAAATACAAACTAATGTAACAAAGCTTGGATTATGATTATTACTAACATCACATCACGTCAAGAATCATCTTTGAAATATTAATGAACACTTTTTTTTTGTAAATATCTATTATAATACTAATAGGAAAATATTAAGGCATCCACTATGGATAAAATTTATAAAGCTTTATAAGTGCTTCATATCATCACAAACAATAAATTATAAACATTTTGAGTTTAAAAACCTTTTCTCACTATGATAAAAAAAATGTTACAACTTTATAAATGATTCAAGTTACACATGCATTAATTATGATGAATATATAAAGAGGTCCATAAACTAGGATTTTTTGTTGTCACATAGATGTAAAATAACTTCTCACTATGGTTGAAATAAGATATAAACTTTTTCAAGTTTCTTAAACTATTTATAGTGATGTCCTTAATGCATGACATTTTATTGAATATTGAAAGAAAATTTTTAATCTAAAATCATTATCTAAAAAAAAGAAAAAATACATAAGATCTTTTCTTCTAATCGAGCAAGTAAAACCATTTTGGAGAAATTAAGTAATTTGTTATTTAATTGATAATAATACATAATTAAAAAATAACAGAAAAAACCCTGTGTGTGCATGGGTATTAGAACTAGTACATTAAATAACATATCCCAATTAGCACGATAAAATATCTAGTTAGCATTTCCTGTTTATCAAAACGTTTTCAGCCACATACTTGAAAGCCAGTTTTAAATTCAAGCACAATCACAATGACAATGGTAACCACTCTCTTTCTCATACACAAACAATCACGGTATCCTAGTTTTCAATTAACTAAAATGTATTACCTGAACAATAGGTGATGGCCTTCAACAATCATCCTATACCATCCTTATACTTCAACTTCATATTATGATTATCCTGTAATATATACTAGTTTTAATACCCGTGGTTTCTTCTAACAATTATATTTACGTATTATTATTGATTAAAAAACAACCTAATATGTGGTAATTACACTCATCCCACAATACTAATTGGCTTGATCTCGAAGTGGACAAAGTGTAAGATCTAACCGAAACTGTAAGTTTAAATATCATTCCAACAATGCTTGCTTTCAAGTGTTGTCATCATGGTCTTTTATAATAAAGCTATTATACGTAACAACACATATCCGTTTACAAGTGTGAACAAATAGAAAACATGAAAACTATCATCCTATGTTGTTGTAGCTAAAATTGTCTTTTCCGGCTCTTGATTAACAGAGATAGTAAAAACAATGACCCTTGAAAGTAGAATAAACACGTATGAACGAAAGTGATTAGTGCAAATTAACGGTAACAGTCAAGAAAAGAGAACATAAAAGGTAATTACAATTAGGAAAAGCAAAAATGAATGTTCTACTATTGCTATTTCAGTGTATGGGTTGTGTCAATTCTTTGTGAGTATTCCTACATTCTTGGTCTTCAACCGCCTACAAAAAGAAACAGATGTGGCAATTCCCTAAACCAAGTTAAGTTGCTCAACCATAAACCATAATTTTCAGAGGTGGCAAGTAAAAAAGGATTGAGTTAAGATAGGTAACATCTTTGTCATTGTGTGTGTCTTAGATTGAACCGGATAACTTTTTTTCCACTTTTGTTTAAGGGGGAATTGCATATATATCATTCCAAAACATTAAAATTACATATATATCCAACTCAAAATCATAATTACGTATGTATCCTTCTTAAACTCTATAAATGTCATGTATATCCAAATAGTTAATTTCTATATAATTAAAACATAAAAAATACATAATTGAATACACATTGGCAACTATACCCTTATTCATCTTCTTGTTCTTTTTCTTCTTGGCTAACACGCACACAACCACAACACAATTACATACAGTATATAATTTTTTTGATCTTCACATTTCAAACGTCATTATGTTCTACCAATAGAGAACCCAAACTACCATTCTCATTTCTAATTGTTTTTGTCTTTAACCAACAGGCTAGATTAGAAAATTTCAATGTTACTGTCCTATACCCATCTCATTTCAAAGACCCATAAATAACCTTTCAATGCCTACTCAAGTTAATTTTCCCAACCCCCAATTGAGTATAAGATTAATATACCGGAAGTATGTGAATAATAACATTAATAAATAAGATAATACCTACTCATCCAAATACAAGCACTTAAAATTCACAATCGTAATTGCGTTGTTTAAAATTGATACAAGTTGTGTTGTGGGTTGTGTGTCGGTTATTGTAGCAAAGAAGATAAAAAAGAATAAGGGTATAATAGTCAATGTATGGTTGATTGTGCATTTTCTTGTTTTGATTATATAAAAATTAATTAATTGGATATATATGATATTTATAGAGTTTAATAAGGATATGTATGTAATAATGATTTTGAGTTGGATATATATGTAATTTTAATATTTTGAAAAGATATATATGCAATTCCTTTGAATAAAGATAGTCAGATTAAGCTCATATATTAAGGATAAGGAAATAGACCAAATCATACAATAAACTAAAAATACATACAAAAACATCAATAGTATACCACTAAAATTAAATCAACAACACGACCTTTTTTTTTTAATGAGATCTTTATAAAACTTACAAATTATATTAAGCTTTTTCATGTCTCAAACCATGCATGCTATCAAGTCATCACCAGTTCACCACCATGGAACCTATCATCTCTCGGTTTATCTTTATAACCCTTCCAACAAAATAAAAATAACAAATAAAAACAATAAAAATAATAAAAAAATAAAAATCAGATGCCCATGGAAACCAACTATCTGATTATGAAAAAATGAAAGAAATAAAGTAGATACCCATGTGCTCCAATTACTACCGAGATTCCGCTCAACGGCCTCCTCCATAAGTGTGAGGGTAACGAATTTCTACAAATAAAATTAACTATAACAATAAGCTAATCGTAAACAACCCTAAGATTTTTGAGGTGCTTATCGGTTTATTGTGTCGTCAAAACACGATAACTTTACCCAAACACCTCTAGTTTAAATGCTTATCATCTTCTCAAAAGATTAGAATTTTAAAGTTCATTACTTACTAACTTACGTTTTATACCATTAAGATTTACATAATACATAAACTGTGAGCCATCAGCTAAGAGATAAAAGATGGTCAAAATATTTCTTTAAGATCAATTGTTTTTAAAGCTAAATAATGGTAAGACCATGAAGTAACATCTTCATTTTAGTCTCATCAAATATCCTTAAATGGCCTTATTTATACTATAGCATATAGGATAATGAACTCCACGTATTATCATAAAATGATTCAAATGTGTGTTGATTTCATAGTAGCTCAACCTTTATCTGCATCAACCAAGTTTCTCATAAGCTATATATTTTTAATATATAATCATAAAACAAAAGTGCATACAATCCGGTATATTAATATCAACTACTTTAGGATTAATCCTAAAGATTAGGATTATATTAACTCTCTTAGATGAATGGTCCGCGCTCATATTTGGGAGTTCAACGACTCACATATGAACTCCTGATATTAACCAAACAAACATTCCGAGATGTTTCGAACACAAGATCCTTAGGCCTTGCCTGTATCATTTTAGGCTTTCTCTGCATCCTTATACTTACTCGTATTTTGTAGGGAATGTCATGTTCCAATACTTGGAATCTGAAAGCACAATAATAAGCAGTTTTGTCCACAACTTTTTGCCCAAAGACCCCCTAAAGTTATTTGGTAAAAACAACCCATAAAAAGTTTAAAACTGAATATGTCCAAACAGACCCTAAAATTGTTTTCTCCAAATAGCCCCTAAAACATAACGCGTCCAAACATCTCCTAAAACATGTTGGGAGGTTGGTCTATTTGCACACAACTTGAAACATAAAGTGACGGACAATTGTATTTATAATAATTGACCATGGGCAAAGGTAATATGTTTTAGTTATGGTGACTCTCATTACTTTTAAACAACATAACAACTGTGTTGGTTCAGGACGATCTTTAGTATTTTTCCGTATGGTTTTGCTCAAGTGTAACTCTCATTTGTGGGACTTTTATGAGAAGCTAAAAATGTTGTAAGAGGGGCACCAGATGGGATGATGAACAAATGTGATTTATATATAAAAAAAAGTGTTAGAAGAGGATAAACAAGAAGATTAGATGAAAGAGAATGATGCTCCCATGTGATAATACCATGAGTCATGGTGGCATTTTCATAGTTTTACATTTACATGTGAAGATTACAATTGTTTTCAAATGTAGTTCAAATATTTAATTTTCCAACATGATGTCTAACATTACCAATTGATATGTACCAACGACCTTAAAGTTTATATCAGTATATCCATAACTATATAATTAAAATAGTGATCAAGTAGAAATTATATTTTTCTTTTCAAACTTTTTACCGTTGTCTATATTGTTGCTTCATGACCAAATCACAAGTGCAATATGTCATTAACTCAATGGAAAATATTTTTTTGTAGGTCAGGTTGCTCTGAGATCATTTGAGAACCAATATTATGTTACAAGTTTGTACTTCGCAAAGACATTAGAAAGATGACACTTGAGTTTAAAGTAACATGCCTTTTTTATTTTATCATTTTTTCAGTTAATCGTCGTATATATTATCAATATATACATTTCTTTTACTTTTTGTAAAATGAAATTCATGGAAGTAACCCGTCGTCGTGACAAATATGGCAACTACAACAATTCACAAACAACGCTGTCTACCAGAAAGTCTTTTCACCAACTCTAAGTGTGTTATTTTTTGTTATATCTTTTGCAATTAACTATTTTGGTAACGTTTTAACATGCGATAAACATCATGAGTTTACTATTTTTTATTTTAACAAGACGTATCAAGTGTTTCCATCTTTTACTGTCTTAGACGAATTTTTAAAGCTAGCATGCCCATCACGCATGCCTTGGAGCTAGAACTTTTTGGTAATTCTCCTCCGGTAACCAAGAGCAAATGCCAGTGTATTGGTATTGCTCCTTTCAGTGAGTACATTTTTTCCATTGAAGTCATTGTGTGGATCACTCATAGTTCAAAATTTCCTTATTTTATGATGTAACAATGCTCCTCAAAAAAAGTTGCATGCTTACTTACTATCTCATCAACCTTAAGAAACATATAGAATATGTGAATTAAGTGTAAAAACATAGTGTCTTAAAAATTCTTTGGCTCATCCATATATTAATATTTATAAGTTGTTTACCTGTTACTCATGATTTTCTTTCGGTTAATAAGAAGACACGAGTCAGAATAGTTGGATCTTTAGGATTGATATTCTTTACCAACCAAAACGGGTATAATTCTACAACTGAAGCCTAAATCTTTCTACAAAAATCTTAAATGATTCATTCATATTTCCAGTAAATCTTGAATTATTCATTCGGTCCTCTCACTCCGACAACTATATGTAACTATTTCAAGGGTAAAAAGTAAGAAGGGTTTAAAAGTTCTTCGTTGTGACAAAAATGACAACTGCAACAATTCTACAAATAACGTTGTCTACAAAGAATGATCTAAAACTGTTATGTTGCGATAAATATGACTATGAGTTTCGTTTTGTTTAAACAATCTATGCTATTTTAGTTCCTTTTTCAGATGTTTTGCAAATTCCATTTTACCTTTAACTTTTTGGTTTTTAATATTAAATCATTTAACATTGTTTCTACTAACCTTTTTAATGCTTCTTTTATATTTTTAACAAATCTAACTAGCTGCCCAACGGGGCGGGCCAAACATTGTCTAAGGTTGGGCTTTATTTGGAAAGATATGTTTTTTCCCACATACAACTTTATGTGGCCGTAGAGTAAAAAGCAAGAGAGGTCTAAAAGTTTTGTGTTGTGACAAAGACGACAACTGCACAAACTCTACAACCAACGTTGTATATAGAGAAGTTCTTCATAGATTATAAACTATATGTAATTCGGTTTTCATCTTTATTTTATTCATTTTTGTCTCATGGATGCCACTACACGTTCATACTTATTTTACTATAAATTTTATCGTATAATGAAAATTTTAAAGCTAGCCGCCCCATCGGGGCGGGCCTTGGATCTAGTTCCAGGTATAATTACTTAGCATCAGGAATAATCGAAATGAACAAATAAAAAAGGTTTTGAATAATCACATGCTTGAACCCAGCCAAAAACCAATTGGCATCTACACTTTCAAATTGTGTTTTCATCATTTGCAATAAGTTATTAAATTAATGAGCATTTTATTAAACATGTGATGTGCAAAAATTCCCATCATACATTAGTTTGAATTCAATTAAACAAACTCTTCAATTTTGTAAAAAGCCCTTCATAGAATTTCAACATACCTGAAACATCCTCGAGAGGCTTCCTGGGAACTCATTAATGATTCAGTATAATATAATTTATTGTTTCTTCCTAGAGCCTGAAACCTCATTGAATCGAAATAATTTATGTGAAAGGAAAAGGCGATACTCCATGTCTTAGGATATCGATTAAACGCAACCACTTTATCTCCTTGAATGGAACACCTTTATTTAATCGATTTCATGGGTGAAGGAAAGATAACAAAGGTTGCAGGGAGTTGAGGCAGTTTTGAGAGGAGATGGTTTTCAATAGTATTTGTTTTTGATTTTCAAATACTTTTTAAAACAAAAGAGTAAATTGCATTTTTGGTCCCCCTAAGGTATAGCCAAATTCCAGGTTTCGTCCCTAACGTTTCGAAAGTGCAACAATAGTCCCTATTTTGAAGGTTTTGCTGCATGTTTGGTCCCTAATCTGCAATTTATGGACCAAACATGCAACGCAAAATTCAAAGTTTTAGGGACTAAATCTACAATTTAGGGACAAAACATTCAAAATGAGGACTACTGGTGCACTTTCGAAATGTTATGGACGAAACCTGCAATTTGGCTATACCTTAGAGACCAAACATGCAATTTACTCAAAACAAAATTACCACTTCCAAAAATTCTAAGCAAGACTACTTCCCGAAAATCACTCGCAATTAAATTATGCCACATATTGCTTTATTATCCTGATTTAGTGATGTTATAGATATACAGAGGATAAGTAAGAGCATCCACTATGTGAGGTTTATGAATTTATTATAAAACTTGAAAAGGTTCATGTTTTGTTTCAACTATAGTGGATTTTCATTTCATAATTGCATGGCATGAAAAAGTCCTAAACCTTAGACCTCTTTACAATCTTAAAACATTTAATGTATGTGTTATGTGAAACAAGTATAAAGCTTTAAAATATTTATACCATAAGGGAAATAGGTTTATCATCTCAAAAGGTTTATACATTGTTAAGGTGACAAGAAATATTAAATGTATAGAAGATGCAAGAAATATAAAAAGATATAATTATTTGAGTAAAGGGTAAAAGTCAAAAATGATAAACATGCTTTCTCAAATGTACCAATATGATAAACATAGTCATTTATGTATTAATATGCTAAACCAAAGATCAAATATGTGCAATAATGGGTACTTATTCACATCTTCATCTCTTATATTTGCATCGTTAGTCCTTTTATACTAACGGCCGTTAGTAAATAACTTAAAACTTAGTTTTCTTACGTTTTCGTCCGATTTTTACGTTTTCATCCATTTTTACGTTTTCCGCACGTTTTCAATACGCTTTTTACGTTTTAAATACATTTTTACGTTTAGTCCGATTTTTACGTTTTCGTCCGATTTTATCGTTTCTGCGTTTTACGTTTCCGTCCGATTTTTACGTTTTCGTCTCATTTTTTACGTTTTCGTCCGTTTTTTACGTTTTGTCCGATTTTTACGTTTTCGTCCGATTTTTTACGTTTATTACGTTTTGTCCATTTTTACGTTCTCGTCGATTTTTACGTTCTTACGTATTTTTACGTTTTCGTCAATTTTTTAGGTTTTCGTCGATTTTTACGTTTCGCGGTTTTTTTTGCGATTCGTTTTTACGTTTTCGTCCGTTTTTACGCTTTCGTCAGGTTTATTCGTTTTCGTCTCTTTTTACGTTTTCGTCCGATATTTTACGTTAACTTCCGCTTTTTACGTTTATTAAATTTTTACGTTTTCGTCCGTTTTTACTCTTTTTACGTTTCGTCCGCTTTTACGTTCGTCCAATTTTTACGTTTTCGTCGATTTTTCGTTTTAGTCCAATTTTTACGTTTTAGTCCACGACGTACGTTTTCGTCCATTTTTACGTTTTCGTCCATTTTACGTTTTAGTCGGATTAACACGTAAAAATCGGACGAAAACATAAAAAGCGACGAAAACGTAAAAAGACGAAACGTAAAAATGGACGAAAATGTAAAATGGACGAAACGTAAAAATCGGACGAAAAACGTAAAGAAAGAGACGAAATGTAAAAATCGGACGAGAACGTAAAAACGGACGAAAACGTAAAAAGAGACGAAACGTAAAAAATGGACGAAACGTAAAAATCGGACGAAAAGTAAAAAAGACGAAACGTAAAAACGGACGAAAACGTAAAAAGAGACGAAAACGTAAAAACAGCGAAAAAACATGAAAAATCGACAAAAACGTAAAACGACGAAAACGTAAAAGTCGAGGAAAACGTAAAAACGGCGAAAACGTAAAATATCGGACGGCGTAAAAACGGACGAAAACGTAAAACCGGACGAAACGTAAAATCGGACGAAAACGTAAAATACGACGAAACGTAAAAATCGGACGAAAACGTAAAAAGGACGAAAACATTAAAAAATGGACGAAAACGTAAAAAGAGACGAAACGTAAAAATCGGACGAAAATGTAAAAACGGACGAAAGCGTAAAAATCGACGAAACATAAAAACATACGAAAACGTAAAACGGACGAAACGTAAAAAACGGGCGAAACGTAAAAAGAGACGAAACGTAAAAATCTGACGAAAACGTAAAAAAACGAACGAAAACGTAAAAAACGGATGAAAACGTAAAAAACCGGACGAAAACGTAAAAAACCGGACGAAAACGTAAAAATACAGACGAAAACGTAAAAAATTGGACGAAAACGTTAGAAAACCAAGTTTTAAGTTATTTGCTAACGACCATTAGTATAAAAAGACTAACGATGCAAATATAAGGGATGAAGATGTGAATAAGTACCCATTATTGCACATATTTGATCTTTGGTTTAGCATATTGATACATAAATGACTATGTTTATCATATTGGTACATTTGAGAAAGCATGTTTATCATTTTTGACTTTTACCCTTGAGTAAACTACACCATTCGTCCTTGTGGTATACGTTGACCATCAAGTATCGTCCTTTGACCAAAAAATTGCACCGCGGTCCTTAATCGCAAACGTTACTCGGCGTTGGTCGCTCACCCTAACTGGTGTGAGTAACGGGCGTTAAGTCTATTTAAGTGGAGGGTATATTTGTCTTTTCCCACCCACACCACACCCTCAATTAATTATTTCATCTACCCTTTCATTTCAATCACATACCCCCAGACAATCTACTAAAAGCTTAAATGAGCAATTCAAATACCAAATAGATTGTGAGCTTATTCAAATAAGCTAAAGAGAAAAAGAAAGAAATTTAAATTGAATAAGCCAAACACTTTTTCGGTCTGGCTGTGACTCGCAAACAGCAAACACCCTCTTGGTGGTTTAACAAACAAATATGCGGTTTATAAACCGAACAATGAACCCAAACGCACCCTTATGGGGTGACTCACACGAACCGAGACCAACAAAACACAGACCTTTGTGGGTCGTTGTTGTGAGCCTAGTTCCAAGACAAACAAAACGCCTCTCAAGTGTTTCTTTCCATAACCGAAAATCAAATACCCCGGTGTTTTCCTTTTGACCCAAATCCAAAACATAGACAAAAATAATTACACATCAACGACGAGTTACCAAATCAGCTCGGGACTAAACCCAGACACGAAATGGGTCTCGATCTGAAACCCATACGGCTTACCCACTGACCCGATATCAAAAGTAACCAAACACCACTCTTAAATCAGGTTTACCACACGATTTCTTAATCAAAACAAGTTTTTAATCCTTATTATAAATCCACGAAAACTTGTAAATTGATTATTGATATTAGTCGGTTTTAAATGAAATTTATATCACAAATCAAATAGTCACATCATACCAATAGACAAACGAGATGGAGAGATCATGATGACTGGGTGTGGCTGTGGTGATTATCGATCCAGAAACAAACCGGAAACAAACCCTTTGGTTTGTAGAGTAGATTGCATCCGATCGTCCCCTTTGGTTTGTGGGATATATTGCAACCGACTGTCCTTTGATTTGTAGATAAGTTTATGGATGAGAGATGGAGTTGGAATATTTGAGAGAGAGATGGGAAAAGACAAATATACCCTCCACTTAAATAGGCTTAATGCCCGTTAGTCACACCAGTTAGGGTGAGGGATCAACGCCGAGTAACGTTTAGCAATTAAGGATCAACGCAAATTTTTTTTCGAAGGACGATCTTGATGGTCAACGATATCACAGCATTTAATTGTGTAGTTTATTCTAATTATTTTGATTTTGAGCTTCCATAAAACATGTTTTCAAACAAAAACTTTGCCCCAAGGTCGGTCAGCCTTTAACAACCAAACACCCAAAAGAAGCAAAGTTGACATACAAATTTATCTCCAAAATCTTTTTTCGCCACCGTTATATTACAACCATCGTCACCGGTAATTACACAACAAAGGTTTTTCTTTCTTTTTACGTTCTCGTAAATTCAATTTCTAGGGTTTCATTATTATAAACATTAACCTTTTAGGGTTAGGGTTAGGGTTTTAGAATACAATTGTTTTCTGTATATAATTAATGGCACCAGGAACAAACGGTGGTTACTATGATGAATTTAGGGATAATAATGAGCGCGTAAATAACGGTAATGGGACGGGTAGGAATAGGGGTCGAAACGCCTTAGACAGGGTTAGGGAGCCTGGAGAGTTGTTGTCTAGTGATAGTGGCTCCGATGAGGCGCTTAATAATATTGAAGTTAATGGGGTAAATGAGAATGTTGATAAGAAGCGCAAGTTTACGCCTGTTGTTTGGGATAGAGATGATAAGGAAGTTAGTAACGTGTCCAAAAGTAGATTTTCTGTTTCGGGGGATGTTGTACAAGTGTCGGTTTTAGAAAATGATAAGTTTCAGAAGACAGAAACCGCTAGTGATATTGGGTCTCGGGATTCTAATGGTTTTGAACATTGTGTTGAAATGTCGTCGTCGTCGCTTGTTATTGAAGAGAACGTGGGATTGTTTTCTTCATCTGCACAGGAAGAGAATATCGTGAATGTTGAGTATGCAGGGAAACGGGAAGATGAGGATAATGTGCCTTCACGCTGTATAAGATCATCTCGATGGGCAAATGATGCTGATTCTCCGGTTGACGAAGATGAAGTTGCTGATGCATTGGGAAATAACGGGAGTCAGAGGATGCCAATTGCACGTTCTGGTTCTGCACCTCTTGGTTCTGAAAGAAGTAGATCACGATCATCGGAATCTAATGAAAACGGCTACCATAGTGACGAATATCTCGAGAAGGATTTGGTAAGGAAGGATTATATAGAAATAGACGACGACGACAGTAGTGACGGCCCTGGTGTTAGCCAATCGTATACGGATTCCGAGAGCGATTATTCCTCTCAAGGTACGCCACGCCGTGTTCTTCCTCCTCAAAGAAGTGTAAACATGCTATTAGGTTGTAGAAGTGTTGACGAGTTCGAGAGATTGAACAAGATCGATGAAGGAACTTATGGTGTTGTCTACAGGGCAAAGGATAGAAAAACAGGAGAAGTTGTTGCACTAAAAAAGGTGAAAATGGAGCGAGAACGAGAAGGGTTTCCTTTGACTTCGTTGAGAGAAATCAATATCCTTCTTTCGTTTGATCACCCTTCAGTTGTCGACGTGAAAGAAATCGTGGTTGGTAGTAACCTCGACAGCATATTTATGGTGATGGAATACATGGAACACGATCTTAAGGCACTGATGGAGACAATGAAACAACCGTTTAGTCAAAGTGAAGTTAAGTGCCTTATGCTCCAGCTTTTGGAGGGAACAAAGTATCTTCATGACAATTGGGTTCTTCATAGAGATTTGAAAACGTCAAATTTATTATTGAATAATCGTGGTGAGTTGAAGATTTGCGACTTTGGATTGTCTCGTCAATACGGGAGCCCGTTAAAACCGTACACTCATTTGGTTGTGACTCTTTGGTACAGGTCAGCATCTTTTAATATTTGTCGAATTTTGCTCAGTGATGATGGTTTTGCATCTGCGTGTCTTGTTCATACACTTTTCACCTTACGATGATTGGCTCTATCACATGCCTTCGAGTGTTACCTGTTTGCTAGCTAATCATATTGTTTACTCTTTTCAGGGCGCCGGAGCTTTTATTGGGATCAAAACAGTATTCTACTGCAATTGACATGTGGTCGTTAGGGTGTATCATGGCTGAATTGCTTTCAAAGCAACCATTGTTTAACGGGAAAACAGAGTTTGATCAGCTTGACAAGGTATGCCTACCATATGTAAATTGTGGTATGAATTTGTATAACCAACAACGTCTTCTGTATGTAACAGTATTTTCATTTAGTATTTGGTCCCATTAACGATGCAATGCACTTAATTTCTTGGGACGAGTCGTAAGAAATGAATTATTTAAATATTGTAAGCCACAAGTTAAATTACGTGTTGTATATGTTGGTCTGCTCTTATTTAAATATGGAAGTCAAATGCAAGGGTAGTTTAGGTATTTGGATAGGGAGAGAGGATCAAGTGGTTTTTGGCTTTATGGTGTTAGTTGATCTCTACGTCTTTGGGTAAGTTGTGAGTTAAAGTATTTCTAGTGCCATTAATGTATCGGTTTGTGATTGTTTAAGAAAACAGTATTCCCTATTGTACCATTTGATAATTTGTTGGGCGTGGAGTTCTAATCGTATGTTTTATTAGGGTTACGAATGGTTCTCCATCTAAGCACTCCACTCACTTAAATGACCATGAAAGTGATGTAGTATGCCACATTGTAGATTTATAATGCATAAAACCACAAGTGACTGCCCTCCTGTTTGCAAGCTACAAACGATCTGAGATAATGGTTAATAGCACGTGCTTGGTATTTATTAAGTCGCATCATGTACGTGTGGTGTTTCAGCTATTTAGATGACTTAAAAGACGTTATATATTTAATATGTTGGCTAATTTTTTTTTGAATTGACTAATTGACAAACCACTAAATCACTAATAGTAGGATGATCTTTTGTATAAGAACCTGCTCTTTTATTCTGTTTCATTGGTTTTTTTGTTGCTGTTGTTGTCCCTGAAAGTGTTGGCTTGTGTCTACTATTGCAGATATTCAAAATACTTGGCACACCAAACGAAAAGATTTGGCCTGGGCTCTCTAAACTTCCTGGAGTGAAGCTGAACTTCGTCAAACACCAGTAAGTGCTTCGTTTCTTGTATTTTAAAGTTTTTATGTTGAATTTGAGGTTTACATTCTCTTGTTTGCCACTGTTTTCCCAGGCTTCCAGCTTTGGGTGACTCTCTGTTCTGGCTTTCTGGCCTCCATTGGTGACAGATTCAGTCATATTTGCAATTAGTAGTTTTAATTGACAATCTTGTATTCTCCTCAGGTATAATTTATTGCGTAGAAAATTCCCTGCAACTTCCTTCACTGGATCACCAGTCCTATCTGATGCTGGATTTGATTTGCTGAACAGACTCTTAACCTACAACCCTGAAAAGGTATCATCTTGTTATAGAATGATGGCGTATGGTGATAAATATTCAATTATCTGTTGGTTTACATTGTTTAAGAAATTTTGCAATATGTGCAGCGGATAACAGCTCAAGAGGCTCTTAACCATGAGTGGTTTCGTGAAGTTCCTCTTCCCAAGTCCAAAGATTTTATGCCCACTTTTCCTGCTCATCATGCACATGACAGGTATTACAGTTGTGCATTTATGAACATGTGTTATATACTGAAACCTTTTGTTATTGGATCTAATCAGTATTACCAATTTATTTCAGGCGTGTAGGCAGGGTAATGAAGAGTCCCGATCCCTTAGAGGAGCAGCGTCGCAAGGAATTGCAGCAAGCCAACTTAGGGACAGGTGGTTTGTTTGGCTAACATAGAGGAGATGGCATATTTTGTCATGATCTGTATTACTCGTGCTGTTTTTAGCAGGGCCTTTTTCATGACGTGGGCGAGGAGATATATCTGCTTCTGCTTCCTGACCTGATGCGTAGCATGTTGACTTCTTTGTGCAAGGTGTGGCCCACCGGCCTTGCTTTATGGGGAACTTATCTGTTAGAAAACGTTTATGTATTACTTTCTGATTTGATTATTGTAAGCAATTCGTAAACTTAGATTTTATTATCAGAAGGGTATTTCTTTTGGTTAATTTCATCTTTCTTAATCTTCGTATTGTGTTTGCAAGAGGTGGTTGATGTAGCTTAGAGGGAGCATCCTTAGCTTGTCATTGACGGAATATATAACAGAAAACGGCATTTTGAAGGTACTATACCAAATCTGATATACATTTAAATGCTCTCAAGAATTAGTGTTTTCTTCCTTCCAGCGAATCATAATATGATTAGAGCTGCATATTAAGGTTGTGTATCGGATATTACTTTTGCTTTGCGATCCCCTCTTTTTCATGAATCAATATATTCATGTTAAAGTTTTGAAAATTAGTTCTAAGTTTTCTACTTTTGCATTAACGATTAATGGGTTTCGTTGCTGAGGATAATTGAAGAATATCAGTTTACAAAATTTAAAATTTTTTGTCGTAAGGATATGCTTGCACATGAGTATTTCAGGCTTTCCTGAAATTACCGTTGCACATTTTCTGTTTGGTCTTGAGTGCATTGCAGTATTAAAATCTGCTTTATGCCTCTATCGATTTATTTCAATGTTTTTTGTTGAGTATTCAAAATGTTTCAGTATTTTGAACATCTATCTGCAAATGTCACTGCAGTATCAGTTTAAGCACGTCAAGGAGGTTACTGTGCATTCAGAAACCTGTAAAATTTCCCCTTAGTTCCGTTCTTCAGGTACTTATTGTCCGTTCATTCTCTTCAATTCACCTTTTTATGCTTCAAACGCATATGATCTATGAATTGAAGTTTCATCTTCCACTTGCTGGATACTTCATAGTTAATGTAGTAACACTACATCTAAAACAATGATCTCTTCTTATTGGTAAAGTTTGTAGAGGACCAAACTTTATATTTTACTTGAAAGCTCTACGGAGTACGGACCCCATGTTAGAAACACTGGTCCATATTACGAAGGTGCTGTTTTGTGCATGTTTTGGACACATGAAATTAGTCAATTACTCACCTTTGTAGGGACATAGATGAAATTCTCTCACCCTTATGGCCTTATGTCATGGTAACTTAAATGCAATCGTAACACTTGCACTTTCAACAATTGGCTCAACATTATTTAACAAACAAATTTTTTGAACTTAAGAGAACAAAGAGAGCCTTGTGTTTATTTAACAATGAATTATTCTAACTTTACTAGACTAAAACTCACATATGCATACTACCTAGACCCTTGATTAACCTCATTTGAGGAATATATAAAGCCCTTCAAAGGTCAACTCTTCTTCTATCCTGAGGAAGGAAATGGCTTGAAGTTAGATCAAATTTAGTTGAGCTCAGTTTCAAGCGAAGTATACTTCGCCTTAGTATTGTTATTAGGATATGATGTTTTGTTTCTTAGGATTCACATGAAAAACACATATACACACAATGTACATAAGAATAAAAAGAATGCACATGTTTATGGTTTTAAAGTCTGAGAAAGTGTGTAATGAGTACTTCATGCTTAGCATGGATTTGTCACGTGTGTTATAACATGATCTGAGGGTGAAATATATTGCTTAAATATGGCTATAAGATGCATTTAGGCCTGCAAATCCGTAATAATCATTTTGTGTGTTAATTTTCTTTACATGGAGTCATGGATACTTCTTTCAGTTTCTCGTCTCTTTATCACAATATCACCTCTTTCTAAGTTGACTATGCCTCCCTATTAGCTGTTTGATTCACCATATAATTGCTTTTTTTGGATGCTTGTGAGTTTTGACATCTGATAAGTTACGGACAACCTATCCTTTATATTGAACTTATATACATGTAACATTTTGTGTTACTGCATGCTTATATAAAACTACCATATAGTTGATAGTGTTGAATTAACATTGTTAAGTTGCTTGGTATTTTTTTCAGTTTAGCATTGTGTGAGATGTGCATGCTATTAGATATATGATATCTTTTAATGAATAGTTGCAATCTGGCATTTTTCAATAAATGTCTCGATAAGCATGTTTTAGATTAACTTAGTTTAGCATGTTCGGCATCTGAAAGGAGTGTTTGAAATGCTTTTAAGTAACACTCAGTTATGTTATTTTGGGATGACTTGGCATAGATCTTTTCACAAATTTCTTGGCAATTTGGCATCGCTCATCCTAAAATAGCAATCTGTAATCAATGATTGTAAGGAGTAAGAGACTATCCTGATTTCAATGGTTCTTATCAGTTATTAATTAAATTCTGTGTGATTATGTTGGTGTCTGACATCTTATTAAGCTTCACGAGGACAATTCTTGTACACTGGTGCTGATTTAGTGTGGGTGAATTCTGTCAAGAATTCCTGCCATAATTACCTCGATTTTCTGTAAGCTTTTCAAGGATTTCATGATACCAATTTTGTTTGTCATGAGAAATTTGTTCTTTTCATCTTTGTTTTCTGAACTTTTTGGTGGGTACATGAATGAGATTGGGCTTTGCGATGTCACTGTCGTTTGCATCTGTTTTGGCGAAAAGCAAGGGGTATTGACATTATGGCCTGGGGTTGGGCATGTATAATTGAAGCTAAAGTCTATTACTGCCTTGGAGATCAAGTTGCTCATGTGGAGCGAGTATTGGATTTGACATGCAGCCTGTGCAAATGTGATGTGATTCTTAATGCAGAAGAAACCGCAGCAATTGCGATTAGGAAAGATTATGTTCTTTTTGTCACTATGCATGTTTGAAATGACTGGTTTGCCTTTGGCTTGATAGAGAATAACTAATTGTGTTACTGTTAGTGTATTACGAGCAACTTCTATCAAGAAAAAGGTCTAGTGCATGTCAAAATTGTGCAACTCCGATAAAACGTTTTGTGGTTGATGGCAAAAATCAAAAAGTTGGTCTAATAGGCTAATGGCACATTTTAAATCAATCAAACAGGCTCGTAACATCTCTAGCAAAGTACAGTAACAATGTTAAAAATAAGGTCTGTTATCCGCGAACAAATACACTCTTGCGTCCTTGACCCTTTTGACTCCAACCATCTCTAGCCTTTTATCTCCAAATATCGGATCAAATGACATATTTTTCTACCTTAAACTTTTTTTAATCTCAATCAGTCTACACCAAAAATTTAGGTTCCAATAGTGTTGGGAATAATTTAATTATTATAATTAACACTTTTTGGAGAACTGAACAATATTTCTCCAAATTTAGAGGAGAGTTGTTTTTCTCCAAAAGTTTCTCCACATTGGAAGAAGTGCCGGATAGATGTGTAAACGGGCCAAGCCGAGCCGAGTATTGCTGCCAAGCTCGAACTTGACTCGCTACTAAAACTCGAGCTCAAAACTCGGCTCAAGCTCGGTCGAGCTTTGGATTTCAAGCTCAAGCTCGACTAGTCATTTAAAGCTTGAGCTCGATTACCTCAACATTTCAAGCTTGAACGTCAATAAAAACTCGGCTTATCAAGCTCGATAGACTCAATTTTATGCAAAATTAAGTAATAACATGTGGTAAAACCGTAATTTATAAGAGCTCGATAAGGCTCATGAGCCTATATTATGAAGCCCGAACTCGACTCGAAAGTGTACTTGAGTAGCTCGAGCTCGAATAGTTTACGAGTCGATCTCAAATAGCTCGCGAGCTGTCTCGTCTCATGTACGCCCAAAAATATTAGAAAGAGAAGTAAACGAGTCCTTCCTATGGACATTTGTGGGTTTATACGAGTAAAGTAAGTTTATAGGAAGTAAAGTTTATAAAAGAGTGAGATGGTATTGCTATAAACTTGACCATTGGCAAGAAGACCCTTTGTAATCTTAAAACTTTGAGGTTATGAATAGCTTGCAGTACACAAATTAAAGAAATCGTTGCATAGCCATAGACAAGTTCTAACAGAAAATTCCCCAATACTACAAGGAGACTGCGCAACACTTCACACATAGATGTCAACCTTCTGAACTGGAGGATCATCCCAGAGTCCGTAATTATCTTTTCTTGCATTGCTTGATATCAACAAATATCTGGAAAAGATTGCTTTCTTGGTGATTTAAAATATTCGAGGAATGAAGAATCGTCCAGCAGTTCAGCAACATTTTGAACCAGGTTGTGGCAGTGTGTTGGTTTAGATCTAACTATAATGGGCATGTCATTTAAACATGTATGCATATATTTTAACCACAGTGGAAGAATTAATGAAATAATTACAAGAAAAACTACCCTTTTAACTTGTATTCAAGTTGTATATATGTCTGACACCGGAATAATCCAACTATCAATATTCGTGAAAGAAGCATCATGGCGAACGCTCGTATGTAAATACCGTTGTCCTGCCCAACACAAACAGAACTAGAGACAACTCTATGAAGAAAATTGTATTTATCAGACTGCGATCCACTGTCCAACCATACAAGGTGATCCCTCCAGGATTATTCTGCAGATACATCACTGCACCAAATATTCGACATCATATATCAAAGGTCTAAAACTGAGAAGCCAAAGTCAACGACAATAGGCTACGATTTGCTTACCAAATGCTTGTCTCCGGTGGTATGAAGTCAGATTAGAAGTCAACTGCGTGTTAGTAGGTACTGGGATATAATTCAGTGCTTCCAAATCACTTTCTGAAGACACTGCACTTAATGATGCATTAGGAAATCTCATATTTGAGGAATCATCTGGACCACACGATGCTAGAGCATGCCATCTAGTTGCAATTGCTGCAATTCCTTGAGCTCGATGGGAGATCTTTGCAGCAGCATTCAAACACAAAGTCAACCCCACGACTTGTGCGATAGATGACACCTGAATGCACAAAAAGAGTTGAAAATGAAGATGTGCTGTTGAAGATTCAGAAAGATAATAGAAATAAGACAGACGGTAGAAAATACTGTTTAGACTTGCTTTTGTTGTTTGAAGTTATAATAGTTGGATTATGAATGTAATACTACAAGAAATTAATAAATAAATTTACGAAAATGACTTTTACGAAGATAAGAAGAGATGGTTTGTCAACTCGAATAAAATTATTTCGAATTAGTTTTGAAGGGTAAACTTGTAGAAAAAATACCTTTAGATAATCAGATTTCGTGCGGCTGTCAGATGATGTGAAGCTGATTATCCAAAGCGGAAATGTCAAAATAAAATAACAACTATACCCAAATTAATCACAAGGAGGGAAAATTAAATTATCAAATATACTGGAAACTTTAGCGAAAAATGAACAATTTAGAAAACTAAAATTTGGGTCCTATTTTTTTCAAAAATATAACCGTCACTCCTTTATTGTGAAAAGATAAACATTTACTACAACACCAACTATTTGACGCCAAAATAATCACATAATCTGATTATCCAAACATAAAGCCTGATTATTGCGAGTTAATCAGTTTCAAAACACAAATCCAAACACCCATAATTATGAAGCGGTTTAAAGGATAATGATTTATACTTACTGCAATATCACCCCCATTAATGAAAGTTACTTTGTCACTGAACTCGGTGATTTGAAACAGCATTCCAAACTGGCTGGACGTGACAACAGTGAACAAAAGAAGAAGATAAATTCTGAACCTATGGCTTATCTTTGACAAATCATGCCGTAAACGAGCATGCTCCTCAATGAATACCAAAACATCGGTCTCTGTTTCCAAGAGTCTCCCGTAATCATCAAAGTGGATAATTTGCAGATAACAAACCAGATGGAACACAAGACACGATGATAAATAGATGACGTTTACATATGTCCACGAGAAAGTCAAAGCTACAAGAATGCCGAAAGACTTCAACCATGATTCATGGTGCATGTACATAAGACGAATAATTTCACGTGTGATCTTTAAGATAAGACATGGTAGAACCCATAATACTAGCAGACGTATTGATTCCTGTCAGAGAGAAATGAGCTATTTTTAGTATCTACAATTCTATACTATCTATCTGATTCTACTTATTCAATGTCAAGTGTGTGCTTTCAAAACAAACAATCAAACACATAAAATCATTGTTTCAAATTCAAAATCCTATATATCTTCTATCACTAAAGGCGTAGCTTTTACAATAAGGGGAAACACACCCTACTTTATTGAACAGTTTAATGGTCACTCCAATAATTTAGGAGCGGCAATTTGACACTCCAATAATTTAGGAGCGGCAATTTGACACTCCATTTAGATTTGTTGCACTATATATAGTACTAATGTATAAAAATAGCATATTGTTTGTATTCAACCTATGAATATATATATATATATCGCTCCTAATACGTATATTTCTCCTAAACAATGGGATATATCCTAAACTATACGAACTACTCAGATATCAACATATTATTCAAACAATAATAGAACCAAACTTTATACCCAAAAATGTTCATATCAAACTGCATGATCATCAAAGTATAAACACATTCGAACGATCGGTATTTACTTACAGAAATCTTCTGAATATACTCTTTCGAAAACCTTTCGACTTGACCACTAAACTCATCAACAAAAAGAAACTTTCTAATCCCATATTTCCTCAAATTATGTGAAAGACAAAGCAAAGCAACAGCAGCCAAACAAGCATGTGAAGCAACAATAAAAAGCTCAAACCCTTTAATCTGATAAACCTCACAATTAGTAGTCAACACAAGTATAACCACAGGTATCAAAACCCCAATAACCAAAAACAAAACCCATGATAACCCAAATCTTAAAAATGAAGATTGGTCAAAACCCAACAAAAGTAAGTAGCTTTTTAGTGTTTGGAGGGTTTTGTCAAGATGGGTTTCTTGGGTTTCTTGATTTGGGTTGTCTTGGGTTGTATGGGTTTTGATGATTAGGGGTTGTTTGGATTCTTGTTGGGTTTCAGGTATTGGGTGATCTGACATTTGTTGTTACTATAAGTTAAAACTGTGTGTTTGTGTTCTTGATTATTAGAGGATGATTAAACTGTGAGATCATTTGTTTTTTTGATTTGAATTGAATTGTGGGATGCTTTTAAAGTGGACAAAGGACATATGTTTCAGTTTCCCATGTAGTCCATGTTCTGATTGACCTTTTTGAAAGCGAATCTAGTGACTTTTGTTTTGTTTCTATTTTTGAAGTTATGACAAATATAAGGATATTGGTAAGAAAAATGATTTTGATGATTAAAAGATACATCTAAAATTAGACTTATTGGTTTAATCATTGTTAACTGTTATGTTTATACTGTAAATTTTGATTGGTGAAAAAGAATGAAAGATAAAAAGTGTATCATATTTATCAAAAAAATGAATAAAGTCGATCTATTGTTAAGCTTATATATCGTCACTCGATTGATAATAGTGACTAACATCATTACCGATAATTCAACATCGCGTCAGCTTTTCTCTTCATAACAAATATATCACAAACATAGTGTAATAATACAACTAATATCACTACCAAAACATATCACACTTAAACACAAATATATCACACAAAAATATGCATAATTGATGGTACATAGAGGCGGTTACAAGATTGACGGTTATTATTGAAGACACAAATATACCATCAATTATACATATTTTTGTTGTTTAAACGTAACCTTTAGGGCTACGTTTGGCAAAATGTTTTCAATAATAACCGTCAATCTTGTAACCGACTCTATATACCATCAATTATGCATATTTTTGTTATTTAAACGTAACCTTTAGGGCTACGTTTGGCAAAATGTTTTTAGTAATGGTGTCGTTGATGCATTCTTAAGGTTTTGTGTATTTTCAAGTAAAAACTTATTTTGACAGGTATCTTTTATTATTTTGAATTATTCTTAAATGTTTCAAAATTTTGTGGGCATGAAATTAAACGGGTAGTCGTACGTTTATACGTGGCTCGTGCCTAACTTTGATAAGTCAAATTATAATAAAATCATGTGAAAACGATGTGTCGATTTGCATATCATTTCATTATTTATGCACTTTCTTAAAAAATAATTTATCTCTAGTTTTCTGAGGAAATATATAACTAAATATGTATATGTAAGATCGGTTGATCAGATATATGTACTTAACATTTTTCAATTATAATTTATAACTTTATAAATGATTCATGATGATAATGTTATGATGGCCTTAAAGAGCATATACCTTAAAAATGCTTCTCTCTAAGATGACTTCAGTTAAAAAAAAAAATCAGTTTGGTAATATCACTGTGTATATGGTTCATTTTGGTAATTTGCTTTTTTATTTGTTCTTCCTGTGTTTATTGGCTTTCATTTAGGTGGCCGTGTTTGTTGAATTGTTGAATTGCATGTTGCTGAGATCTAAATTTGTGGCTTTTAATTATCATTAAATTGTTTTATCTGCTTTAACAATTCTAGCTCACAAAAATAACTATTGATGTTTCCATAAAGTTGGGAACAAGAAGTGCTAATATTTAAATTAATTTTTTTAATTTGTGTCTTATGAGCCGCATATGTTAAAGAGGATTTCACAATTTGTGTGTCATCTTTTTAATGGCCAGTAAGTGATTGTGAGGCCTGATGAATGATAAAGACAGGCTGTGAGACCCTCTTTAATATGTGCCTCCCATGCACAATTTAGAAAAACACAATTTAAATTTGTGCTTATACCTATTTTGTCCTATACAACGTTGTCATGTTTTTAACTTGATATAGTAACTTTTTGGAAGTATTTGACATTAGCATGTACCTGTATATGTTATGACTTATGACTCTAAAGTCTAAGGCATGAAGGAGTGGATGCGGGTAAGGCATCGGGTTGGGTTAGGGTAGTAGGCTACACCACCCCACCTCTTAGTGTATGAAAAGTTGGAAGAATTCGAGTTCGGGCCGATTGTTGCAAAGCTTTGTTCTCTTTTTTTTTTGTCTTTTGTGAAAAAGTAGTGTTAGAGTAGATCGGTGCACCACCCGTCCACTTAGGGTAGTGTTAGGGTAGTATTGAGGTAGTTTTGAGTTGGAAGGTTTTATTGGACAGAGCGACGCAAGCACCCTCGCAGACAGGGTATGAAATTTCGACTCCCTCCTCCCTAAGTTAAGATAAATGGATCATGACATTAGAACCTAACTTGGCTAACTTCAACCCCAATTGCGTGTGCATCTTGCCATCTACTTAACTCCACCTGTCATTACCCTTAAGAGTGTAAGGAGTGGTTGGGGCATCTGGGACCCAAAAATTCGTTGGCAGATGTTGGCGGGTTAGTGGCCGGCGGGGAATAAGTGAGGAGCAGAGATAGTGAATCTATCCACAATCCTTTTCACAAGTGTTTCCTGAGCTGGGAGATAACAAATCTATCCACAGCCCTTTCTCACTAGTGTTTCCCAACGAGGCAGGGAGCTTTTTAGCTGTGCCAGCTAAGCGGAGTGGCACCACCGTGGGAATAGTCGTGTTCCTCACTTTACGACAAGGAAAGAGCCCTGCTCCGCATTATCTAATATTGGTTGTTTTGCCTGTAGACATTGACTACTAAACAAAGTAACAAACATTCTTGGAATGACAACCATGTGAAGGTTAACATGAGATGATTTTCTCTTCCAAGACTTCCTTATACAATTCATCTAAGAGTTTTGGCCAACTTCAATTCTTAATCAGAAATTTCAGATCATCTAGCCTGATATTCGGTTGTAGACCAAGGTGAATCAGTGACCTAATATTAGGTCTTAGTCTCCAGTGAATTGATGATCTGCCTGACAACGACTAACCAACCACTGTAAATGGGAGACACTCGTCCACAGAAACACTGAAAACTAGTCTATAACTCTATATAGAGAATGCGGTTTCCTTAAACTATGAGTAACCAAGAAGGCGATATAACAATCTTTTTGAATTTGACCCCGTGTACATCAACTATCAAGGTACGGTCATTATGCAGAACAACAGTGATCATAAGTTACTTGTTATCTTGCAGCTCTAGTCATTCATCATGTCATTATCCTTTTATACATTAGGTGTAGTAAACTATATCGTTTAATGTGTTTAATCAAATTAAGCAAATTATATACTTGTTCTAAGATAGGCAACAATGAAAGAAAATAGAGAGCTAGCTTAGTGTTAAGCATTTGTGGCACATGCCCAAAGGTCCAAACCTTTGTTGGGTCTTTTACTTGTTTTTTTTTTTTTTTTTTTTAAATCAAATGGGCTTAGCCATTTTTTTTTTTAATAGCGTGTAAGAACATAAAATAGCACATTTGACAAACTAAATACATACATAACTAAGAAAATTTTCATATTATAAAGTACTTGATTTTGTGTGACTTTTGCAAATGAGATGGACATAAAAATACTCTGCAGTGAAACGCGAAAATTACTAACCTTGTTGTAAAACAAAAGTTATAAAGAAAAATTAAGCCAAATTTCTGGTATAACATGAAAGTATTATTCTGGTACAGTTTTAGGTAACTCAACAAGCTGCCTTGCATAATGCTTGGAAAAATGAAAATTGGCCTAGAGACTTCAATGTTGAAGCCAGTCCGTTGTATCGGATATTCTTAAGATAATCAAAAGGCAAAAAGAAAGCAGCATACATCAAGACAAAACTTTCTGAACCTCGATGGTCACCTCCTTTGGGGGCTTTTCAGCAGGAAGCTTTGCAACAACACCCTTCTTGTTGTAATAGTCTATAACCTGTGTTTCAGATACAAAGTATTAGTTTTTGTTTAAGAGATTTCCCATTGAAACGAGCGATTAAGAAAAAAACGCGTGTCATAAGTTAATGGGACAAAAAGTTACATCTTTTATGTCCTAACAGGCTAATTATACATCAATGCCCTCAATCCGACCAAAATAGAAACTTAGGTCCAATATTAACGTATAGCAAGTTTAATACTACTTTAAAGAGGCTTGAAAGTGTAAAACAGGAACTACAAGATTAACAAGAAGAAGTAGTGCAAGTTGCAATTACATGTATATGGTATACCTACTTAGCAAGTCCTGCGAAAAATGCAGCATACCCTTTTCTGTCAAGTTTCAACTTAAAATTACTTGTATAACCCCCACCATCATCTCAAATAGTAATTTTAATACACCAAATTACTTACTTTGTGTTTGGTAAAATTATATTTAGATATCCAAAAGATGATGGAAACGCTTCACTTGAAAAAGTTGGACAAGTTAATTGTACCGGGACTACAAAACTCACGTTACAATGTTTCAAATATATCAACTGAATTAACTACTTACAGGTTCTGTTTGGCGGTGGAATGCCTCCAACCTTGACTTGAGAACTGCTGCAGTGTCATCTTTCCGTTGCATTAGAGGCTCTCCGGTAACCTACAAGAAGAAGAAACATTGCAATTAAAATCCAGCGAATCCTCAAATCAGAAGAAAAGATCAGATTCCATCGGTCCCACATAAACTGCTATTATTTCCATTTTAAATGTCTCATAGAAACTGCAGTACTTCCTGTTAGGCTGTCAATTAGTGACGCATGCTGATACACTTCCATTCTATAGCTTTAAAGCGGCAGTCTACAATTACAAAAGAAAGGTTGATACTGATTTGCGTGAAATAAAAGTTCCCATTTTTCTCGGTATTTAAAGGTTATCCAAGACATCTGACTAATAGTACAAAGAACTACATACAAATATGGCCTAATACTCAAGGGTTGCACTCTTCATGTGACTGAAGGAGCAGCACGTTGTAGCAATCTAAACTTATTCACAGGCATTGCATATATTTGTTTGGTTCACTAAGGATACATATTACACACACACAGTAATAAATCTTGTGATATCATAAATTCAACGACACGTGCCATTGAAAGAAAAAAAGGGAAGGAATGTGCTTTTTTGCAACGCTTAACTCAGCAATTAATGAGTGGCTTTAGAAAGTATTCCATTAGTAGTCAAAACGCTTAGAATAGCTTCAAGGATGACAGTCATGACACCGTGGAAAAAGTTTATAAACCCTATATTGTTACCATTGTCACTTTTCTAAAGTCAGATTGTCGAAGAATAGGCTTCTATCCTCATGTAACTCAAAATCTTAAATACTTTCTGGAAAAGAAAACGTTGCGATAAAAAATGTTACAATTTGCTGATGAAGGTAGTAAGGGATGTCTTATAGCTTACATCATCAATGCCTGGAACCTTGGGAGGTGCAAACTTTGTGTGATATGTCCTACCACTTGCAGCATGGATCCAACGACCAGTGATTCTCTCCTCCAAGATGGAGTCATCAATTGCAAAATCAAGCACTTTGTCAATCTTAGTTCCTTGCTTCTGAAGCATCTCATCGAGCTGTAAAAAAAACAAATCAAGGGTCAAACATTACTCATTTATGCTATTTATTTCTTAATATTATCAAATACTACTGTCTTATAAACAATCAATAAACCTTCTCTGCTTGGGCAACTGTCCTAGGAAACCCATCAAGAATGAATCCTTTTGACATGATGGCTTCTTCATTGCATCGTCAATGATCCCAACCACCAAGTCATCGGACACTAGTTCTCCACGATAAATATGCAAAGAAAACGAGTCAAAACCAATAAAAGCAACCAAATGAAATGGCACCAAGTTGACTTCTCTGCTCATCATATCAACTATACATAAGCAAAGCAGCATACCATACCTTTTCCATGGTTTCCTTAGCTATAATCCCAAGTGGGGTTTTGGCTGCAACTGCTGCTCTCAACATATCACCTGTTGCCAAGTGACATAGGCAGTATTCATCCTTAATGATGGGGATTGGGTACCTTTCCCGCACCGGGAGGACCTACATTCCATTCATTTGTTCATAAACGTTAAGAGGCTGTTTGATACACCGAATGATTTCACGCTGAATTATTCAAAATCAATAACTTTGATGGCAAAACCACTGGTCTAAAGAGCATAACAAAACCAATTAATGTGAAAACTACCAAATTGAATAATAACATCCACATAGACCAAAGACCACACCTCACAAACACAAAGGTCGAAAACTCCAAACTAAAGAACTAACCGTACCATAATTTTCTTAAAAGTGAATTGCACTTCCAAGTTGAGATCATGCCAGGATATTTTTACGGACAGCATATGTGAAGGTCAGTCAAGTATTCAACTTCTTACACTAAAGACATCCTTATAGTGAAATTACCTTACATACCATTCATATATGCATCATGTGTTCAGTTAACAACATGTAGTATAAAGAAAAATGTCTTGGAAACTTCACAATGATGAATATACATATACTAGGTATTAACATATTGTACGTTAAAAGGCTATTGTTATCATGCGGAGTAACTCATGAGGCATGTTTTCTTCCAAAATAAGTAAAATTGCATTAAAGAGGTGTTTGGATTAGCTTATTTAGTCAGCTTATGAGCTTATCCAAATTTGGAAAAGCTCATAAGCTCATTTTTTTCGGCTTAGGATCTAATCAACTTGAGCTTATGGCCATAAGCTCGTAAGCAGAAAAAAGTTAACTTATGAGCTTTTCCCAATTCAGATAAGCCCATAAGCTGACTAAATAAGCTAATCCAAAAACCCCCTAAAAAACCCATATAGCTACAAAGTTTAAAACTTTGTGCAATCCACATACATTATCCCTTTTTCTACACATGAATAATTCCTATTACTAATATAACAACAATCATCTTTCTTTATGAAAAAAGCCTTAAACTTTACATGAATTTATCCAAGAAACAAATAAATACCCAAAATCTTGGGCATATAAACATTCACAGATCTATAAAAACCAAAACCCCTTACAAAAAACTCAAAATTTAATAAATAAAAAAATACCAATGAGGATAAGGCGTTTGTCTGGTTTGGAAGAACACTTGAACCTGCGAAGGAGTTCAGTCATGATATCCAACGAAGGAACATCTTCCAATGATGACGTGGCCGACATTCTTGTCTGTGTTTGTTTAAGAAGGTGAATTTTGAAGGGTTGGTTTTTATTTATAGATCTTGGAAGTAGTAGGTGTACCCACTACTTCAAAAAATATAAAAGGGAAAATAAAAAGAAGGATAGAGATATTGGATGATGCAAGTGGAAAAAAGGAAGAAGAAGGCGGGGTTTTCAAAGCTTTGGATTAATGCCACTCCTTTTGGTTTTGGCTTTACTTTGTTTTTAGAAAGGAAAATAGGAAAGAGTTGTAGCTTTCATAGATTATAAATTGACTTTTACAACTTTCTAGTTTTGATACGTGAGCTTAAAAAAATTGTGTAAATGTAATGATTTTTTATAAATTATTTTAATATGTATATTTTGATGACGTGTTATATTTAAAAGTTGAGTAAATTGCAATTTTGTTCTTGGGGTATACTTAAATCAGGGCTTCGCCTTTAATGATTGTGTAGACGCTACCTTCGGACACGCAGAAGACAGACCCGGAACGCAACCCGCCGGGCCAGATCCACTTGAGCAATGTCCACGCCCACAGGGCACTACCTGAACGGGGATGTCGGGCCGCGACTGAGGGACACTTCCGGAGGAAACCTCAACCGCGCCACAGCCAACGAGTAAGGAATCTTACATATGAACGAGGTACTGTCACCCACAGTCCCTAAAAAGGGAAAGCGGGATTGATTCCCGCCCAAAACCGTCGCTGTCACAACAACAAGACAAGCTCTGGGTTGACTTACATCATTCCCTACTCACAAACTGTCGCTCTCATGGCCCGTGATCATGAGAACACGACAAGAAGGTCAACCGTATAAATAGAAGGTATCGCCGACATTAAAACGGTAACATATACACTCGCTCTCTCTCTCTAGAACTCACTTTATCTCTCTAAACCCATATTTACTCTCACGCCGGAGGTTGACCGCGGAAGCCCTTTCCGCGGTGAGACTAACGGTGTCTTACTTTCTTAGCAGCTTGAAGCCGAGTTCTCTTCTTAATACAAGATCCATTCTTTGAGGAGATAACCTACACTAGCCTTCTCAAAGAAGTAGGGGTGAGCAAAACCGACCGAATCCCGAATCCCGTCCCTATCCCGAGTCCCGAATCATGTTAGTCGGGCTTGTCGGGGTCGGAGTCGGTTCTTTTTCGGTTAGTCGGGTTTCGGGCTTGTCGGGATCGGGTCGGGACGGCCGAAAACCAAAAACAACAAACAAAACCGATCAAATCGATCCCGTCCCCGATCCCGAGTCCCGAATCATGTTTGTCGGGCTTGTCGGGGTCGGAGTCGGTTGTGTTCTGGCTTGTCGGGATTCGGTGGGCCGGGATCGGCCGATGCTCACCCCTACAAAGAAGTGCCCAGATTTGTATTAACAAGTTGGCGCCATCCATGGGACCAATAACACAACTGCGTTTTTAAAAGAAGCTCTCATGAGTAACTGGTAGACAACCCTTCCCTTCCCTGGACATTCCACGGTCGAAACATCGGGCGGAAATGAAAGGAACATGACACGTAACGCTACCCCAATGCCGTGCAAACGCAGCAATAAGGGAGTTCGTGAAAACGCTAATCGATCCCGCCCAATGGCGTAAAAGTCCATCGGGAAAAACTAGACGGGTCAAGACCCGTTTAGATTTGATGATGAGACCGAGAATGAAAGATCTCGAGAACATGCCACAATACCCGTTCGAGTCCGAAAAGAAAAGAAAACCGGGAAGAGGCGTAGGCTGGCCAGTGCGATCGGACCTACGGAGTGTTCCAGATCGCAAAGTGTCTTCTCGAGACTTAGCAGCCGAGAGATGGAGCGTTCTAGGGAAAAGAGCCCAGCGGAAGTTCGGAGGACGCTGCAAGACGTGTTCTCTAGGCTGGAAAGATAATGTCCGCACGTGACAACAAGGCTAGGAGACGAAAAACCAGATGTGTTCTCTAGACTCCAATCAAAAGCGTCCTCCCGCCGGCAACGCAAAAGAGAAGCCGAAGGCTAAGGAAGAAAAATGCGGTGACAAGATGCTCGGTTGAAAGATATCAAAAAAGCCAAAGCTTGTCCCGCGAGTGCTTCCTCTCGGCATCGCAGGGGAGACCCACCTCTCATACCGCAACAGGTCTAGGGAGGCATCTCATCTGGAAAGCGAGGAAAGCACAGGAGGACACTAGAAGTCCACCCCAAAGAACAAGTCAGGAGACGAATCTGATGGACTCTACTCCCTGTACGATATAGCCTATGCGGATCCTTTCACCCGGCGGATACGAAACTTCGAATTTCCAAAAAGGACAAGGATGCCAGCTCATATCAAAACATACGATGGGATAGGTGACCCGGAAGATCACTTAAAATTTTCCAGACCGCTGCCAAAGTGGAGAGATGGGCCATGCCCACATGGTGCCACATGTTCAATTCCACCCTGATAGGGCACGCCCGCGTCTTGTTTTATGAACTGCGTCCAGAGAGCATTGATAGCTTTGAAGAGCAAAGATCAAGCTTTCTCTCGTACTTCCTTCAACAAAAGAAGTATACGAAAGATCCTGTCGAGCTGCATCACATAAAGCAGCGGGAAGGAGAGTCCACAAAGGCATTCGTGGAACGCTTCAAAACGGAGAGTATGCATGTGAAAGGCGCTCCAGAATGTATGCGGGTATCGGGTTTCATGCACGGGATAACAAATCCCGAGCTAATCAAAAGGCTTAACGATAACATACCCCAGACACTGGATGAAATGAGGAAGGTAACCAAAGCATTCCTCCGATGAGAGTTGGTCGCGGCCAACCAAGCAAAAAAGAAGCAATCCCAATGGAAAAACCACGAGGGTGGGCAGAAAAACATCCAGATACTCGAAAGAAAAGCAGAGTTAAAGGGCCGCTGAGGCCAGAAAGAAAGCGAGGTGACAGATTCACCCCCTCACAAAAACCCCAAAGGAAATCTTAGCCATGTATATTGTTAAGTTCACAGCTCCTCCACCCATGTCCAGTCCAGCTGAGTCCCGGAACAAAGATAAGTACTGTGATTTCCATAGGGAAAGGGGGCACAACACGAACGAATGCTACCGGTGAAAGCGATTGAAGAAGCGGTCGGTCCGGACGACTAGCACACCGGTCGAGGAGATTAAGAATGGCACTCAAAGAATGGTGGCCCCAGGGGGAAAAAGGATACCGCGACCATGACAAGGCCCATGCCATATTCATGGTCCAAGCGTGGCAGCGGACGGTCAGACCCAGGGCACCTGCGGACACAGCTCCTAATATGGAAATATCCTTTACCCCATATCCGGGGATGATTGGGACGACCATCCGCTAGTGATTAAGGCGGGCGTTGAGGGATGCACGGTCCACATAATGTATGTGGACAACGGAAGTGCCTCGGAGTTCCTATACGAACACTGTTTCAATAAGCTAATCCCGGATATCCAGAAAAGGATGATCCCTGCCTCATCACCATTGTTGGGATTCAGTGGAGAACTTTCATGGATGTTAGGATAGATCCTCCTAGAAGTAACGTTAGGAGATGGCAAAAAGACAGTCAGTGCCTGGATGAATTTCATGGTAGTACGGTCCCCTTCTCCATACAACGGAATAATTGGAAGGCCAGGCATAAGGTTGTTGAGGATAGTCCCATCCACGGAACACGGAATGCTAAAGTTCCCCACTCACGACAGAATTGTGACCTTGCACAGTGACAAGTAGTTCCGGTTGAATGCAGAATGGTCGCTGAACTACAGCCTTACCAGAATGCGGAAGAGGCTAAGACAAAGGAGGGAATCAAAGTAGCAATCCACCCCAAGTTTCCAGACCAGACGATCACAATCGGAGGGGGTTTGAGTGACGAGGGCACGAAGAGTCTCTACGACTTACTTAAAAGAAACTTAGATATCTTTGCCTGGCAACCCTCTGACATGACCGGAGTTCCGCGGGCAATAGCCGAGCACAAGCTGAATGTCAGAGAAGGCTACAACCCAGTGCGAAAAAAGAAGAGGGGGCATGTAACACCTCCAATTTCGTGATACGCAGCGGAATTCAAACTGGGTGTTAGTTAATGGCACAACAGCCATAACAATAGAAAACGAACTCTAATGGAGTCGTTTTAAAAGATTTATCATTCGATTTATATAAATATCAGAGTTTACAAAAATGAGGTCCGAGTAGTTTCACGGTTTACAAAATACATTAAATTGGTTTTCGAATGATAATAAAATTTATAGCCTTCTTGAGTATCCGTGCTCTTCCGTGCCAGCCTCTTACAATATGGACCTGAAATACATGCTTAAAACTGTCAACACAAAGGTTGAGTGAAATTCATAGAGTTTGTTTAATGGTTGAACACGTTATGTTTGTAGTGTGAGCTATAGACTCACACTAATGGTTTGAAAACAAAACAGTTATTATTAGACTAAGCATCATGCAATCAAGGCGTTAACGTGTTCCAAAATTAATGTCGGTGCGTGCCCTATCAGGTAAAAATTGCTGTTTTTACCAATGTTACTCAAATATAGTGCGTTTGTTTGCCTACCCGGTCAACACAAACGGGATTCGTCAATCCCAATAGATCTATTCATAATATTAGCGCCCACTCTCACTAGTAATTAATGATTTATGGTTTAGGGACTTAAGTTTGGCAAATGTGGTAACTTAGTACTAATAAAATAATCAGATAAGTATACATTTTGAAAGCAATGTGTTCGGTTTAAAATAAAGCATGTATCTCCCCCAAGGGTTTGTAAAACAATTAAGTAATAAAAAGTGGGGCTATGAACTCACAATAGTGATCAGCAGCGGAGTGTAACGATATAATATTTATCAACGGTAGAGTATGACAAGATCACGATCTTTAACGATTACCTAAGAAAGCATGGTATTCGTGTTTTAGTATATTGTACGATATAAGTGTACAAGTATATGTAGTTTGTTGGCTTATGATGTTGTACATGAATCCTTAGGTTAAAGTATTCTTTAAATGCTGTTTGGCTATCAAAATCAAGAGGTCGTGAAATAGTTTAACATGTCATATGGTCATTTACTTAGTTTGTCAAAGTCTAGTGAACAAGTTTTAAAAACAAGTTTCGGTCATTAGACTTATACTAGTCGTGCGGCTAAGTTATGGTTAAGCAATAATAATCAAGACCATATTAAGGATGTGTCTAAGTTAGACAACCTCAAGACAACAATCTTGACTCAATCTTGACTTTATATTAGCCTCAAATGATCAATATATCACTTAAAGTTCTCACTAAGGTTGTTTTCTAGTCAACAACAGGTCAACTTAGTTTTTGCTGTTTTTAGGTTTTGTCGTTCACTTTCTGCTTATGTGCTCTTGCGTTTTGTAGAAAAGTCATTCGAGCAACTTTGTGCTTTACACTTTTCTCGATTCGCACGTAAAAAGGGTCAAAATCGTGATTTAAAATCGTATCGACAAGCTTTTGTTCCAACACTATATTTTCATCTAGTAAAACTTAACTAGGCATAACTTTTTAACCATAAGTCCTTTTTAAGTGATTCAAAAGCTCAAGTTCATATCTTTATATTCTCTAACAGCTTCTTAAGCTTAATTAAGTCTAAGGTCCAAAGTTTACTTATATTAATAGTCTAATTACAAGTATTTACTTATATTTCATTGCAGAAAATTTGGCTGCACATTCAGCCCTGCCAAAATGATCATAAGTTGAGTTCTACAACTTTTTTTGACACGCGGTTTTCACCAAACTTCAATTTTAGGTCTTACCTACATTTCATAAAATTGAGTCGACTTCCAGAAATGAACAGAACCATGGGTTTTTCCCAAATAAAATCTGGTGTGCAAATTTTGACATGTTTTGCCATTTTGGCTTTCATTTACTCATCGGGGTGAGTTATGAGGTGCGCCAACCGGTGAAACGACCGTAAGACATAGTTCTAAAAGAATATCTAACTGAATTAACCTCAAGGTTTACTGAGATGATCAGTTTAATCCATCTTTGGGACTGTTTCAGAATTCATGTTCATAGAACTTACCTAGGACTTGTTTTAGCTTGTTTTTATGGTCACAACCTCATGTACAACATCAATTAAGCCATATTACATATACTACTTATATCAAATTACATCAAATAATTATAGCGATTATTACAATCATATTAAATGACAAGAAAATAAACTCAAATCTTACAAGAATTAGGATGACAAGTTACTAGTACAACAAGAACAATTCAACCCTTAACCCTTATAATCTCTAATCCTTGTCTTGAATCTTCAACCCAATTGATTGTAACCCTTTTTAATCACCAAATAATCCCCTTTATCTCAGCCCCTAACACCTTAAATAACTCCAAATCTAACCATGGAATCACTAAAACAACACTTGGACTATGTAGAGCTCACTTAGGCCTTCATCTTTCTTGTGTAACTTATTGTGTGAATCAAAATGGGTGATGGTGATATAGGTTGAGGGATGAACGACCAAGAGGGGAGGGATGAGAGGTTTTTGGTTGATTTTGCATGTAAAAGAGATGTATAGGTGAATTTATCATCAAGTGGGAGACATAAGGTGATGTGTGTAAGAGTTGGTGGAATAGGAGAGTGAAATTCATAGAGTTTGTTTGATGGTTGAACACATTATGTTTGTAGTGTGAGCTATAGACTCACACCAATGGTTTGAAAACAAAACCGTTATTATTAGACTAAGCATCATGCAATCAAGGCGTTACCGTGTTCCAAAATTAATGTCGGTGCGTGCTCTATCAGGTAAAAATTGCCGTTTTTACCAATGTTACTCAAATATAGTGCGTTTGTTTGCCTACCCGGTCAACACAAACGGGATTCGTCAATCCCAATAGATCTATTCACAATATTAGCGCCCACTCTCACTAGTGATTAATGATTTATGATTTAGGGACTTAAGTTTGGCAAATGCGGTAACTTAGTACTAATAAAACAATCAGATAAGTATACATTTTGAAAGCAATGTGTTCGGTTTAAAATAAAGCATGTATCTCCCCAAGGGTTTGTAAAATAATTAAGTAATAAAAGTGCAATGAACTCACGTAGTGATCAACAACGAGTGTAACGATATAATGTTTATCAACGGTAGAGTATGACAAGATCACGATCTTTAACGATTACCTAAGAAAGCATAGTATTCAGTTTTCAGATATTGTACGATATAAGTGTACAAGTATATGTAGTTTGTTGGCTTATGATGTTGTACATGAATCCTTAGGTTAAAGTATTCCTTAAATGTTGTTTGGCTTATAGCCCTTTTTATAAACGAGGCTACAAAACCCGTGTTGTTGATTGGTTAAGGGTTGAATATATACATGTTTTTACGTAATATTATATGCAAGTAGTTACGTATAGCGTATTGCGAATTGATGTTATCATAAGTTTTGTATTTAAAGTAGTTTATTTAATATTTTAATATGAATTATGTATATATTCGTTATTTTCCATATTTATTTGTCACTTTTGTTATGTTTTTACTCTTATAAATCGCATCGATTTTACGATGGTTTGTCTGATAAGCGCGTGAAGACGATGATTCTCAAAATCGCTTTTGTTTTTTTTGTTTTTTTTTTTTTTTTTTTTTGTTTTTGCTTTGTTTTTGGTTTGTTTTGGCTCTTTTTTGTTTTTTTTGTGATGCACCGATTGTGTCTAATCGCATCTAATTGTTGATCGCAGAACGTTCGAGTAAATCTTTGAGTTGTTATGATGATGGTGAGGATAAAATATACAAAAATGTATAACTTAGGCTGCCTCGGTAGGATTTTGATACCATGCATTGCACAAATTGTATCTAATTCACACATGTGCATTGCACCGATTTTTTTTTTCTAACAAATTATTGAACTCTTCCTTATGTCTTAAAATAAATTTAACATTATTATGAATTTACAATATTAATTATTTTCCATAACAAAACAGTTACCATAAAAAAAATCAATCCCCTCCTCCCTCGCACATGTCTTGGTCAAGAAACAAAACCCACACATCTCGAGCAGTATATGCATCCAGGAGGCAAACTTATGAATATCACATCCAATCTTCCTCGTCCCCTTTGATTTTAATTACGATCGGTAATTTCGAAACCCTAAAGAACAACAAATCAAGAGCAATACGAAAATATTCTCAGCAAAGTAATTGGGTCTATGCATTTGTGTCGCCACTCAAACCCAAATGCTTATAAATCCAATCTAATTGAAGCATTTGCTGAAGTTTTTTTAACAGAAGGATAGTATGTATTATGTTTTATGTATTATTGTTTATATGATATTCACCACAAATCATGTCATAATAACATGTAATCTATGTTAGGGATGTTGAATATTAATTAGAGGAAATATTGAAATTGGGAAAAAGTTTTATTTTTATTTATTAGGGAAATAGTCACACAATTTTTATAAATCATTATCAAAATACTACCTTGATGATTAAATTGTATGATTGCTTTTTTATGTTTCCTTATGCTAGAGAACTTTTTGGACCATGTTGATCAATCTTATCATGTTTGAAGCTTTATGATGATGACTTGTTAATTTAGGCGAGAAGTTTTTAGAATTACAAAGTGTGGGAATTGATGGTGTAGTTTATCTAGTCAATTGTCGTGTAAGCTTATGGGTAGGGAAGTTTATACTGTGGCCTGGCCTTTTTAAATCATAAACATGTTAAGTAGGATTATATTGGTACTCTTTTTATTTGTAAGTGGGTTATCTTATAAATTTTTTTCTTTCAAGGTACGTAGTTGATCTTTATTGATCCTTAACAAAAATCATCATTTGCTATCTGAAATTGATTTCTAGTAATAACCGTGTTCTTTTAAATTGATCATAATTTACAAAACATGTATACTTCAAATCAATTATACGAAAGGGAAACATAAATACAAATTAACATTAATAAATAATGAGTCTTCTCGTAAGAAATTAAAACTAAGCAAGTAACATAATCTCAACTTATCATGCATTGCAAAAATGAAGTACGTGTCCAACTGTAGTATGAACTTCTCGTCTTGCATGTAGAAGTCGATTTTTTTTAACTCAAATGTATGTTGTCTAACCGTATTTTTCAATGACCACGTCTCTAACTACTTTTCGGGCGCCCTTAGAGATGTATCTGCTTAGTTTTGAACATAACATATTGTATTAGAGTATCTTAGTACTAATAACTAATCCACTTTGATTATGGTTCAATAAAAACTTAGAAAGCTGTTTTTAAATATATTATATATATACTAAACATCGGGAAAGAAAACAAGAATAAAGACGCATTAAACGCAAACTTTCCCAACTCTGGCGAAATAGTCCCGAGGTTCAGTGGCTACCGCAAAATAAGTCCCGCATCATTAATTGCTAACTATAGCAATCTGGCAAAAATAGTCCCTAAAGTTTAAGGGACGTTGCAAGGTAAGTCCTGTAGAATTAATTGCTAACTATAGCAACTTGGCAAAATTAGTCCATAAGGTTTAAGTGTCGCTACAAAGTAAGTCCTTTGAAGCCAATCCCGCTGCATCGCGCGGGTTTCCACACTCGTTGTAACCAAAAGATAAACTAACTAACTATTTTTTATTCATTTATTAGCGTTAACTATAATTCTTTTTATAAAATAGATAGATATGAATATAATCTAACGACAACCACGTGAATTTGCATTTTGCCATGCATTTTTCTAGACCACACCCACATGTTTTACTTGCGAGTAATTGAGAACAGTCCAAAATTAAGCATATGTTATTGGAGTCGTGTTTCAATAAGAAAAGCGGACTGCTAATGAATTCTTTAATCAGCCCAATTTCACCAAACAACTTTACCCTAAAATATTTCTAGTTAAACATCATAATATTCCCTACTCCTCATAACCTAAATCAAACGCAACCTCTCTTCTCTTTCTCAAAATTTGCATCCACCATAAACTTTTTAGATCTAAATAAGTTTAATCAAAACACAACCATAATCAAGAACCAACATGTATCTTTCTTACTCAATCTTTCGTGGCATAGCTTCAAAGGAAACGGCTTCAAGATCATTTTAAAATGGTCTCGGGTATGATTTGTCTTGTTTTTTGTGTTTGTATTTAAGCCGACTGAAAGTAATGATTATAACACTCTTGTTATAATTAATTCTTTCATTTACGGATATAGTTTTGTTGCGTCTTTGAACGAAACAGAGATCGTATTTAACATAATTATAATACAATCTTTATTTTCGGATATAAAAGATGAGTTATACATTACATAGATCTATGATCGGTTTAATGTGTGAGATCTTAAAGATCTTTTGTCTTGATGAAATGAACCTGAGATCTTGTATCGTCTCTTGATTCCTCATCTATGTTGTATGCTCCCTCCGTGCTCGAATTTTTGACAACATATCTAAAAGGATTCAATGATAACTGATATGTTAGTGATTCGAGGAGTAGTAATTGGATGTAAACATTTTATACTGTTATTGGATGTGAATGCATAAATTGTTTTCTTACCTTTTCTTTTTCTTTTCTTCGGTAGGTTTCGACGGAGTAGAGATTGATGGGTTTCTTGACAACCTTTTCAGCAAAGGTTTTTCAACGTCAGTACATGTATCAAGCTTAGCAGCACCCACAGTTTCCACCAACGGTTCAAGCTTAGCAGCACCCACAGTTTCCACCACAGTGGGTACACATGCTATTGACTATATAAAATACAAAGCATTACCCTGCAACCATTAAGATTTAAAGGTGTGAGATGGTTTGCTAAAGAAATGTATGTGTTATTTATAGGTGTGAGATGTAGCATTGAGATCATTATGTGTTGTAAGTGCATAGATGGTTCATATACTCAAAACCGTAGCAACAATTCATATTCCGCATTAATTTGATCACACATGAATGTTGTAAACCTGAATTTAACCCTAAACCATTTATGAAAAATTGTATTTATTGGTGTGCAATGCATATGTTGTACCGTTACCGTACATGAGTTTGTGCACAAACCCTCTTGCACATTAAATTAAGGGGTTCAACTTTTAGGTATAATAGATAACCTCGTACCATCGTTCAGGCTATCAAAATCAAGAGGTCGTGAAGTAGTTTAACATGTCCTATGGTCATTTACTTAGTTTGTCAAAGTCTAGTGAACAAGTTTTAAAAACAAGTTTCGGTCATTAGACTTATACTAGCTGTGCAGCTAAGTTATGGTTAAGCAATAATAATCAAGGCCATATTAAGGATGTGTCTAAGTTAGACAACATCTAGACAACAATCTTGACTTAATCTTGGCTTTATATTAACCTCAAATGATCAATATATCACTTAAAGTTCTCGCTAAGGTTGTTTTCTAGTCAACAACAGGTCAACTTAGTTTTTGCCGTTTTTAGGTTTTGTCGTTCATTTTCTGCTTATGTGCTCCTGCGCTTTTGTAGAAAAAGTCATTCTGAGCAACTTTCGTGCTTTACACTTTTGCTGATTCGGACCAGAAAAGGGTCAAAATCGCGATTTAAAATCGTATCAGCAAGCTTTTGTTCCAAAATCATATTTTCATCTAGTAAAACTTAACTAGGCGTAACTTTTTAACCACAAGCCCTTTTTAAGTGATTCAAAAGCTCAAGTTCATATTTTTATATTCTCTAACGGCTTATTAGGCTTAATTAAGTCTAAGGTCCAAAGTTTATTTATATCAATAGTCTAATTACAAGTATCTACTTAAATTTCATTGCAGAAAGTTTGGCGGCACATTCAGTCCTGCCAAAACGACCATAAGTTGAGTTCTACAACTTGTTTTGACACGCGGTCTTCGCCAAACTTTAAGTTTAGGTCTTGGATACATTTCATATAACTGAGTTGACTTCCATAAATGGTCATAACCATGGGCTTTTCCCAAATGAAATATGGTGTGCAGATTTTGACATGTTTTGCCATTTTGGCTCTCATTTACTCATCGGGATAAGTTATGAGGTGCGCCACCCGGTGAAACGACCGCAAGACATAGTTATAAAAGCCTATCTTATTTAATTAACCTCAAGGTTTACTGAGATGATCAGTTTAATCAAACTTTGGGACTGTTTCAGGATTCATGTTCATAGAACTTACCTAGGACTTGTTTTAGCTTGTTTTTATTGTCACAACCTCATGTACAACATCTATTAAGACGTATTACATATACTACTTATATCAAATTACATCAAATGAATATAAATTATTACAACCATATTTTATGGATATGAAGATAAATAATAGCTTACAAGGATTGGAATAACACAAGTATCACAACTACAAATCAACACCTAAACCCTTCCAATCTTTCAACCTTCTCTTTAATCTTTATCTATCTTTATAAGACCTTGATAATCACCCTATAGACCACCTTACTTCAGCCCCTAACCTCTTGTATAAATCCAAATCTAACCATGGAATCACTAAAACAACACTTTGACTATGTAGAGCTCACTTAGGCCTTCATCTTTCTTGTGTAACTTATTGTGTGAATCAAAGTGGATGATGATGATAGAGGAGGGGGGATGAATGACCAAGAGAGGGTGTTGAGAGGATTTTTGGTCACTTTGCATGTAAGAAGATATGTATGAGAAGTTATCATTAAGTAGGGGGAACAAAAGTGCATGTGTATAAGGGTTAGTGGTATAGGAAGAGGCCATGTGGCCTTGTGGTGAGGCATTGCATGACACCTCAAAAGAGAGGTGGTAGTGTGTGTATTTTGTATATACTTTGTGATAAAATTATTTTACGAGGTGTAGTTTGGTCCCGGTAATTACTAACGTTAAGCCCTTAAGTCACGAAACTTAAAATCGGGTAACGTAAAAATGGAATACTTACAAAAATGTCTAAACTTATCAATATATTCTAACTAGGCATATTAAAAGTATGATAAGTCCAATAGGGTGCTTTTATATTGTTAAAACCTAATAACGAGGTTTTGAGTACGCTTCTTCGTAAAAAGTAACATATCTACTTAAAATGATAAAGTAGTAATAGTTCATATAAATTATGATTATTGGTGAAAATAAAGTATTTTGATCGTATAGACTTATCGTAGTCTTGTGTTGGTTACAAGAAAAATTACCAGTTACTACCGGTTATCGTATTTGATTTTACGTTACGGTAAAAGTCAAATAGTCAAAAGTCAAAGTCAAAGGTCAACTTTAAAAAGTCGAAGGGTAAAATAGTCATTTTACCTTATAAAAAATTACGGGTTGCTACAGAGCAAGCCCCGGAGTAGAACAAGGCCATCAATGAGGACGTCACCAAACTGGTTGCAGCTGGAATCATGAAGGAGGTTCATTACCATGATTGGTTGTCTAACCCAGTCCTAGTCAAAAAGAATGATGGGAGCTGGAGAATGTGTGTAGACTTTAAGGATCTGAATAAAGCCTGCCCAAAGGACTGATACCCACTGCCGGAGATCGATTGGAAGATCGAATCTCTCTGCGGATATCCCTTTAAGTGCTTCCTCGACGCCTACAAAGGATATCACCAAATACAGATGGCATCCGGGGATGAGGAGAAGACGGCGTTTCATACAAACCAAGGCATCTTTGGCTACACAAAAATGCCCTTTGGTCTGAAAAATGCTGGTGCCACATACCAAAGGCTAGTGGACAAGGCTTTTGATAAACAAATTGGAAGAAACCTGGAAGTCTATGTCGATGACCTGGTCATCAAAAGCAATTCAGAGGAAGAAATACTTAGGGATATAGAGGAAACCTTCGGAACCCTGCGGAGGATTAACATGAAACTAAATCCCAAAAAGTGCACATTTGGGGCAGAGCAGGGAATGTTCCTGAGTCACGCCGTGAGCAAAGAAGGTATCAGAGCCTGCCCGGAAAAATCCGAAGTCGTGACCACACTCCCATCCCCAAGAACCAAAAAAGAAGTGCAAATCCTGAACGGAAAACTAGCAAGCCTTAGCCATTTCATGTCCAAATCCGCTGAAAAGTCCCTCCCATTCTTCAAAACACTAAAAAGGTGCATCAAGAAGAGTGACTTTCATTGGACGGCAGAAGCAGAACAAGCATTCAGAGAAATGAAGAAACACATTGCCAACTTGCCAATGGTAACCTTACCATGCCCACAAGAGGAACTGATTATGTATCTGGCCGCGACCACGAAGCGGTAAGCGCAGTCTTACTGGCGCAAAGAGAGTCGCGACAGGAACCGGTATATTTTTTCAGCCGTGCTTTAAAGGGACCGGAGATAAATTATAGCCCAATTGAGAAGCTAGTACTTGCATTGGTATACGCATCCCGCAGACTGCGACGATACTTCCAAGCACACTCGGTGGCAGTTATCACGGATTAACCCCTGAGGCAGGTTCTGAACAAAACAGAGAAGAGTGGAAGAATGGCTGGATGGGCAGTAGAGTTAGATGAACATGACATCAGCTTCCGGCCCAGGACAGCCATCAAAGGGCAAGTGTTGGCAGACTTTATTGCCAAAGTTCCGGAGGAAGGGATTCCAAACAAGGCAACAGAAAAGCAGCCGTACTCAGAACCATGGAACGCATTCACGGACGGATCTGCATGCCAGGAAGGGTCCGTAGCGGGTTTAATCTGGACAAGTCCAGAAGGGAAGGAGTTCACGTACGTCTTACGTTTTGAATTTGAAGCATCTAATAACGAGGTCGAGTATGAAGCATTGATAGCAGGTCTGCGGATTGCAGAGCAAATGCAAGTGAAAGACCTGTCAGCAAATGTGGATTCCCGCCTTGTGGCAAACCAAATCAACGGCTCATATGAGGCCAAGGAAGCAAGCATGACGCGTTACCTAGCCAAAGCTAAGGCCCTAATTGAAGGTTTCTGGACATTCTCCATCAAGCAGATCCCGCAGAGCCAGAACAAGCAGGCAGACGCGTTAAGTAAGATAGCCTCCACTAGCTTTGCCCACCTAACAAAACATGTGCTTGTGGAGGCCTTGAAGGAAAATCAATCGAGGAGAAGGAAGTCCTAGCAGTGGTCGAAGAGGAAGAAGACACATGGATGACCCCTTTGATCAACTACCTAACAGACAAAACATTGCCAGCAGATGACCAGAAAGCCAGGAAGCTGAGGATCAAGGCACGACGGTATGCGTTAAGGGACGACATCCTGTTCTGAAAATCATTCCTTGAACTGTGGCTTCAATGTGTGGGACCTGTTCAAGCCAACTACGTGATGAGGGAGATTCACGAAGGCTCGTGTAGTATGCACTCAGGACCAAGAGCAATTGTAGCAAAAGCAATCCGATCCGGGTACTACTAGCCAACAATGCACAAGGACGCACGGGAACTTATACGGAAGTGTGAGGATTGCCAGGTCCACCGTCCAGTACCAAAGAACCCGCAACAGAACTTGACCCCGATCACTTTCCCTTGGCCTGTAACACCCCCAATTTCGTGATACACAGCAGAATTCAAACTGGGTATTACTTCATGTCACAATAGTTATAACAATATAAAACGAACTCTAATGGAGTCGTTTTAAAATATTTATCATTCGATTTATATAAATATCATAGTTTACAAAATGAGGTCCCAGTGTTTCATGGTTTACAAATAAGTTTTCGAATGATAATAAAATTTATAGCCATCTTGAGTACTCGTGCCCTTCCTTTCCATCCTTGCCAGCCTCGTGAATTTGTGAACCTGAGATAAACATGCTAAAAGTGTCAACACAAAGGTTGGTGAGTTCATAGAGTTTGTAGATATAACCTTGTAAAAATCATCGTGACAAGTATATGTTTGTAGATAATGTAGTTTAAAGTATGTGTACAATTCATGTACTTATGTCTGTATGTACGGCTACCTCAAGTATGTAATACTTGGGTCCGCTTTGATGATTTGTACGGCTACCTCAAGTATACGATACTTGGGTTCGCTTGAGTTTAGTACGGCTGCCTCAAATATATGATACTTGAGCTCGCTTTAGTTTGGTACAGCTGCCTCAAGTATGGGATACTTGATCCCACTTTAGTTTGATACGGCTGCCTCAAGTATATGATACTTGGGTCCGCTTGAATTTGGTACAACTGCCTCAAGTATATGATGCTTGATCCCGCTTTAGTTTGATATGGTTGCCTTAAGTATGGGATACTTGAGCCCGCTTTAGTTTGATACGGCTGCCTCAAGTATGTGATACTTGGGTCCGCTTGAGTTTGGTATGGCTGCCTCAAGTATATGATACTTGAGCCCGCTTTAGTTTGATACGGGTACCTCAAGTATGGGATACTTGAGCCCGCTTTAGTTTGATACGGTTGCCTCAAGTATGTGATACTTGAGCCCGCTTATGTTTGATACGGTTGCCTCAAGTATGTGATACTTGAGCCCGCTTTTGTTTGGTACAATTATGTATGCACATAATTATATAAATGCGATTCACGTATGGCAATAATGTTACTTAGCATAAATAAACATTCAGTTCAGATAAACGTATAGTTGCAAATAATCGTTATTATTGATAAAAGTAGTTGAGCATTATCTCCCCCAAAGAGTTTATAAAACAGTTGAATGATAGAAAACGGGGCTATGAAACTCACCGTGAGTTAATGATATCAAATGTATAGCGGAAGCCAGGAAAACCTCTATGCGCAACCTAGAATATGATGTTGTGTCTTAGGTTTTAAAACAATGAAGTGAATATATGAACATGCCTTATATAGTTATTACATTAATTATACTTGGATACTTAACATTTTTGAAGTCGTATAAGTGTTTACGTTTCGATTATTTAAGTTTTCCTCGTCTAAATCTACCCGTTATTTCTAAACCGTAATTGATCACGACTCGGTTTTTATGTCTTTCGAAAGGTAATTGAATGTACTAAACATATTAGTGGGTCTTATTGCCCCATAAATTATTTAACTAATGTGAAATTACCAATTTACCCTTGAATGTACTAGTTATTTCAGTCAGCAGCAAACTGTCTCACGGTTTTGGTCATAAGTCGAGTTCTACAACTCTGTTTAACGCACGGCCAGCGGCCACGTTCAAGTTAGGGTGTTAGGTAAAACTTTTATCTTTTGACAAACAAGGGGTTATATGCAATTTTTTTATGAGTTTTAGCCGTTTAAAATCTGTTACTCAGTTTTGGACACGTTTAACCGTTTTGGCTCTAGTTTATTCATCGGGATGAGTTACGGCACGAGCCACCCGGAGAAACGACCACAAGACATCGATCTATAATCCTATGTTATTACTTAAGTTTTTCAGTCCACGAATTTTACCCAGAATTTACGTTTACAGCCCCTGTTCAGTTTATGTGTTGCAAATCTAGTCCTTTCGACGGTTTCTAGTGTTTTAGTCCATTTTTCCAAGCACAATCAAGTATAATAAGCATATAGAAAATATTACATATATGAAATACTAGTATTTACTGAAATAAAAGGTAAGTATATAGAAGTTTGCTTACAATCCTTGTGATGAAACAATTCAAGAACCAAGAACTAGGAAACTAAATTCTGAACCCTTTCAACCAAAGTCCCTAGCTTCAAATATTTTATCCATCTTGCTAACCCTTGCTAGGCTTGATCTAACCTTGTAAGAACCTTGTAAATTCAGCCCCTTAAACCCTTGTATAACTTTTAATTCAACCATGAAATCATGAAATAAACTTAAGATTCATGTAAAGATCACTAAGGCCTTCATCTTGGGTGTATAACTTGAAGCATGAAATCAAAGGATGAATGTTGTTGCTATTTTAGAAGTGAACGGCCAAAGGGGGTGTTTGAGAGAGTTTTTGATGAGTATAAGTCTTGGTGGTGAGTTATGAATGAGTGTTAAACAAATATCTTCAAGTGTAAGACTTTGGAAGACTTATTAACTAAGTAAACTTTACATGTGCTTCAATCTTAGGCTAGATTCATTCTCACCAAGTCATGTGGCTTGGTGACTAATGAAAAAGACAACATATGGCTTCTATTTGATAAGTATGTAAGTTATTGTGATTATCTTGACTTACGGAGTGAGTTTTGGTCCCGGTGATCACTAACGGTATGTCTTTATGTCACGAAACTTAAAATCGGGTATCCTAAAAATATGAAACTTATAAATTTGCTAAAACTTATCAATATACTCTATAATAAAATATAAAATGAGTGGTAAGTTCCATCGGGTTGCTTAAACGTTGTTTAAAGCTGGAAACGCGTATTTCGCGTAAAACGCAGAATTGGAAAACGTAAAATTCCAAAACTTGTGGAATTGTCGTAAAATGGTAGAAATACACATTTTTCTAATGTTTATAGTGTTTTATGGACATATCGGGATGCCTGAATGACATTTAAACCTTAAAGTAATTCTCGGACACGGTTTTTTGAAATCGATTATGAATGGATTCAACGTACGTCGTCAGGACGACTTGTCGAGTATCAACTTTCTTGTCATGATGGTAAAATAAAAATAAATTTTTTTGGGATGAATAGTAAAAGTGAATAGTAACTTTTCAAAACATATGAAAAGTAACCTGAAAATACGGGTTGTTACATGGCCCTTCTACAAATGGGGCCTTGATATGTGCGGCCCTTTCCCAGAAGGGCCAGGCAAGGTCAAGTTCATGATCGTAGGGATCGATTATTTCACTAAATGGATTGAGGCTAAACCCCTGGCCTCCATCACAGGTAGACAAGTGAAGAAGTGTAACATATTGGATTTCATAAACACATAAACACGCAATCATAAGGGGCGTACAAGATGAGTTTTAGAGTGAGAAAATGGAAGAGTTTTGGGAACTTTAGTGAGACAAAGAAAAATGATATTGAAGCTCCAACCTTCTACCTTGGGAGGTAGAGGTATTTATAGTTTCTTACAAGACACACCTCCCACGGGTGTGGATCGGGCATACGGTGGTAAAGACCCGACGTCATCCACAGTGTTACATAACAAACTACTAACTAACATAAAATGACTACGACTACGAGCTTTCTAACGAATACATATATTTGAGGTGACCGACTCTTTAACTACTGAATTTTCTAAATCCTAACAATCTCCTCCTAAGGGAGGTCACCTCAATTCTCATAGAATAAAAACATATATTACTTTTTGATTGTTCTTGGATTCTTGATTAAGTTCATTGCTCTGTAGCCTGTAGTCTTTGATTCTTCATGTTCCACATGTTTTGTTAATTCAAGTGGAGGTCTTAATCTGATCCACGTGAAGATGAGTATTGAGCCAGCATTGAGATCATCTGCCACCATAAATCTCTGACGTATCCTTTGAAGTGTTGCCATTATGTGAAGTTGTGACTTTTGGACCGACATGCTCACATTCTGAATCATGAAATCTTCTTATCAGAGTTGCGGAAGCTTTTGTTGATTTTTGATATTTGCAGCAGCGTAGCAGAAGCATGGAGTAAAGATATCAGAATCACTTGATGAAGATATGCATATATCATGATTTCTTTGAAATGAACGTGATGTGTGAGCATGCGGCTATGGAATGACTTATCAATTATGATCAGCTGCAACCGTCGGGTTTCCACGCATACAACGATTAGTAATAAAGTGCGAAAGTGTCTTTGATCACTTTCGTTGAATTGAGGTACACGCCCACGGTTCCCGCTTGATCGATTACAAGCACGCCTGTGATCCGGTAAAATTTGAAGAATCTCCTCGACAGGTTTCGCAGCTACTCTAGTCGTTCTCAAACCGAACGTCTCAAAAAGACAACATGGAGTGAGTGAACCAAATAATTAAGATTCACCGATTGATGAAAAGTGATTTGAAAACAATCGTGTATTGCTTAATATAAAGTGTTTTGCAATACAACGAAGGTTTTAAAGAAAATCAATTATCAATCATAAACACCTTTATTTTGAAATATTAATACACGATCGATGTGCGAGAAAAGAATTTTAAGCACAACGGCCGGTTTTTCAAAGGTATCCGTCAATCCATTTCTGGACCAAGGTTGATTCAATGTTGAATCGCCCATCATTTCTATCCGGTTGTCACAAGTTTGATCTATTGATAGATCTCACATGTCACCCACCAAGAGCTTGTTTGATGTTGGCTCTAGAGGGATTTCCATCTTCATTGTGAATATTTTACATATCACTCAGATGTTCTGGCAATACCACAAGGATAATGCGTAGGACTCTAAAGATATATTCTCACTTTCCACATTGTGTGAAACAGTGAGTCTTCATAGATTGTGTCCTAATGAGATTTATTGATGATCTCTTAGCTCTAGACTCAATAGTGCACATTTGGTTCCTATGCCAGAGACTAGGGAAAGGGTCTCCTTCTTCAATATCAACAATCTCTAAGAGAGAGTCGATAGATTATTTAGGTTCCCTGTGAGAATGAAACAAGCACTTTTAAGAGGAACTTGAGTAGCTTGGGAAGTTGTAGTGCGTAGGCGTCACCGGGTCCATGACTTGTCTTCAATAACGGTGTTACCTTGGTAACAACCAAGAGCATATGAATTGAACCCGGTTTACGCCTAAGGTTGAATAAATGGAGGGCTATTTCTTTTCACCCTTTTCTCATTCAATTCTTTTCATTCTTCAACCCCTTCAATGCTTACCGAGATTTCATTACTAGAACCTTGTTTGGTTTATTCTAGTTCTAGCTCTATCTCAGTCCGTACTCTTCCCATTTCTCACTTTTTTCCTTTTTTCATCATATCTAAGGATTTCTACACTATCTAGTGGATTGTCCCTGGGTAGATCCCTCCGGCTCTGGCGGGATCGTGGGTACGAATACCTAACCTTACCATCCTTATATCTCCATGCATAAAGTAAATTTGGTCGGTCTTTTGGTATAGTTCTTCTGCTATAGAAACCAATTGAAAACCATTTGAAAATCAATCCAAGTACTTTTGATACAAGATCAAAACATTTTGTACATGTATTGTTTTTGATATTTTAGAAAAAAGCTTCCCCTCAACATGTGCTTCAAGTATTAGAAATTGTTTAAGCACATAGAGGCTAAAGGAATTTGAAATCTTAGATTCAGAATTAAAGATCCAATCTTTGATTAACATTTTCTAAAATGATCATCATCACTTCCCGATCAAATATAGTATTTTAAATACTTTGGGTAAGACACTTTTGGGAAGGATGAAGTTTTCTTATGATTGCTCACCCTCAATATGTGCATTGAGATTCGAAAGTGTTTTGCACATATTAGAGAGAACCTGCACTTAGAGACAAATTGATCACGTTTTAATCCTTTATGGTTTGAGATAGATGCTCCCCCTTAACTGTGCATGAAAAATTTGAAATCGTTTGGCACATGTAGGGAGGAGTGCTTGTTATTATCTTTATAAAACCACTTATTGAATTATTAGTTTATATCCAATTTAAATCACAAATTCTCCCCCGATCACAATTTTCAAATCCTTTGAGATTTGTGATCTCTATTGATTTAAATTAATTTTGACAAACTTTTGAGGAGAATTGTGACTTGCTTTTGAAAAAAACATTTTAACTGGTAAGGATCAGATTCTGAAACTTTAAACTTCATTGTTCAAACATGCATAAACATCTTTGAAAACATAACATTAGCCAAGGTCTGGATCCAATTGTACAAAACAAATTACTTTTTGATTCTGCAGAATTAGACCTTGCTCGTTTACGTGCCAATTATTTGAAAAAAAACTTTTTATTTGATTGAAATCATTCTCCCCCTCAATCAATGACATAAGTTGTTGATTGAATGTTAGAGATTTTGACAAATGATAAGTCCCGATGATTTTCAAAAATATAGTCTGAGTTATTTTCAAAACAATTTTTGTTTTCATTAGATGACAAATATTTTTCAGAAGAATATTTAGAAGGAAAAATATTTATGATGGAAATATTTGTCTTTTTGGCGACAAACATTTGTTTTTAGAATCAGAGCATGAGGATTCAAAAATTAATTAAAGCATGGCTCTGTTCTTTCATTTAAAACAGGTTACTGCCTGACTTGACAATAAACTATCATTTTTCTCCATCATTTTTTTAAAGGTTTATGTACATTCGAACTTCATCTAAAGACCGGTGCCATTATTTGAGTGACAAATCAAAGTCCGTAGATGTTATCGAAGAACAAAAATAGGTGGAAAAAATAATATTTTTGGGCTTTTTCAAAGATATTCTGCTTTTTATGGATTTTTGAGATTTTGTATTTTTGTATTTTCTTTTTGTGGGTTTTGTAATTTTTTATTTTGCTTTTTGAATAAATATGTACAAGAGATGGATGAAGAAAAACCTTTACTCAAAAAGTTTGAGTGTTTCCGGTTGTAGACTCTTTAGACCAAGTCGTGGAAGGATAAACTCAAAACGTTCTCAGGAAGAGCTTTGTGAAGATGTCGCTAATTGATATTCGACTTCACAAAATATAGTTCCACCACACCATTCTCCACTTGCTCCATGATGAAGTGATGTCGAATGTCGATATGCTTTGCTCTTGAATGTTGAACGTTGTTGCATGAGAGAGCAATGACACTCTTCTTATCACAATCTGTAGGATTTTGTTGAATTCAAAGCCATAGTCGATAATTGGGATCTCATCCATAGGATTTGAGCACAACAAGATGACATGGCTATGTATTCTGCCTCAGAGAGGATATTGAGGTACTCATTTATTTCTTTGAAGACCACTCACAAGTTTATCACCCAAAACCGAGCACCTCCGACGTGCTTCGACGTATCTTGACACCGCATGGTCAAGATCGTGATAGTCGTTAGTGACATACCGGTGTTCTTGGTACCAAAGTCCCATGTTGATGGTTCCTTGAGATACCAAAAGACCCGTTTAACCGCTTCAAGGTGCTTTTTGGTAGGCTTAGCACGGTATCTAGCACGCATGCATACAACGAAAAAATTGTGCAGTCCATCGGCGGTAAGGTACATCGTGGATCCAATCATACTACGATATTCGGTTTGGTCAACCATGATCCCTGAGTAGTCCTGATAATGCTTACACGCTCGTTTAGGGTCCAAAGAACTTCCTTTTTGTCGAGCAAGTTTTTCAACACCCTAGGCAGTGAACCTAATCGTTGTAGTGTAGTATTAGGGTAAGCCACGGGAATTGATATCGTTCTCTAGGGGAATAGGAATGCTAGTGAGAAGTTACTACGCTAAGGTTGGGGTTGAGGAAGATTATTTTTTTTTATCTTTTTTATGTTTTTTAGGAATGGAAAGGTACGAATCTCGAGGGTTGGATTTGGGGGTTGGTATTTCTACCGATTACTTCCACTATCTAATTATCTAATTAACTAAGGTGAGGGTAGTCTATGTCTAATTATTGTGTGCTCGTATGATGATTTAAAGATGTGTTTACTTAGGTTTTATTACTCCTTAATTATCTCCTATTGATGGTTGAATTGTCACGTCCTTATTCTTAATCGCATTGTGTGTCTAAGGTCGTAGGGTATGCGTTTATCCCTAACTCTTTGAAACTACCAAAGGGTCTCGCCTACAAAATCTCTAGGATTTATAAACTTTAACTCTAAGGTACTCTTCGGATGGTTTAGCCTATAACAATTCTAGGTATTATAAACTAAGGTTTACAAAGATTAATCAAGCATTAACTACACAACGGATGACCTATCGCATTACTAGATCATTAACAACTAAGATAAGAGACAACCAATCAATATTCAATAATTAAGTTTTATATTCCCTAAGCAAACACACAAGTAAATTAGCCAGACATGGGGAACATGCAAGCATACACACAAATAATTGAAGACATAATTAAATTAATGAAGTAAAACACTTATCTTGATGTAAGATAGGGTTTGAACCCTAAAATCTTGTACAAGACAACCTTGGTTCGGTTTAGGGTTTTACACCAAAAGACTACACACCGAAAACTAAAAATTCGGATTCTATATATAAGATTACATATGCGACGGCGTCACCCTTTGGTTTGTGGCGCCGGTCGCCGTCATTAGGGTTTCGTCTTGGCCACGTTAGTCTTGCGACGGCGTCACCTTATGCTAGTGACGCCGTCCCTTCGGTCTCGACGTCGTGCGGATCAAATCTAGGCCGTCGAGTTGCGAAGACCTACTCTTTTAAAACTCGACGCCACTTGTAAATAAGCAATTTGGCTCTCGAGCCGTCACAAAGTGATGCGACGGTGTCGCAGATAACACCGACGCCATCCCCTTCGGTTCAATGACTTTGAGTGTCTCGATTCTTGACTTTGGTCATTTTCTTCAGATATTCGCGCTTTTCGTCCGAATAAGTGTCATTCAAAGATTTTGCCTTCAAGATACCTAAAAGTGAAAAGGAACGATATTAAGTAATAACGGATACAAAGTGATCAAATAAAGGCTTAAATGACCCTCAAAAGGTACATTTTAAAACCTTATCAAATATCCCTACACTTGGTATTTGCTTGTCCTCAAGGAAATGTGCTTTTAGCCAATTAATTTATAAGTTAGGGGTCATGAAGCATTGGTTTAGAACAATCCAGAACACATATAAGCCCCGTAAAATTCATAACAAGCACGGAAATTACATACTAGCACCTCACATGGGGTGTTTGGATACTCACATCTCTCGGGTGTATATGAAATATCAAGTTGGAAATGGAAGATAAACACTCATTAACCGGTCCTAGTACATGGATTACCATAGGCTTGAGACTAGATCAAACCTCCATCGCTTTGGCGTAAGCACCTAGGAAAGACTATCAAAGAGGTCTTTTAAAGGGTTGTAATGTTAGGCTTTCGGTAAGGAAACAAAAGGTTTGGTGGGATAGGCTATTTAGTGGTGGCAAGTCAAAAATCTTTATGTTACAAGCATGCGAAGAATGGCGTTGCTAAGCCACGACTCGACACTCTAGACTCTAGATAACTGAAACAAACAAACATAAATTAAAGATAGATGTAGGATGGTAGCCCGTATGTTTTTTTTTCAACACTCTATTTTTTTCTTTTCTCTTCTTCTATTTTTTCGATTTTTTTCATACACTTTTACTCTACCATCCTCTATGATAACATCAAAATGATAGGGATTTATAGGCACATTCCTACACTTGAGTTTTATTACTCTAACACTAATTTGACCCGAATTGAAAAGATCAAAACACACGGAGTACATTATTACGCAAATAAAGGGAATTTGAATTTAACGCCCTTCCCGTCATTTCAGAAACTTTAACTTTTCCCATGAGTCCTAATCGTCCCAAAACTGTGTACAAAGGATATGACTCAACTTAGCAACTTATGCAAGCAACTAGATAATTGAACTAATGGTTTAGGGTGATAACAATAATGCACTAAAAGTGAGTGCATACAAGGTAGGCTAAGGCGATTTGGGTGTACATTTGGGGTGGGGTGTAAACAATGCTCTTCATTGATATTCCAAAAGCTGAAACATCACGAGAACCGCGAAAAGGATAGGCTCGAGGGTTAACTAGGGTATCGTGTACTAAAAATGAGTACAACGCAAAGGTGTGGGGAATTACTCAACCGATGTGGAAGAAGTAACTATATTACGGTATCAAACAAGGGTTATCCTAATGCCTCTTATCATTTAGTTATTCCTAACTACACAAGTGTAGTCTTACTAGCGATCTCGGAATGCATCACAAAACAAGTTCTAGAATCTATTATACTACCGGTTCACACTAAGCATTAAAGATGAATGATTTAATTCCTACTAATCTAAGTGGCGATCCTCACATTTTGGGTGGAATTTAAGTGGTAAAGGGTTTTGTGCTAGTCATATAACTTCCTATCCATGAGACGCTTTATTAAGACTAATGGCCCACCCTATATGTCATGAAAAATATTAAATTTGGTGCCAAAATTACCCTAACCGACATTTTATCATGGTTTATTACACAAATGCAATCGACGAGCAAATAATCAAGGATAAGCATAGTTTTGAAGTTCTGCTTTATTTTCCTCCCTACACTTAAACCGAACATTGTTTCCAATGTTCCACGAAAGTATCAAATTTATGATAATGGAAGGTAATAAAGATGAAAGAAACTAGTACTCCGATTAGCTCGGTAGGATCCGTAAAGTGGTGGTTACATCTTTCTTCAAGAAGAACGTTTGCGTGAAAAGCTCCTTCTCATCTTATGTATCTTCTTCTTGATAAATTAAACCTGCACACTTGAAGAAAACAAACAAAACCTTCGCGTAAAACCGGCGGTAATAATATTGATAAGGTTTTAAAATGTACCTTGTTGAGGGGTCGTTTAAGCCCTTATTTGATCACTTTTGTATCCGTTATTACTTAATATCGTTCCTTTTCACTTTTTAGGTCTCTTGAAGGCAAATTGCTGGAATGACACTTATTTGGACGAAAAGGCGCGGATATACGAAGAAAATGGCCAAAGTCAAGAATCGAGCCACCATACTCATTGAAATACAAGGGACGGCGTCATGTTCTACAAGTGACGGCGTCGGTGTTATCTGTGACACCGTCGCATAACTTTTGTGACGGGCGAGCTAAATTGCTTATTTTCAAGTGACGGTGTCGATTTAAAAGAGTAGGTCGTCGCAACTCGACGGACTAGATTTGATCCGACGCGCCGAGATCAAGGGACGGCGTCACAAGCATAAGGTGACGTCGTCGCAAGACTAATGTGGCCAAGACGAAACCCTAATGACGGCGACCCGACGCATCACAAATTATAAGGTGACGCCGTCGCGATTGTAATCTTATATATAGAATCCGAATTTTTCAGTTTTAGTGTGTAGTCTTTTGGAGTAAAAACCTAAACCGAACCAAGGCTGTCTTGTACAGTATTTTAGAGTTCCAAACCCTATCTTACACCAAGATAAGTATTTTACTTCGTTAATTCAATTATGTCTTCAATTATTTGTGTGTATGCTTGCATGTTCTCCATGTCCGGCTAATTTACTTGTGTGTTTGCTTAGGGAATATGAAACTTAATTATTGAATATTGATTGGTTGTCTCTTATCTTAATTGTTAATGATCTAGTAATGCGATAGGTCATTCATTGTGTAGTTAATGCATGATTAATCTTAGTGAACCTTAGACTATAACACCTAGAGTAGTTGTAGGCTAAACCATCCAAAGAGTACCTTAGAGTTAGAGTCTATAATTCCTAGAGATTTTGTAGACGAGACCCTTTGGTAGTTTCAAAGAGTTAGGGATAAACGCATACCCTACGACTTTAGACACACAACGCGATTAGGAATAAGGACTTGACAATTCAACCATCAATAGGAGATAAATAAGGAGTAAGAAAACCTAAGTAAACACATCTTTAAACCATCATACGAGCACACAATAATTAGACATAGACTACCATCACCTTAGATTAGATAATTAGATAAGTAGAGTAATCAGTAGAAATACCAACCCCCAAATCCAAACCCCGAGATTCGTACCTTTCTAATTCCTAAAAAAAACATAAAAGGATAAAAATAATCTTCCTGAACCCCAACCTTAGCGTAGTAACTCCTCACTAGCATTCTTATTCCCCTAGAGAACGATATCAATACCCGTGGCTTACCCTAATACTACACTACAACGATTAGGTTCACTGCCTAGGGTGTTGAAAACTTGCTCGATGAAAAGGAAGTTCCTTTGACCCCGAAGCGCGCGTGTAGCGTTATCAAGTTTTGGCGCGCCGGGAATAGAATAGCTAGTTAGTAGTCCACCGCTTAGGTTTCTTTGCTTGATTCCTATCAAGTAAATTTTTCTAATTTTTAGTTTTCTCGTAGTCTATCCCCCTTCTTCGTGACCTTTGTTTGTAACCCCATCACTTTTCATCATGGAAGGTGATAACCATCCACCATTCATCAACCTACCACCAAATGACCCGCCAAGAGCCCGTACTCTTGGTGAATACTCGAGACCAAGCCACCTAGGATATAGGAACACCATTGAGCTTCCCGACCAAGCCCAAACTACGGCCCTGCGATCTGACACCATCCGGTTGGTGCAAAATGGATGTGCATTCCATGGACTTCGTTCCGAAGATCCAAATCAGCATCTAATTGATTTTATCAAAATTGTCGATTCCATTGACCTTGATGCTACTACTCGGAGACCACTGTCTGCGCTCTTCCAATTCTCTACGGGACCAAGCTAGTAATTGGATTGAGCGACTTCCCCCGGCTCCATCTCAAGTTGGGATGATCTCACCTCTCGTTTCATTGCTCAATTTTTCCCACCGGGGAGAACCACTAAGCTTAGGAATGACATCTTGATGTTCCAACAACGTCAAGGTGAATCTCTCTACAAAGCATGGAATCGATTCAAGGACTTACTTCATAAAGTCCCTCATCATGGCATTGATCTTTGGCTCCAAGTTCAAATCTTTTATGATCATGTCAACTTCCCCACTAAGCGATCCATTGAGCAAGCGGCCGGTGGGAAACTTAGTGATCTCACCGCGGAAGAATTGTGGGGTATAATAAAGGACCTTGCTCTCTATGAAAACGAAAGTTGGAATGACCCCCGTGAGTTGCCCAAAACCGTTAAAGCAATCTCCTTGCCTTCTATTGACTCACAATCTTCCGACCAAAGGATGCTCAAGCTTGAAGATCAAGTTAAATTCCTAATGAGCTCCTACGAAAATCTTAAGTCTTCACACCAAGTGAACAAAGTTTCTTCCTCATGTGAGCAAATTAGTGACCCTCATAACACTCATGCTTGCACAAGATTCCCCGAACAAGCCTCCGTTGACTATGCATCCTCGCGTATTAATGGAGCGGGAGGAAGATTCCCTACAACACCCGGACCTAGGACTTTCAATGACACCCGAGAAGCATGGAAGGGCAAACTCGACTTCTATTGGGGGCAAACCAAAGAATTCACATCCAATGATTTCTCTTGGCCCCCATCTCATGGCCCTACCCAACAAAACATAGAAAGGATGATACAAAACATAGTCGCATCCCAAGAAGCTCAAATTGCTAAGCTCTCAGATCATTTTAACCAACAACAAGCCGAGATGGATAGGAAGATAGATAACCTCTTGAAAGCCATGACCAATAGTGATAGGAAGGTTAATGCTATCTCAACTCCCGAGCCTTCCGGTGTAGAGATTAAGGACCCAAGTAAGTTAGCTAAACATGTCCAATTCGTCAATATAGTCACCTTAGTGAAACCTAATAGCACAAATGACGAAGAGGACCATATACTTGAGGATAATGAAACAACCGAGGAAGTAGATGAAGTAGACAATGGCTATTTCAATAAGTTTCCTACGGAAGAAGAACTATCTCGCCACCCTCACTTAGTGCGTGACCTCCGTCACATGTACGTTAGGAAAAGCCCTAGGATCAAGTTTGGAAACCCTTGGAATCTTAACATACCATGTTGCATAGGACACCTTTTCGTGGCAAAGGCCTACATTGATCGCAAGTCCCCAATCAACATAATGACTAGCACCTACTATAATTGGGTAATGAAGAAGCCTATTCCAACTAGGCAAGACCCCGATAATCCTAGTGTTAGTTGCAATTTTCTTGGTAGAGTTAAGGGATTGCCCGTTTATGTAGGTAGTTTCACGTTTTCTACGGACTTCATAATTGTGGATGATATTAGCACGGCCATAGATCCTAGCTTATCCCATGTTATTCTAGGAAAACCTTTCATAGAAAACACCGGGATGACTTATGATCCCTCATTAGGAATAGTGCGATTCAAGGATGAAACCGACGACATAGCTTACCAAATGCCGTTTAAGATTGAGAAGTTTTCATCACTCTCTAATGATGAAAAGGAACTTAAACTATCGGTCTACTATAGGAATGATGAGGATAAAGAGAAAGGAGTAGATTATGTTATGGCCAAGATTTTCGGATTCTATAAGGATTGCTGGAACTTAGGACCGAAATATATGACCAAGTGGGGGAAGGACGAACTCTTAGAGAGGTGTATCATAGGGAACTTCTACAACATGGAATCCCCTAATAGAGACCGTCACGAGGAAGAAGGTGACGGTAATGAAGTCATGTAGGAGCACGACTACGAGTCTAGCTACAAGACTCATAAATAAAGAAAAGCGCTTCGTGGGAGGCAACCCATGCTTAATTGTTTGCTTGTTAGTGTCATATATCTTTTATTGATTGCTTATTCTCATGTTTAAATTTGTAAAAATGCTTTATTTTGTTTTTAACCTCGCCTTAATTGCATATAAAGGTATTTTACATAAATGATAAGTGTAGGGAGGATTACACACGTTTTCAAAAGAAACGTGAACATGAGAATTACAATTAATTAAAAGATATATATATATATATATAATATATATATATATATATATATATATATATATATATATATATATATATATATATATATATATATAGAGTTAGGATCAAATAAGAAGAAAATTAAAATGAGAAGGATAAGAAGAAATCACAACCACATTTCGGATGCACCTATTAAAATAGATGCATCTCCCTTGAAAATCTCTCCTTTATTTGAAATGTGTGGCTAGAAATTCTTCTTATTCTTCTCATTTTAGTATTTCTTCTTACCGACTTATCCCTTATATATATATATATATATATATATATATATATATATATATATATATGTGTGTGTGTGTGTTTGTTCGAGTCAAATGCTTGTATCAAGTCATAATGGATGTTTTGCGAAATTTTTCTAGATTCTAAAGATGTAAATTTTCCATAATTTTTCCGTAAAATCGCATACCGCTTTTGTCGGGATAACTGACGAAGATCAGATCGCAACCGACGGCGTCGAAGGAGTAAAACAATGATTTTTTTCTTATTTTCGAGCTACTTATAAATTTTGGAATTTTCCGTGTCTTAATTTTCCAAGAATTTCAGTAAACATCCATTCCACAAGCATTATATCCTAGTTTAGTAGAGTCTTATATATATTATTACCGCCAATTTTACGTGAAGGTTTCGTTTGTTTTCTTCAAGTGTGCAGGTTTAATTTACTAAGAAGAAGATACATAAAGTTGGAAGGAGCTTTTCACGCATACATTCTTCTTGAAAAGGATTTAGCCACCACTTTACACGGGTCCTACCGAGCTAATCGAGGGAGTATTAGTTTCTTCGCTTTTAATTACCTTCCATTATCATAACTTTGAAACTTTCGGGAACATTGGGGACAATGTTCGGTTTAAGTGTAGGAGGGAAAATAAATGAGAACTTTGAAACTATGCTTATCCATGATTATTTGCTTTGTCCAATTGTATTTGTGTAATAAACCATGAGAAAATGTCGGTTAGGGTAATTTTGGCATCAAATTTTTAATTTTTCATGACATATAGGAGTGGGCCATTAGTCTTAATAAAGCGTCTCACGGATAGGAAGTTGCATGACTAGCACAAAAACCCTTTACCACCTAAATTCCACCCAAAATGTGAGGATCACCCTTAGATTAGTAGGAATTAAATCATTCATCTTTAATGCTTAGTGTGTGAACCGGTAGTATAATAGATTCTAGAACTTGTTTTGTGATGCATTCCGAGATCGCTAGTAAGACTACACTTGTGTAGTTAGGAATAACTAAATGATAATAGGCATTAGGATAACCCTTGTTTGATACACCGTAATATAATTACTTCTTCCACCCGGTTGAGTAATTTCCCCACCTTTGCGTTGTACTCATCTTTAGTACACGATACGCCTAGTTAACCCCTATGATCCTATCCTTTTCGCGGTTCTCGTGATGTTTCGGTTTTTCTGGAATATCAATGAAGAGCATTGTTTACACCCCACCCCCAAATGTACACCCAAATCGCCTTAGCCTACCTTATATGCACTCTCTTTTAGTGCATTATTGTTATTACCCTAAAAACCCTTAGTTTAATTATCTAGTTGCTTGCATGAGTTGCTAAGTCGAGTCATATCCTTTGTACACGCTTTTGGGACGATTGGGACTCGGGAAAAGTTAAAGTTTAAATGACCTGGAAGGGAACGTTAAATTCCTTTATTTGCGTAATAACGCACCCCAAGTGTTTTGATCTTTTCAATTCGGGTCAAATTAGTGTTAGAGTAATAAAAAATCAAGTGTAGGGATGTGCCTATAAATCCCTATCATTTTGATGTTACCGTAGAGGATGGTAGAGTAAAAGTGTATGGAAAAAAAAATCGAAAAAAAAATAGAAAAAGAGAAAAAGAAAAAAATAGAGTGTTAAAAAAAAAAAAAAAACATACGGGCTACCATCCTACATCTATCCTTTAAATTTATGTTTGTGTGTTTTAGTTATCTAGAGTTTAGCGTGTCGAGTCTTGGCTTAGCAACGCCATTCTTCGTATGCTTGTAACATAAAGTTTTTTGACTTGCCACCACTAAATAGCCTATCCCACCAAACCCTTTGTTTCCCTACCGTAAGTCTAACATTACAACCCTTTAAAAGACCTCTTTGATAGTCTTTCCTAGGTGCTTACGCCAAAGCGATGGAGGTTTGATCTAGTCTCAAGCCTATGGTAATCTATGTACTAGGACCGGTTAATGAGTGTTTATCTTCCATTTCCACTTTGATATATTTCATATACACCGAGAGATGTGAGTATCCAAACACCCCATGTGAGGTGCTAGTATATAATTTCCGTGCTTGTTATGACTTTCATGGGCTTATATGTGTTGTGGATTGTTTTAAACCAATGCTTCATGACCCCTAACTTATAAATTAATTGGCTAAAAGCACATTTGCTTGAGGACAAGCAAATACCAAGTGTAGGGATATTTGATAAGGTTTTAAATGTACCTTTTGAGGGTCGTTTAAGCCCTTATTTGATCACTTTTGTATCCGTTATTACTTAATATCGTTCCTTTTCACTTTTAGGTCTCTTGAAGGCAAATTGCTCGGAATGGCACTTATTTGGACGAAAAGGCGGATATACGAAGAAAATGGCCAAAGTCAAGAATCGAGCCACTCGAGATCCGAAATACAGGGGCGACGCGGGTTCTACAAGTGACGGCGTCGGTGTTATCTCAGGACGCCGTCGCATAACGTTTGTGACGGGGTTGTAGACAAATTGCTTATTTTCAAGTGACGGTGTCGGCTTTAAAAGAGTAGGTCGTCGCAACTCGACGGCCTAGATTTGATCCGCACGTCGAGATCGAAGGGATGGCGTCACAGCATAAGGTGACGCCGTCAAGACTAACGTGGCCAAGACGAAACCCTAATGATCGCGACCCGGCGGCCACAAATTATAAGGTGACGCCGTCATGATTGTAATCTTATATATAGAATCCAAATTTTAAGTTTTAGTGTGTAGTCTTTTGGAGTAAAACCTAAACCGAACCAAGGTCGTCTTGTGCAAGATTTTAGGGTTCCAAACCCTATCTTACACCAAGATAAGTGTTTTACTTCATTAATTCAATTATGTCTTCAATTATTTATGTGTATGCTTGCATGTTCTCCATGTTCGGCTAATTTACTTGTGTATTTGCTTAGGAATATGAAACTTAATTATTGAATATTGATTGGTTGTCTCTTATCTTAATTGTTAATGATCTAGTAATGTGATAGGTCATTCGTTGTGTAGTTAATGCTTGATTAATCTTTGTGAACCTTAGACTATAACACCTAGAGTAGTTGTAGGCTAAACCATCCAAAGAGTACCTTAGAGTTAGAGTCTATAATTCCTTGAGATTTTGTAGACGAGACCCTTTGGTAGTTTCAAAGAGTTAGGGATAAACGCATACCCTACGACTTTAGACACACAACGCGATTAGGAATAAGGACATGACAATTCAACCATCAATAGGAGACAATTAAGGAGTAAGAAAACCTAAGTAAACACATCTTTAAACCATCATACGAGCACACAATAATTAGACATAGACTACCATCACCTTAGATTAGATAATTAGATAAGTAGAGTAATCGGTAGAAATACCAACCCCTAAATCCAAACCCCGAGATTCGTACCTTTCTAATTCCTAAAAAACATAAAAGATAAAAATAATCTTCCTCAACCCCAACCTTAGCGTAGTAACTTCTCACTAGCATTCCTATTCCCTAGAGAACGATATCAATACCCGTGGCCTTACCCTAATACTACACTACAACGATTAGGTTCACTCGCCTGGGTGTTGAAAACTTGCTCGACGAAAAGGAAGTTCCTTTGACCCCGAATGACGTGTAGCGTTATCAAATATATATAGGACTCTACTAAACTAGGATATAATGCTTGTGGAATGGATGTTTCTGCAAATTCGGAAAATTAAGACCGGAAAATTCCAAAAATTATAAGTAGCTCAAAAACGAGAAAAAGTAATTAGTTGTTTTGCTTCTTCGACGGCCCGTCGAGTTATCCTCGACAAAAAGCGGTCTCGATTTTACGGAAAAATTTCGGAAAATTTACATCTTTAGAATCGGAAAAATTTCTTGCAAAACATCCATTATGACTCGATTCAAGCATTTGACTCGAACAAACACACATGTATATCTTTTAATTAATTGAAATTATCATGTTTACGTTTCTTTTGAAAACATGTGTAATCCTCCCTACACTTATCCTTTATGTAAAATACCTTTATATGTAATTAAGACAAGGTTAAAAACAAAATAAAGCATTTTTACAAATTTAAACATGAGAATAAACAATCAATAAAAGATATATGACACAAACAAGCAAACAGTTAAGCATGGGTTGCCTCCCACGATGCGCTTTTCTATATTTAAGAGTCTTGTAGCTAGACTCGTAGTCGTGCCCCTACGTGACTTCATTACCGTCACCTTCTTCCTCATGACGGTCTCTATTGGGGATTCCATGTTGTAATAGTGCCCTATGATGCACCTTTCTAAGGGTCGTCCTCTCCCAATCGGTTCTATATTCCGTCCTAAGTTCAAGCAATCCTTATAGAATCCAAAATCTTGGCCATAACATAATCTACTCCTTTCTCCTTATCCTCCTCATTCCTATAATAGACCGATAGTTTAAGTTCCTTTTCATCATTGGAGAGTGATGAAAACTTCTCAATCTTAAACGGCATTTGGTAAGCTACATCATCGGTCTCATCCTTGAATCGCACTATTCCTAATGAGGGATCATAAGTCATCCCGGTGTTTTCTATGAAAGGTTTTCCTAGAATAATGTGGGACAAGCTAGGATCTATGGCCGTACTAATATCATCCACAATTATGAAATCCGTAGGAAATGTGAAACTACCTACATAAACGGGCAACCCCTTAACTCTACCAAGAAAATTGCACCTAACCCTAGGATTATCGGGGTCTTGCCTAGTTGGGATAGACTTCTTCATTACCCAATTATAGTAGGTGCTGGTCATTATGTTTATTGGGGACTTGTGGTCAAGGTAGGCCTTTGCCACGAAAAGGTATCCTATACAACATGGTATGTTAAGATTCCAAGGGTTCCCAAACTTGATCCTAGGGCTTCTCCTAACATACATGTGACGGAGGTCACGCACTAAGTGAGGGTGGCGAGATAGTTCTTATTCTGTAGGAAACTTATTGAAATAGTCATTGTCTACTTCATCTACTTCCTCGGTTGTTTCATTCCTCGGTGTTTCACTAACCTCAAGTATAGTTTCATGGTCTGCTTCGTCATTTGTTCTATTAGGTTTCACTATGGCGATGGTATTGAAGAATTGAACGTGCTTAGCTAACTTACTTGGGTCCTTAATCTCTACACCGGAAGGTTCGGGAGTTGAGACAACATTAACCTTCCTATCACTATTGGTCATGGCTTTCAAGAGGTTATCTATCTTCCCATCCATCTCGGCTTATTGTTGGTTAAAACGGTCTGAGAGCTTAGCTATTTGAGCTTCTTGGGATGCGACTAGGTGTTGCAACATCCCCTCAATGTTTTGTTGGTTAGGGCCGTGAGATGGGGGCCATGATAAATCATTGGAGGTGAATTCTTTGGTTTGTCCCCAATAGAATTCGGGCTTGCCCTTCCATGCTTCTCGGGCGTCATTAAAAGTCCTTGGTCCGGGTGTTGTAGGGAATCTTCCTCCCGTTCCATTAATACGCGAGGATGCGTAGTCAACGGAAGCTTGTTCGAGGAACCGGGTGCAAGTGCGCGTATGAGGATCACTACATGGCTCACATGAGGAAGAAACTTTGTTCACATGGCGTGAAGACTTAGGATTTTCGTAGGAGCTCATTAGGAATTTAACTTGATTTTCAAGCTCGAGCATCCTACGGTCGGAAGATTGTGAGTCAATGGGAGGCAAGGAGATTGCCTTAATTGTTTTGGGCAACTCACGGGGGTCATTCCAACTTTCATTGTCATAGAGAGCAAGGTCCTCTATTATACCCCATGATTCTTCCGCGGTGAGATCACTAAGTTTTCCACCGGCCGCTTGGTCAATGGATCGCTTGGTGGGGAAGTTGACATGATCATAGAAGAGTTGGACTTGGAGCCAAAGATCAATGCCGTGATGAGGGACTTTATGAAGTAAGTCCTTGAATCGAGTCCATGCTTCGTAGAGATTCACCTTGACGTTGTTGGAACATCAAGATATCATTCCTAAGCTTAGTGGTTCTCCCGGTGGGAAAAATTAAGCAAGGAAGCGAGAGGTGAGATCATCCCAACTTGAGATGGAGCCGTGGGAAGTCGCTCAAGCCAATTACTAGCTTGGTCCATGAGAGAATTGGAAGAGACGCAGATGCGTGGTCTCCCGAGTAGTGGCATCGAGGTCGATGAAATCGACAACTTTAAGGAAGTCCTTAAGATGCTGGTTAGGATCTTCGGAACGAAGTCCATGTAATGCACATCTGTTTTGCACCAACAGGATGGTGTCGGATTACAGGGCCGTAGTTTGGGCTTGGTCGGGAAGCTCAATGGTGTTCCTATAGCCTAGGTGGCTTGGTCTCGAGTATTCACCAAGAGTACGGCCTCTTAGCGGGTCATTTGGTGGCATGTTGATGAATGGTGGTTGATTATCACCTTCCATGATGAAAAGTGATGGGGTTACGAACAAAGGTTACGAAGAAGGGGGATAGACTATGGGGAAGCTAAAAATGAGAAAAAAATTTACTTGATAGGAATCAAGCAAAGAAACCTAAATGAGGTGGACTCCTAACTAGCTATTATATTCCCAAGCGGCGCCAAAAACTTGATAACGCTACACGCGTTGTTCGGGGTCAAAGAACTTCCTTTCGTCTAGCAAGTTTTTCAACACCCAGGCGGTGAACCTAATCGTTGTAGTGTAGTATTAGGAAGCCACGGAATTGATATCGTTCTCTGGGGAATAGGAATGCTAGTGAGAAGTTACTACGCTAAGGTTGGGGTTGAGGAAGATTATTTTTTTATCTTTTTATGTTTTTAGGAAATGGAATGGTACGAATCTCGGGGTTGGATTTGGGGTTGGTATTTCTACCGATTACTTCCACTATCTAATTATCTAATTCACTAAGGTGAGGGTAGTCTATGTCTAATTATTGTGCTCGTATGATGATTTAAAGATGTGTTTACTTAGGTTTTATTACTCCTTAATTATCTCCTATTGATGGTTGAATTGTCATGTCCTTATTCTTAATCGCGTTTTGTGTCTATGTTCGTAGGGTATCGTTTATCCTAACTCTTTGAAACTACCAAAGGGTCTCGCCTACAAAATCTCTAGGATTTATAAACTTTAACTATAAGGTACTCTTCGGATGGTTTAGCCTACAACAACTCTAGGTTTTATAAACTAAGGTTCACAAAGATTAATCAAGCATTAACTACACAACGGATGACCTATCACATTACTAGATCATTAACAATTAAGATAAGAGACAACCAATCAATATTCAATAATTAAGTTTCATATTCTCTAAGCAAACACACAAGTAAATTAGCCGGACATGGGGAACATGCAAGCATACACACAAGTAATTGAAGACATAATTTAATTAATGAAGTAAAACACTTATCTTGATGTAAGATAGGGTTTGGAACCCTAAAATACTGTACAAGATAGCCTTGGTTCGGTTTAGGTTTTTTACTCCAAAAGACTACACATCGAAAACTAAAAATTTGGATTCTATATATAGATTACATATCGACTACGTCACCTTTTTGATTTGTGACGCCGCCACTCGTCGGATCGCCGTCATTAGGGTTTCGTCTTGGCCACGTTAGTCTTGCGACGGCGTCACCTTATGCTAGTGACGCCGTCCCTTCGATCTCGACTTCGTCGGATCAAATCTAGGCCGTCTCGAGTTGCGACGACCTACTCTTTTAAAACCCGCGCCATCACTTATAAATAAGCAATTTGGCTCACCGAGCCGTCACAAAAGTGATGCGACGGCATCACAGATAACACCCCGACGCGTCCCTTCGGCCCAATGACTTTGAGTGTCTCGATTCTTGACTTTGGCCATTTTCTTCAGATATTCGTGCCTTTTCGTCCGAATAAGTGTCATTCCAGCAATTTGCCTTCAAGATACCTAAAAAGTGAAAAGGAACGATGTTAAGTAATAACGGATACAAAAGTGATCAAATGAGGGCTTAAATGAGTGTACATTTGAAAACCTTATCAGGTCCTCATCCAGTTTAGTACGCTCCACCATGGGAGTGTCAACAGGGTCACAAGAATCAAATCCAAATTTCTTTAAGATCTCATTTGCATATTTAGATTGATTGATAAAAATGCCTCGGGACTTTGTAAATTTGTAATCCCAATAAAATGACATTTGTCCCATCATTGACATTTGAAATTTGGAGCCCATCTCCTTAGAAAACGGTTACATTCATTGGGGTCGGTCGAGGCAAAATAATATCATCAACATAGATTTGAACATGAATTAAGTGTTTTCACGAGTTTACGGTGAACAATGTCGGATCAACTGCTCCTTTTCCGAATCCATTAGATAGAAGAAACTTTGATAGCGTGTCGTACCATGCCCTTGGAGCTTGCTTCAAACCGTAAAGGGCCTTCTTCAAGCGATAGACATGAGTAGGATACTACGGATTCACAAAACCTTCAGTGGTGGACGTATACAACCTCTTTAAGATCTCCGTTAATAAAAGCGGTCTTTACATCCATCTAATAGACTACCATGTTCTTACTAGCGACATTAGCTAAGAAGATTCGATTGCCTCGATCGTGCAACTGGAACAAATTATTCTTCAAAGTCAATACCCTCTTCTTGACGGTATCCTTTCGCAACCAATGAGCCTTGTTCTTTAGCACATCACCATGCTCATCAAGTTTTACTTTGAAGATCCATTTTAGAGCAATGATCATAGCACGATCAGGGCATGTACTAATTCCCATACATCTAGTCGATCGAACTCATGAATTTCTTCTTGCATGGCATTGAACGGTATCCTCGATCATGGTGCTTTTAACATCCTTTGGTTCGACCTTAGATAGTACGGAGTTAAAGAAGCACCACAAGGCATCGATTGCAAGTTGTTTACGAGTGGATCTTTGGACGAGAAGGGTTCCCAATGATGTTGTCCAATGGATGGTCATGTGTCCATTTTCTAAGGTGCTCGTATGGTTGTTGTTGAGGGATGAAGTAGCGAGTTTGGATCTCTGATGAAGATGGTTACAAGTATGTTCGAGGAGCAAATATGTTCTTAAATGGAGCATCTTTGGGAGTAGCAAAAGGTTATCTTCATCATAATTTACGCCTTCATTTCCATGATGTACAAGCGAAGATTGAGGACTTGAGGATGACGATGAGTGATCTGCGTAGCGCTTCTTGAGATAGAGTCATTGATACATATGGATTATCGTGTTGATTGGATTAAAAGCCGCCATCGTTGATGGTGTAGAAGGATCATTAACAATGGGTTCATAATATTCATCAAACTTTGGATCAAACATTTTCTTCAAATCTTCTTCAAAGGAGGTACATATGGAGCTGCAGTGAGGGATTACGTACAAGAGGAACCGATAGGACTACAAGATAAATGTTGAGATGCGGGTCCGAACTTGATTGTCCCGGAGCCATTTGCTCGAATAACTCATCGAGCGTGACATGAATAGTTTCCATGATATCTCGGGTTTTTATTATAGATTCGGTAACCCTTTCATTTTGGTGCATAACCAACAAAATCAATGTTAGCCTTAGCTCTTAACTTTCCTAAGTCTTGACCATCATTCGTTGGATAGCATAAGGCACCGAACACACGAAGGAAAGATAGATCTGGTTTTCGGTTGTGGACAAGTTCGTAAGAGTCTTTCCATGAGAGGTGTGAATAAGATAATGGTTTTGGGTGTAGCAAGCGTGGCAATGGCTTGACCCGGAGAAACATTGGAACCTTTGAGAAAATTAGCATAGTTCTTGCGGCTTGAAAAGAGTCCGATTTCGATCTTTCAACTACACCGTTATGTTGAGGAGTACATGGAACACTTCTTTGATGGGTGATTCCATGCTTTCATAGAACTGACTCGGTTCTTTTTTACAAAATCACTCCATTATCTGCTCGGATAATTACGGCGGTTTATTAAGTCGAACTCAGAAGTTTGTTTAATAAGTTTGATGATGACGTTTGGAGTTTCATCCTTTGACCTCAAAACTTAACCCAAGTAAACCGAGAATAGTCATCAACCATGACTAACACATATTTCTTCCCGCTTATAGTTTGCACTCATGGGTCTACACAAATCTATGTGAAGAGTATGAAGAACTTCCATAAGCGAGTTTGCGGTTTTGGGTTTATGGGCATATTTCTTGCTTTTCCCAATTGGCATCTTGAACAAAGATGATATTTTCATACTTCAATCGGGTAAACCTCTTACGAGGTCCTTTCTAGACCAATCATTAATGGTTTGAAGTTCAAGTGATTGAGGCAGCGATGCCATAACCATGACTTTGTTTTGAGGCCTTAGATAACAAGCGATTGGAGAAGACTTCATCATATCTTCGATAGAGATGGTGTATAAGTTTGTTCAACGTTTTCCTCTTAAAAGTTTCACACCATCAAGTTCTCTAACAAAACGGTATGTTTTCTAAAGGCCACTTATAGATCAAAATCACGAAATCAACCGACGAAAACAAATTATGACCAAGACCTTCAACATAATACACCGGGAAATTACACTATCACCAACCACATAATCTCCATAACCCATAATCGCCCAAAATGGTCGTTCCCAAATCTATGAGTCCCAAAAATTTACTCACGAGTTCATGAGTCATGACGATCTCCGGTCATATGCTTGGAGCAAACTTGAGTCCGGTACCATAAAGCGATTTGAGCGACTGCGGTTGAACACAGACAAGTATGGATGACTGAACAATTTGGATCCCCATGCGAGAATGGGTTTCACTTGGTTAGAAAATGAGATTGGAACTTCCACATCAGAAACAGAGTCAACGATATCATTAGAAGTAGATGCAGAACTAGTAGTAACAGTGGATCTATTCAAAGTGTGTTCACTTCTTAAAGGTATGACTCTACCAGTGGGCATCCATTTCCTAATGTGCATTGATCTGGATAATTTAGGGCACAACACTTTTAGATTGAATTTACGGCCAGTAGGTATCCATTGATAACCTACTTTACTAAATTTTCTTCTGTTGGTTTCAATGTTTTCTAATCTTCTTCCACCTTGGTTTTCTCACATCCTTAACTTTGTTTTCTAATGTAAGCATTTTTCTTCGGAGATTTAAGACAGATTACTCAAATCATTCTCAACACATTCATGATTCATACCAAAACCAAACATTCATTACATGTTACGCAAATAGTAGCGAATTGAATTAATTACTGATGCGCTTATAGCTAATACTAGAATCAACACGATTAGTCTTATTCAACACAAACTTATTGTTCCTAGGGTGGTTTCTACTTTCTTCCATTGATCACTCTTAGCTTGCGAGGTCCTATCTTGCTTTGTATTGCACGGAGGCTTTGACCCGCTTGCCTTAGTGTCACCGATTACTCCCGTAGAGGAATGATGGGAACATTAGTTGGTTTTGCTACTATGCTTCTGACCTAGAAGTGCTGGGATTTGAAGTACTAGTAGGCACATTAAACTACACATGTTTAACTTTAGGCATGGAGCAAGGCATATCAAGAGTCGCATGCTTAATACTAGGCATAGAGCATGGCATAATGACTTTATCTTTAGTACAAAAGGATTTAGGGCATGTTGCTCTTAAACATTCTAAAAGCTCTTGAGATCGTTTGGCATATAAGCATGCATACCTAACTTCTCTATCAAGTGGTTTATTTATGCTATCCTCTTGACAATCTCACTGGAGGCATTCTAGACTATCCTTAAGATACGAAAAATATTCTTGTGAACCGTTCATTATTTCTAAGATGAGGGGAATATACTTTACTGATCACAACATACTTAGAATCATGAGATACCTTTGATACAAAATTCTCATCACAAACAAGTGACATTTTCCCTTTTCCTAACTTTTGATTCTCAATTTCCTTTAGTAAAGAAGTTATTTTTCATTGTTCTTGTCACGGTGACTTTCATTGAATCATATAACTCTTTGAAATCTTGTTAACTTTTCATTTTCTTCAAGAAAACTCTCATTTTCTTGTTGTAAAACATTAATGATGTTTTGAGGATGAAAGTTTGAGAATTACGAGAATCTAAAGGAGGAGACATTTGGGAGCCATTCACATTATTCTTATCACCTTTCAATTGTGAAATTTGGGTTTCAATCTTTGATCGTGTTACAATGAGCTCGAATCTGTTCATCACGTTTGCGTGTTTCAAAAGCGCATCAAACTCGGGAGCATCCGAGGATGTCTTGTCATTTGAGGTTTTAACATTTTCTTTGAGTGTTGATATTTTAATTGCAAAGCAAGATGTTCAACTTCAATTTAGAAAAATGTTTGACCAAGTTATCACGATCATCTGTTCAACTTTATCATGCAATTTTGAATTTGTGGTTTCAAGCTCAATGACATGATCATGGGAAACTTTAATGCAACGATTAATTCATGAAATTGAGATGCGATAATAGAATAATTTGTAGCGATGTAGAACACATCTTGAGCAACACATTGAGAGATCAAATTATCATTAATGATGTGCGATTCTTTATCTCAATTTCATTACTCTTAAGCTCACGTTCATACATCTCCGACCTCAAATTCCATATCATTAAACATCTTTTCATTTCTTTAATCTTTGTGTCCATTCCTTTTAAAGACTCTCAAATTGTTCTTTAAGTTGTTTAAAGAAAGGCATGACCTCGGTTAAATAGCATTCTTTAGTTTGTTCAAAACCCTTTCCCTTGATTATCCCAAGGGTGTGATTCTCTTCTTACACGTTTTCTCAAAATCAACAAATAGTTGGTAAACTACATAAAGGCTGATTAAGGTCTTGCTATAAGTGGGAAGATTTCTAGGCACTAAATGCATTGGTGTATTTGGAGGATACACAGTGGCTGGAGGCAATTTCCAACAAGGGGGATTCTTAGTAACAAGATTATCTGCCTTTTGCTTATCTATATCTTTCTTCCAGAAAACTTGTTCAGGGGTTAGTTGAGTTTGAGGTTTAAACATGTTCAAGGAAATCCAATTTTCCTTAGTGTAATCATGGGGTTTAAACGTTATTTTATGCTTTATACACTTAGGATCAGTTAACTTCTTTGCCATTTTCTCCCTAGAGGCATCTTCTAATGTTCTATCCTCATCAGTGCTTCCTATACAGATGGTGTTTGCTTAGGCTTGAGAATCTCATTACCATCATATACTACTTTATGTGCAGCTCTAGCAACTTTTCCATACTCGGGATTGGGTACCTCTATAAGGGGAATACTATGCTTATCGCTTAAGACTCTATGCTTAGTGATCATGTGAGCAATCTGAATGGTGTTCCTTGTATGTACAATTTGTTTTCAAAGTTTTAAGGTTGGAAAAATCATTTAAAGTTTTGATTCCTTAGCGATGAACTCTGTTTAAGCACCTTTACATTTTCTTGAAGTTCTTGCTTTTGTTACTGAGTTTTATTGAGCTTTTCTTGCAAGGAGTTTAACTCTTGTTTAAACATTTCTTCCCTAAAGTTACTTTTTCCCGATAATTGTACGCATTTGAAATCCATCTCCGCTCACACGGTTAGTTAATTCAAACTTAGCCCGTTGTTTATATATAGTAACTTGTTCCTTATAGGCATTCGATTCGGAGGTTATATAATCATCGGGGCACTTGCGAGTATTCATAAAAATATAGTCATCATTGATGCGAAAGATGCATCACTTGGTACAATTTCACTTTCATTTTGTTTCATATTGATCATATGGGACAACATTGCTATTACCCATATTTTCAATATCTAATTCAATAATTTCGATTGATTGTACCTTGTCGGTATCTTTTGCACATCAACATCATCATATAGTTTAATACCTCGATATGATTGATTCCTTGGAGGACCGGCCTTTTGTGGTGAAAGAGCCTTTGGAGACCATTGTTGAGATGCTAGCCATGAAGATGGTTTGGGCGATGGGTTTATCATTGACATCGAGTCAAACGCATCACAATCGCCACTTGAAATGCATTTGGATTGTTGTGTCCCATACCGACCGGTTGTTCATCTACATTTGCATTGTAAGTTTGGCATTTCCTCGGCAAAGAAACAACAATTCTTCTTCATCCAACACTGCTCCATTATCTTGAGCTTGTACTAGTAGCATTTTGTCCTTGAAGTACTCTGCATTTTGTGGACATTTAGGAGAAGTGCAGTTTCTCGCAATGTGTCCTTCTCCACCACAGTTGTAACACTTGATTGGCTTCCCTTGACCTTGAGCCATGTTCCTTCCACGATTCTGATTACCCACATATCCTCCACCTATACCAGCATTTCCGTAACCCCTTCCTGCCATTCCTTGTTCATTCTATCTTCCTTGCACATTTTGCACCACTATCTTTCCTTCTTTGACAGTTGCATGACTGTGGAGACTGGAGGCTGTTCTGATGTGATTGTTGGTGTGTGGAGTGAGGTTCAAGTTTTGCTTAACCATTAAAGCCAATTGATAGACAAGGTGTTCCATAAATGTGTCTGAATCTGGAGGCTTATACCCTGGATCTGGAATGAGTTTGTGATTACCATTGCCAGTTGGTATGACCTGTGATGCTTTGGTGGTTATTCCTACATTCGTATAGAATGCAGTTGAATCATTTGACGAGCTTGCATCTCCAGAATTGGTTTTGAACTTTTCAAGGATCATTCGTTCAAACACAGCATGCTTCTCATTTTGGAGCAAATAAGCATACAATTGCTCATAATTGGTGTTCCTCAAACCTTTGTATAGCTTGACTCAGTGACAAACTTGTGCCATTCAGATTCATGTTGTTCACAAACTTTGAATTGAAATGAATATTTGGCATTGTCATTTTGATATTCCTCATATCATTCACAAGCTTGTGGAATCTTACATGATATTCAAAGAACACTTTCCCCGATTCATCTTAAAATTCTCAAAGTCATCATATAGCCGAGATTCCTGCCTTCTTTAGTCAATTCGAACCGCAGAGAGCATCTTAACATTGTCTCATACCGCCTTAGCTTCAGTGTTGTGATTGATCGACATAAATGTCCTTAGGTAAACCCCAAGTATGATGTTTGAAGCCACGATGTCTGCATCATATCTATTCTTCTCATTATCGATAAGTTCATCATCGTCGCCTGGTCTATCTAATCCTAATATCATCGAACCATCGATGGCGGTTTCAAGAATGTCTCTGGTAGTCTCAACTTGATAAGTGTTGGGAATTTCGTGAAACCGTGATTCTGTGAATCGAGAAACAAAGGATTGTGTCAAGAAGAGTTTCTGTCAAGTAATATAAACATACAAAGTAGGAATTCGATGTCAATAATGTTGAAGTTAATCAAGTAGTGAAGCGTGTGATTCTCACAAGCAATGAGTAGTGGAATCAATTGAAAGCAAAGAAGTCGTGATTGTCTTTGAAATAATGAATCGGTGGAGAGCGTGCTTGAGTTTAATTATTTATATGTTAGCCCATATTTATTATTGTACTGCCCAAGGTTAGCATGGGCTTGTTTAGAGTTTTCCCATAATTATTCTATGTATGGGTTAAAACAATATTTAGTTGGATGCTTGCATGCTTGTACGTTTCCCTAGAAAGAGTTTAGTGTTCCTTGTGTATAAAAGGAGCTTAAGTCTTTTGTATTAAACAACACTTGAATAAAAATATTCAAGTAAAACCACTTTAGAGAGGGTGAAAAGATCCATAGAGGATCATTGTTTGTATAAGAAAAACCTTGTTGGTAACTAAGATTGTGTTCTTATTATTCCGCTGTGCATATTCAATCATTGTTATTATACACTCTAGTTGAGTCCGGATCTTGGATTTAACAATTGGTATCAGAGCGGGTGGCTCTCGATCTTGAGTTTACAAGGTTTTTCGAAGAAAAGATTCAAAACTCAAAGTTGTTAGTAATTTTCGTAGTCTTTCTGCTGGGCTGTTTTTAGAACAGCGATAACTTTTTCTTGAACCGTTGGATCGAGCTACAATTTTTTTTGGTGCATCTTTATATTTCAATCTAAAGTTTCACCGGAGGGATTGTCAATTAGAGCTCTCAATCAAAAGTTATAAGTTGTAGAAGTCTGCTGAAAAAGTTCCGTAAGGATACTACAACACTGTTTTGAAACAATCATAACTTTTTCGTTAACCGTTGGATCGGCATAAATTTTGGACTGGAAGTTCTTGGTATATCAAGGAAGGTTTCCATTGGAGGGATCGTTGATCTGAGCCTCTGACAGAAAGTTATAAGGGCTAGAAAACTGCTGCAGACACACTTTGAAAAAGGCATCCTAAGAGGATGCAGGCAAACAAGGGTTGACACAACGGATGAAACAGCAGTAGCAGCAGCCTCGTTGGGTATTGATGATGCGAAATATTCGATGGGCCTCATATGGTGTACATGTCAATGATTCATGTATTCATTGCAAATACTGATTGGTCGGTGACTAATTAAAAGTCGTTAAAAAGAAGAAAGGCAGCAAGTGAATTGGAGTAGTTTTGAAGAAAAGACAGATTTGTTTTTGAGCAAATCATTTTTTTGGTGAAGATTGGTCGACCGTGTTCATCGAGGTCGAATTTGCTTTGTCTTTTCTTGTTTATTCATCGAATTCGATCTATATTCTACCGTCACATGACGATAGTCTTTTGGTTGGATTGTACTAATTCATGGTCCGCATCTAAATATTCTCGTGATATTGAAGTGACAATTTATTCACTCGCTAAAACTACTACACTAAATATTTGATAGTCTTTTAATACACACCGGTCAAAGTCAAGGTTAATGTGGGACTAGTGAATTTGCATGCGTATGTGTGACAAAGAGTGGTTTTAATTACTCACATCTTGTGATTGGTCAAAGTGAAACATGTGGATCGCAGTGTTTCCACTTAGTTTATCTCTTTCATAATATTGTTAAGTAACTAAGTGGGACGAATTAAGTGTTATATGGTGTATACTTGTTACGATGGACATGCTTTGTGATTGGTCAACTGTGCTTTTCTCATATTGTCGAATTATAATTGGTCAAAAGTTACCGCTTGGTCACATGGGTATGTTTGTTTTATTCATTAAAACTAATTCATATGTATTTCCGGGGGCTTGCATGATATCAATTACCTATGTGGTCCCTACTCGCTTGTTGATAAGGCGATGATATTTGATTGGTCACAAGGATAATCTTGAATTTTTAGTCATTTCACCAAGGTTTACGTGAGGTTAGATATTCTTTGGTTGGCTAGCTCTATTTGATCTCACGTGGGTCCAAGTTTGAACGAGATATTGATTTCATTGGTTATTCAAATTGTGTGATCACGTAGAATGTTTTTCTTGTGCAATTGGCATTTGTTTTCTTTTACTTGTCACTTGGTATTATTTTGGTCCGAGGAATACAGGTCATCAAAATTTTGGTCCCCTCTATTTTATTGTTTCTGCTGAAGTTCATAAGGCTGCATTCAGCTCTGTGCAATCTTCTCTCCACAACATGGCAGAATTTGATAATAATAGGGATGAAGTTATGTTTCCTTATTTAATGGATGATGAGTACGAGGTCTGGGCTAAGAAGATGGAACAATGGATCATGAATAATGATATGAATATCTGGAAGGTGATCCAAAATGGCAACAGTTTAAAAAGGATTGGAAATGATCGTGATGGTAACATCATTATTCGTCCTCCAACGAAAAGCGGATGAACACATTGTCAGAAAAGAGAGTCAAAGGCCATAACTATCTTGCTTAAATCTATTCCTGCACGATCATGTAGCGATTTTCGTTATATGGATGATGCAAGTCTTATATGGAATGCTCTCAAAGCAAGGTATGGAGGAAAGACATAATTCAAGAAGATGAGCAAGGAAGTTGATGCTAAAGGTTATGTCAAGAATTTGCCATCCGCCAATTGCTCTCATGGGCATCTCTCAGGTACACACTTGTGTTTTTGGTTGTAAGGAATGATATAATGAACTTAAGGAAGCCTATGATGAAATGAAACCTAAATATAATGCATGCTATGTTGACAATGAAGCTTATAAACATGCTTTAAAAACATTAGAAAGACAAAAGTTTGGTTTCAAAAGAATCAAGTGGCTTATGATGAAAAGATTAGGGTGCTAGAAAGTGATCTAGAGTTGGCTAGAATTGATTTAAAGCGCCTTGAGAAAGAAAAAGCTCTTGTAGTGTCCGAAAACAAAGTGCTAAAGAGAAACTAGATGAGGAAATTGCTAGGCATAAGGAATGGTTATTGAATGGAAATAAGTTAGCTAGTCACATCTATGCTAGTCAAAATCCTAATACTCCTATAGGTTTAGGCTTTAAGAAGTATGTAGGAATAGAAGCTAGGGATGACACTCATAAATCTACACCAAACAGGATTAGCTAATTTTGTAAAAGAAGGTGATTTACATGTCAGACGTGGACCTATTAGAGGTGAATTCATGCCCATTGACCTGTCCATTCCAGTTGACTTTGATGGATCACACCATTTATATGGCAAAAATTCAAGTGACTTGCCAGTCCTTAGTAGCAAAACTAATGACTCTGTCTCTTGTTCTAAAAGTGAAAAGTCATCAGACCTAAAGTCCACTGACTATGCCTTATGTGATTCAAGTGAAAAGTCTGACTCTTCTAGAAACACACCCAAGACCACACCCAAATCCAAAGTAGCTAATGATGAGCCCAAAACAAAGCCAATTGCTTATTCTGTTCAACACAATTCTGCTTCTAGTTCTGTTTCTGATAAGTTTAAATGTGATAAACAAAGTTGTGTTAAGAATAAGCTTTTTAAGAAGAAATCTTGTTTTGTGTGTGGTAGTAAACTCCATCTTATTATAGACTATGATTATCATGAGAAAAAGATGGGTGTTTCCTCTGGCCATAAGACCTCTAGACCCACATGGACTAATGTTGCTAGTATTCCTCCATTTGTTCCCAAAGTTGCTCATGTGAAAGTAGGTAAACCAGGTTCCTTCCGTAAACCAAAGGTGTATGCATCTGTTTCACTGGCAGCTTAATAGGCCTTTTCCAGCTCCTCGGTGGAGGATATTCTTCACCGCTTACTACCGGTTGGTGGAACAAGAAGGCTAGGCTTATGCCCTATAGACCTAAAAGTTCTTATTTTCATCATATACACCTTATGTATCTCATATGAATAAGGCACATGGTAGAGTTAGTGTGGCAATCTGTTGTTAAGTCCTCAACATGTTATTCTTGGAAAACTCAAAGGAAAGTTTCATTCTAGGTACCCAAGAACAATAGTCTTTGTCGTGCATTGATTGAGGAGGCATAAGCTTAAGGGAGGCTTATTGTTGTATTTTTGTTTTCTAACCATTTTGCAATCTGTTGATCCTCATACGCCTAAGGGAGGCTTAGTGTTTCTACCGACACTACAACTGTCTTTGGTTTCTGCACGCTTGATGGTATCTTGTACATGTTTTGGTTATTTTTATTCTTTCTTAATTTGATATGTAACTAAAAAAAAAAAAAAAAAATCTCTAACCTGTCTGTGTTCGCTTCTACTCTCTTGCTTGCGTGTTTTGGTGTTGGTTCTTTACTACACCACTCATGGTTTTCATCTCACCATGTCTTTCTCGACACAAGAGTTGGCTAGCCCTCAAGATTATGGCTTGTGGTAAAGGCTACGGAAATCCATAAATGGTAATCAACTCACCATGATGATGACCCATTCCATCAAAGAGTTGGCTAGTCCCGAGCAAACGGCTCGTGTAAAGACATGTCAAATCCGTTTATGGTTCTTTGGTTTGCCAATAAATCGATGGTTATCAGTGTACCATGGTTTTCGAACTTAAACATTTGGCTACTCCAAAGAGTGATGGCTATTGTTAAAGAGACATCAAATCAATTATTTTCAATGATTCACCTCTCACGTGAGTTAACACACCGGATGTGATGAGAATAGTTTGAAACCGATTTGTATTGATGTACATTATGTCATTTGTTGCCGCAAAGACACAAGCGTTTCAAAGTTTGGTCATCATAGAGATGAAATTGTTATTGGTTCTTTACATCGGTGTTCGAGTACAATCCTCAAGTTCTAAAGTGTTAAATGATTGTTGGGAAGGATTGTTGGGAAGTTTTGTCATTTGTTGCTACAATCCTCTAGTTCTCAAATTTTAAGATTCAGAAACGGAACTTAACTAAAGTCAAATTCCAGCTTAGGGAGGATTCTTGGGAATTTCAGAAACCGTGATTCTCACGAACGAGAAACAAAGGATTGTCAGTCAAGAAGAGTTTCATCAAGTAATATAAACATACAAAGTAGGAATTCTAATGTCAATAATGTTTGAAGTTAATATGTCAAGTAGTGAAGCTGGATTCTCAAGCGGAGGTAGTGGAATCATTTTGAGCGGTGAGGCGTGATTCTACTAAAATAATGAATCGCAGTAGGCGTGCTTGAGTTTAATTATTTATATGTTAGCCCATATTTATTATTGTAACGCCTAAGGTTAGCATGGGCTTGTTTAGAGTTTTCCCATAATTATTCTATGTATGGGTTAAAACAATATTTAGTTGCATGCTTGCATGTTTGCACGCTTCCACAGAAAGGGTTTAGTGTTCCTTGTGTATAAAAGGAGCTTAAGTCTTTGTATTAAACAACACTTGAATAAAATATTCAAGTAAAACCTCTTTAGAGAGGTGAAAAGATCCATAGAGGATCATTGTTTGTATAAGAAAACCTTGTTGGTAACTTTGATTGTGTTCTTATTATTCCACTGCATATTCAATCATTGTTATTATACACTCTAGTTGAGTCCGGATCTTGGATTTAACAATAAGGTCCTTCATCAATTTATTTGAGGATATTAACCCCATTTTCCTTTCCTAAGCAATAAAGTCTCGATTCTTTGAGCCCAAGAGTCATAATCGGTTCTATCCATCATGGAAGGACGGAGTATCGATCCCCGCACTTGAACGTCATCAACAATGTAATAAATGATTGTAGACATGATTACGATTCTACTAGATTTCACTATTCTTTGATTAAACCGGAAATAGATTCTTTCACGGATTTTACTAATCAAAAGAAAACCGTAAAACGAATACCTAAGAAATGACAAGTCTCAAAAGACAAGTTACACACTTGACAAGTCGCACCCAAGACAACTTGCACCCAAGACAACTAGCACCCTAGACAACTCGCAGCTAAGACAAGTCGCAGTAGGAGACAACTCACAGTACAAGACAACTCGCTTAAACAACAACTCGCTTAACAGACAACTCACTTAACAGACAACTCGCATAAGACACAACTCGCATAGGCTGACAAGTACACCCACTACTATGTCCTTTCTTGTCATTTTGTCTCAATAGACAACTCGCTTCAATAAGCAAGCTCAGAATAGACAAATCGCATCAAGACTAGGACAACTCGCATCAAAGAAAAACCATTCGAGACACAACTCGCATCCAACAAACTTACAAAAAATACCAATTTTCAATCCAAAAACAACTTAACCACGATGATTAAAGCCTTCCAAATCAAAACCTAAACACTTGTAATGATTCTAAACACAAAAGTACAATCAAAATCCAAACTTTAACACAAGAAATGATCCAAATGATGCAAGCTACTCTAAACTCATTCAAACCCAAAAACCTTATGAAAACCACTAGAAATCCAAGAATATGAAAGATGAGTGATCAAACCATGGCTCTTTATACCATTTGTAACATATTGGATTTCATAAACACATAAACACTCAATCACAGGGCGCACAAGATGAGTTTAGAGTGAGAAAGTGGAAGAGTTTTGGGAACTTTAGTGAGACAAAGAAAATGATATTGAAGCTCCAACCCTCTACCTTGGGAGGTAGAGGGTATTTATTGTTTCATAAGACACGCCACCCACGGGCTGTGGATCGTGCATACGAGGGTAAAGACCCGTCCGTCCTCCACTTGTTACATAACAAACTACTAACTAACATAAATGACTATGACTTGAGCTTAACGAATACATATATTTGAGTGACCGACTCTTTAACTCATCGATTTTCTAAATTCAAACAAGAAGTTTGTTTGGGATAACATCGTCATCAATTTGGTCTACTGGGGAAATAATGTCGAACAATGGAAAGCAATTCCGTGACAATCCGCTCAAAGACCGCGCGAAAGCTCAATATCAAACAACGTTTGGGGAAGGCATCGAGGCAAGGTTAGAGAAAGTCGGTAAGGATTGATAGAAGAAGTGCCGCATGTGCTATGGGCTCACCGAACCATGATAAAACTAGTAATGGGAAACCCGCTTTCCTCACATACGGCATGTACAGCCATCCTGTGGAGATCGGCATGCCAAGCATTCGATGCACAACAGTGAACCAAATCTCCAACAACCGTAACCTCCTCCTAAACTCGGACCTCTTGGAAGAAAAGAGGAAGCCATGGAAATTTAAGAAGCACGCAGCAAGGCTAGGATGGAGAAGTACTACAATGCCAAAGTCCGGAACACGACGCTCGTGCCTCGGAGAGTTTGTCTACCGCAGAACAAGGCTAGCCGGGTGGAAGATACTAGAAAGTTGGGTCCAGTGGAAGGACCATATGAAGTGGTGGAAGCACTAGGGAACGGAGCGTACACGCCGAGGAGCAGATGGGAATTACTCCCAAGGACGCAACATCCGCAACTTGAAAAATGTTATATGTAAGTGTAAGTCTATCATCCCCACCTTTTGTAGTTGATCGCGATCGATCCGGACAACGGGAGAGTAGTTTAAATTTCCGTCTTTAGCTTTTCTTGTATGATTTTTAAACTATCAATGAAACGTAGAGCCCGCCCGCCTACAAAATTTCGAACCAAGTTTATTTACGATTTCATTATATATTTTATGATCCGTGACACATGTCGCACATACAAAACAAGGACGAGCAACCTCATAATTGACTCAGGCATGTAAGTGGTATTGCAAACCCATTGACCAATATATATTACCCCCGATGCAGTGTTTTACCGACTGGATCTTAATATTTATAGTGTCTCGCTATACCTATAGTTCATTCTAATGCACTAACGGGCAAAGGTGTACCGGTCGTGTGTAGTGTAGTAAATGGTAAAGCCGAGGTCATCCCAAGAGCTATGTGTGTTGGATTATTACTAAGTCTAATTGTCACGAGAACTATAATGGTTTCGATAGGTATTAAATTAATTAAACTACTAATGCGCATTATAAAAGCAAATAAATGGTAAAGGGAAATCAATAGAGGAGTAGTGGTGCTACCCTAGTTAATCCTCCTAGCTAGTTATGTCACGCTCACCTACTTCCAATTACTTTAGGTGGGGTCAAATTCGAGAGGACAAAGATTTGGTCAATTCGCCCTAACCTATCGCGAAAGATGCCACCACAGAGAAATCAAAGCACCATCAAAAGTCCTTTTGTTCCCGGTCCCTGTCGAATCATTAAGTACCGCTACATGCTAGATTCTAATTAGCGAGTGCGACCATTAGAACTTAGACACTACACCCCAATTCTTATGTTCATCCAAACGATATGTGATTAGTTGGTTAAATCACACAAGTAGAAAGGGTGTCGCTGGTCATATCTTACCCTTCCCGTCTCGATCCGCTCACCTAGGGTCGGTTGGTCATATCTCCTAGGCAATTGGCTTCTATCGCCATTCAAAACTATCAAACCAAGGGTGACTACCAAAGAACTTTGATTGTGTTCTTATTATTCCGCTGTGCATATTCAATCATTGTTATTATACACTCTAGTTGAGTCTGGATCTTGGATTTAACAATAAGGTCCTTCATCAATTTATTTGAGGATATTAACCCCATTTTCCTTTCCTAAGCAATAAAGTCCGATTCTTTGAGCCCAAGAGTCATAATCGGTTCTATCCATCATGGAAGGATTTAGTATCGATCCTCGCAGCTTGAACGTCATCAACAACGTAATAAATGATTGTAGACATGATTACAGATTCTACGAGATTTCACTATTCTTTGATTAAACCGGAAATAGATTCTTTCACGGGATTTTACTAATCAAAAGAAAACCGTGAAACGTAACACTAAGAAATGACAAGTCTCAAAAGACAAGTTACACACTTGACAAGTCGCACCCAAGACAACTTGCACCCAAGACAACTAGCACCCTAGACAACTCGCATGACTAAGACAAGTCGCAGAGGAGACAACTCACAAGACAAGACAACTCGCTTAAACAACAACTCGCTTAATGCATAACTCACTTAATGTATAACTCGCATAAGACACAACTCGACAGTGACAAGTACACCCACTACTATGTCCTTTCTTGTCATTTTGTCTCAATAGACAACTCGCTTCAATAAGCAAGCTCGTAATAGACAAATCGCATCAAGACTAGGACAACTCGCATCAAAGAAAAACCATTCAGAGACACAACTCGCATCCAACAAACTTACAAAAATACCAATTTTCAATCCAAAACAACTTAACCACGATGATTAAAGCCTTCCAAATCAAAACCTAAACACTTGTAATGATTCTAAACACAAAAGTACAATCAAAATCCAAACTTTAACACAAGAAATGATCCAAATGATGCAAGCTACTCTAAACTCATTCAAACCCAAAACCTTATGAAAACCACTAGAAATCCAAGAATATGAAAGATGAGTGATCAAACCATGGCTCTTTATACCATTTGTAACATATTGATTTCATAAACACATAAACACTCAATCACAAGGGGCGACAAGATGAGTTTTAGAGTGAGAAAGTGGAAGAGTTTTGGGAACTTTAGTGAGACAAAGAAAATGATATTGAAAGCTCCAACCTCTACCTTGGGAGGTAGAGGTATTTATTGTTTACAAGACACGCCACCTACGGGTCGGATCGGGCATACAAGAGGTAAAGACCGTCTGTCCTCCACGGTGTTACATAACAAACTACTAACTAACATAAAATGACTATGACTTGAGCTTAACGAATACATATATTTGAGTGACCGACTCTTTAACTCTCGATTTTCTAAATTCAAACAAGAAGTTTGTTTGGGATAACATCGTCGTCAATTTGGTCATCGGGGAAATAATGTCGAACAATGGAAAGCAATTCCGTGACAATCCGCTCAAAGACGGTGCGAAAGCTCAATATCAAACAACGTTTGGGGAAGGCATCGAGGCAAGGTTAGAGAAAGTCGAGAAGATTGGATAGAAGTGCAGCATGCTATGGGCTCACCGAACCATGATAAAACTAGTAATGGGAAACCCGCTTTCCTCACATACGGCATGTAAGCCATCCCATGGAGATCGGCATGCCAAGCATTCGATGCACACCGTGAACCAAATTCCAACAACCGTAACCTCCTCCTAAACTCGGACCTCTTGGAAGAAAAGAGGGAAGCCATGAAATTTAAAGCACGCAAGAAGGCTAGGATGGAGAAGTACTACAATGCCAAAGTCCGGAACACGACGCTCGGGGCTCGGAGAGTTTGTCTACCGCAGCAACAAGGCTAGCCGGGTGGAAGATACTAGAAAGTTGGGTCCGCGGGAAGGACCATATGAAGTGGTGGAAGCACTAGGGAACGGAGCGTATACGCCGGAGGAGCGAGGGGAATTACTCCCAAGGACGTGCAACATCCGCAACTTGAAAAAATGTTATATGTAAGTGTAAGTCTATCATCCCCACCTTTTGTAGTTGATCGCGGATCAGATCCGGACAACGGGGAGAGTAGTTTAAATTTCCGTCTTTAGCTTTTCTTGTATGATTTTTAAACTATCAATGAAACGTAGAGCCTGGCCCGCTCTACAAAATTTCTGAACCAAGTTTATTTACGATTTCATTATATATTTTGCGCATCCGTGACACACATGTCGCACATACAAAACAAGGACGAGCAACCTCATAATTGACTCAGGCATGTAAGTGGTATTGCAAACCCATTGACCAATATATATTACCCCCTGATGCAGGTTTTACTGACCAGATCTTAATATTTATAGTGTCTCGCTATACCTATGGTCTACCCTAATGCACTAACGGGCAGTGTACCCGGTCGTGTGTAGTGTAGTAAATGGTAAAGCCGAGGTCATCCCAAGAGCTATGTGTGTTGGATTATTACTAAGTCTAATTGTCACAGAACTATAATGGTTTCGATAGGTATTAAATTAATTAAACTACTAATGCAGATTATAAAAGCAAATAAATGGTAAAGGGAAATCAATAGAGGAGTAGTGGTGCTACCCTAGTTAATCCTCCTAGCTAGTTATGTCTACGCTCACCTACTTCCAATTACTTTAGGTGGGGTCAAATTCGAGAGGACAAGATTTGGTCAATTCGCCTAACCTATCGCCAAAGATGCCACCACAGAGAAATCGTGCACCATCAAAAGTCCTTTGTTCCCGGTCCCTAAGCCGAATCATTAAGTACCGCTACATGCTAGATTCTAATTAGCGAGTGCCCCACCATTAGAACTTAGACACTACACCCCAATTCTTATGTTCATCCAAACGATATGTGATTAGTTGGTTAAATCACACAAGTAGAAAGGGTCGCCATTGGTCATATCTTACCCTTCCCGTCTCATCCGCCTCACCTAGGGTCACTTGGTCATATCTCCTAGGCAATTGGCTTCTATCGCCATTCAAAACTATCAAACCAAGGGTGACTACCAAAGAACTATGCATGCATACACTTAGAAATAATTGTATGGAAGTAAAGGTAAACGCAAACAAAACAATTAAGGAATCATAACTAGGCTAGCACCAAAGGGTGCTTAGCAGCTCATATTAATCATGCACATCAATTCAATATTCAAACGCACGAAATACATGAATTGAAAGTAAAAGAAATAATAAACGCTAAAGTTTATCGAATGGTGTGACTTCTCTCGAAACAACTCCGTATGCTTCCTAGACCTCGCTTTGAGCTTTTTCCCACGCTCTCAGTGTTGTGTGTGGAATGGGATGCTTTGAAATGCCGGAATTAGGTAGGGTATTTATAGGCCAAGTCCGGGTTACGTGTAACTAATAGAGGAGTTACGCCAGAACCTTCTATTTCTTCGTAAATGCACTAGATTCGCTAGTTACGGCGTAACCTTATAAGTGGTTATGCCATAGTCTTCAATAAACTCGGTTACGCCGTAAGTGATGCGAGAATTACGGCGTAAGTATCGTGTGTGGAACCTATTTTGACCTAATGGAGTTACGTCGTAACCTTTGGGAAGAGTTACGTCGTAACCTCTTGATAAGTTGGACTTCTCGGTCACGCAATAGTTACGGCATAATGTGAGAGACGAGTTACACCGTAACTTCTTCAAAATAAGCATACTGTGATAAATCTTTAGTAATGTTTCTATTTCCGCGTCTCTTTAGCTCCAATGCTCGCAATTTACCTGAAAGTGGAAAACAATGGAAAACAAGCGTAAATCCATATAAATGATATAAATAACGAGCATTATCGGGAAATTGACACTTAATATTCGTGGACTATTTGATGTTATCAAATATCCCCCACTGAACTCTACTTGCCCTTAAGTAGACCTTATTAGATAGATTCCTAAAAGATATCTCCCAAAACCTGAAAATATGAGTTTACAAATCTTCTATGCTAGAATAAAACAAAGCCAACACCTCACTAAAGGGAACAAACACTCAAATATCTCAACTATTCTAAGTGTCAATTTTGGGGTGATCACTCAATCGCATACATCATAGCATGTATTCTATCATAAGCTTGGCGGTTACACAAATCTCCACCACTAGAGTTAAGGGCTAAACAATTCTCAAGGCAATATGGGTAGACACGGCAAAGGTTAAGGGTGACTCATCATTACTAACATGTCACTATGGAGTGGACAAAATCAATGATACATGACCAAATCCATGGCCAAGACACCAAAGATTGCTCATTGCATTACCTAGACACGCTTCATGACTAAAAGGTAGGATAAGACATGGGATATATAATTGGTGTAAAATGAAAAACAAGCGGTAGTCTAAATCTATAACTAAGTCAAGACCACTTACCGTCCACCCAAAGTTCAAGCTTAGAAGTCTAGAGACTAGATCATGAAATGCAAGGTAGATGTGTCATTAGAGGACGTCGATGGGCACTCTACCTTTTCTTCTTTAGTTGGTATACCTCCAACTCCAATCTTCTAATGTGACCGAGGTGGCCTCCTCGATACTAATCAATAAAGCTCATACTATAGTGCTTATAACATCGCACTTTACAATATCATAACTCAATTATTTTATTTATTTATTTTTATTTTGTTCTTTTTTCGAATCACATTTTTTTAATTTTTATTTTTTTGAACATAACATAATAACATAACATCCCCCACTTGAGATGAACAATGGGAATTGGGGGTCTTCAATGATCTTCATAATTGTTGTCGATGAAAGCGTGATTTCCAAACCTTTCCACTCAGACCTTGAACTTAGGCAAATGATGATTTCCCAATTACAAATAAAGACTATAGGGTAGGCTAAGGTGTGCGGTGTAACTAAACAATATATTGGGTTGACAAAATGAAAGGAATGGCTCAAAAGGGTGTATCTAGAGGTATCTTGCACTAAATGGGAGTGCAACAAAAGGGTTTCACATGGGGGTCGAAAAGTCGAGGTGACTAATCGATAGACTCACAATGGTAGGTTGTTTGGGTGATAATCATATAATATTGCCTTCTAAAACTAAAAAGTCCAAATACATCGAGCTAACTCAACATACCTCGTCTATGGTCTCGAAATGATGCAAAGGCCAAGTTCTAAAGTTTACAAGCTACCGGCACACTCATAATTTGGTGGATTTGGGGTAAAATATAGGAAACGGATAAGGCTAATCTCACCATGTAATGTCAAGGTTGTATGTGTTCGCTAAGGTCTAATCTAGTTAGGTTCGGAAAAACATGTCAAAATTTTAAAAATGGCATAATTTTTCAAAATAAACTAGAAAAATGAGGGCTAAATAAAGTTCAAGAGATAATTCTACTCCCGCCCCCACTTGAATTGTACAAAGTCCCTTTGTACTAGGCATTAAAATAAAGGTGAAGATAAAGGTAGAATTAGGCGAGAACTTCCCGAAATTTGCTCCAAAAGAAGAAGGCCCACGAGAAAGAACCGTGCCTTCGCTTAAGCGCCATGAACAAACTTCAATCCTCAAAATCACAATACCGACAAGCATAATTCTAAAAAGAAAAATGAAATGAAAAACAAACCTAACTCACTTTCGTAGGAATCACGGTTGCATTTAGCTTAATGCAACAAGTTTTAAACCACTTGGTGTCCCAAGTGGACGAGTGTAGTCTCGTGAGGGTTTACAGGAACACACCACAAAGTTCATTTAAAAACTAATACAAGGTTACCGTGTTTTAAAATGAAAGAATTAAAGAGGAGAGTTACGTCGTAACTACTATGAGAGAATTACGCCGTATCGGCAAAACCCGTATGAGTCGTGAAAGCGAATAGTTACTGGCGTAACCACCGAGATGGTATTACCGTAATTGGTACGCGTCAAGAATTTTGTCGCTAAAATGTTGGTTATGACGTAATCACCAAGATGAGTTACGTCAGTAACTCGCTTAGATCAAAGAATCGCAATGATAATTACTTTTTCTCCCGCAAAATGGTTAGAAAACACAAACCCAACCGAAAGGAAATAAAAACAAAAGAAAGGGATAATTCGGGTTGTCTCCGAAGAGCACTTTTCTTTATTAACGAGTCTTTAAGTTAGACTCGAGCCGCTGGGCTCCTATGGGGGCCTTTGGACATCCCAGACTTCTTCCATGTCTTTCATTGAATAAGGTTTGGTCCCAAACATGCGGATGAAACATAACGAGTCATGGAGTATCTTTTTGTAGAAAATTAGCTCGCACCCATTCGAAACGAAACCTAGCCTTTTCTTCCTCATCAATTTGAACATACCCAAACTTTACTAGTAACCAATTTTCAATGAGATTCCCGTATCCTACATTGCTCCTCTTATCTTCGCCAAAACATGCCCATTCTTTCGTTTGAGCCATTTAGGTTCGGTATTTTCCTCCATCGCAAATCTTGCGATTGGGGTTATGTGTAGGCCATGCCAAGGTGTATTCATCGCATCATAATCGGTTCGCAGAAATGAATGGTCCAGATTAATGTCGGAGAACCATTCACAAAAGCACTATGCTCTTGTAACCACTTTTTCTCGACATCTTCTTCTTTTTCCCAAAGCACCACCAAACTTTTGCGCCTACTTTAATCGTCCGAATGAGATACCCCTCCTCCATTACATCCTTTTTGGAAAGGGAACATGGAAATATTACTCGTCCCTTCGTAAAGGAACACGTAGTGAACTCTTCCTTTTACAACGAATCGAACAGAAAGCGAAATCTCTTCCTCATCATATTCATTGTCACGGATTCGGACTCCTGCAAATGGCTAAAAGATGAAGGTGGAAACCTATCGTAGTCATCTAATTCTATTTTTGGTGGTTCCTTTGTAACGATTTTGTCGGCTCAAGGCTCAAGGTTTTATCCAATTTAAACTCCACAATATCTCCATAGATTCCACCAGACAGCTAATGTGTCAAGGAATGGTTTACCAAGAATCAAATGCTCCTTTTGTTGTTCATATTATCGACTACCACAAATTTGGGGGTTGAGGTAAATTTATCTACCTTCGCACATACCACCGTAATACCTAAAAGGGTAATCATAGTTTCAAGACGAATCAATTACGATATCTCTGCTTCCCAAAGGCGGATTATCCTCGCTTTAAGAATATGGATAGAGGCATGGTGTTTACATAAGACCCAAAGTCTACTATCCCAAAATATCTATTTTACCAAAGAACATGGAATGATTACCCCGCTTGCGCTAACATCCTTAATCGAGAATAAACTGGATCCTAACTTGGATATGCCTTCCGGAGCATGGTTACGCCGGAAATCAGGGAAGTAGTTATGGCGTAACTCTTCCTGTTGGTCGGTATTCACGACATCCAATATGTCGATTGAAGAAATACATTCCTCAATCACTTTTAGAGAATCATTGGTAAAAAAGATTGCATTCCTCCTTGCGCTTGGCCATTTAGTTCAATTCCATCAATCTCAAGATCGAGTTTTTCGATCATTGCTCCAAGATTTGTTAGGTTTCGTCGTGCACGGAAAGATTCTTGTTAGTGTTTTCCGAAACCCTTTAACCAAATATCTTGTTCTTTTTGTTTCTGGGCCGAAGTCTCTAGGAATTTGTTAATTGTTTCTTCAAGACTGGGCTTTCTTTCTCCATAAGACCCACGGTTGTAATTTCCACTATAACCATTACTATTTTGATTATCACCTTAAATGGTCGATTTTCTCCATACTTAGCCTCTTCAATACCCTCTTCGTCCATATGAGGACAATTCTTCGTAAGATGTCCTCCTCCACGCTTTTACAACCCACTTGGATGGCATGAACGGTTTCTCGACCTTCAAAGATATCTCGATCGAGACTTTCAATTTTACTAGCGATTCTTTAATTCACGAAACTTACGCCTTGGTTTCTTTTACTTCCACCATCTTGCCATTTTGAGAATGGTCCGCCATTTTTGAATGGCTTCAATTCGAGTAGTAGGAGTCATGTTCGGGATAGGTCTTTGATAGTCCAACATTTGTCTTGTAGTTACATTTATTCCTTTGTAGAAAATTGATGAGTGTCTAAATACTCATCATTTTGTACCATTTAAACTACAAAACATCCGAAACACTGTAAATGCATCAAAATGATAAAATATCACAAATAAGTGTTTTATGTGTTTTAAATGCAAAATATCAAAATCTTGTGAAAAAGCGATCAAGTTTGCATAATTGGCGCTTTAGTCCCTCAAGTTTCAAAAGTTGTCAAAAGCAGTCCCTGGTAAATCTAAATAAAGAAAAATATCATTTTAAGTCCCTAGGGATTCTTAAGTTGTCAAAATTGGTCCTTGAGATTTAAAATTGCAAAATTACAATTTAGGTCCCTAAACTTTCAAAAATGTCAAGTTTGGTCCCTAGAAATTTGAAAATGTCAAAACTGGTCCTTGTACTATTGGAACTTGTTAGTTTTGGTCCTTGTGACAACTTTGTGAAATTGGCAGAAATGGTCCTTCAAGATTTCAGAATTGCAAACAAGTCCTTGTCATTAATACAAACCAAACCTTGTCAAAATAGAATTGGACCCCTGCCACTTAACACATTTTGGACCCTCACACACTGTTTTGAACCCTTTGGTCAAACACCACCAAACACCTCCTTTCCTCCACCGCCCACCGCTTATCTTCCCACTGATCGTGCCCTCTCCCATCACCTTCACCTTATCCCTCCCCTCATCATCACCTCTACCCACCTTTCCCACCACAATAAATGCCACCCCTAGTTGCAAAAACCGAGCCTCTGTGTCAAACCGCTTTTTCCCGCCAAAAACGTGGACGGCCTAGATTACTCAAAACTCATCCATTGGCCAAGATTATTAGTGGGATTTGCTCGTAAGGACACGTGGAAGCTTTTGGTGCATAAAGAGGAAGAGAGGCAAGAGAAGAAAGTAGTTAGTTAGTTTTAGTTTCAATGTATGTCGCTTTTCAATTTCAATGTCTTAGTTTAATCTAAAAGCTTTAATTTTACTGTTTCCATGTACTCAACTTAAGTTAATTCATCAATATAATCCATATTCAAGTATCAATTCAAGTTTTTATTCACTATTCATATTTTATGCTTACTGTTGCAAATTTCCATTTCAAACTCTCTTATTGACCTTCTGCTGGTTATTTAGATCATTGGTAGGACACTTATAAAGAAGATCGTTGTATCTGTCCCCAAGTTTGATACAGAGTTTCGTCGTTGATAAGGTTTTAAAAGGTACCATTTTGAGGGGTCGTTTAAGTCCTTATTTGATCACTTTTGTATCCGTTATTGCTTAATATCGTTCCTTTTCACTTTTTAGGTCTCTTGAAGGAAAAATGCTGGAATGGCACTTATTTGGACGAAAAGGCGAATATATGAAGAAAATGGCCAAAATCAAAATCGAGACACTCACATTCTTTGAAATTAGAAGGCGACGGCGGGGTGCTAGTGCGGCCGTCCCAAGATTTTGTGACGATTGAACTCAAAACTTCGTATTTTCAAGTGACGACGCCCGGTTGTAAAGAGTAGGGCGTCGCCACTCGACGGCCTAGATGCAATCCGACAGGCGTCGGGTCAAGAGGAAGGCGTCACGGACATAAGGTGGCGCCGTCGCAAGGTTAACGTGGCCAAGACAAAACCCTAATGACGGCGACACGGCGGCGTCACTAAACATAAGGTGACGCCACGCATATGTAATCTTATATATAGAATCCGAATTTTTCGGTCTTTTGTGGAGAGTCTTTTGAGTGAAAACCTAAAACCGAACCTAAGGTGTCTTGTACAAGATTTTAGGGTTTTAAACCCTATCTTACATCAAGATAAGTCTTTACTTCATTAATTCAATTATGTCTTTGATTATTTGTGTGTATGCTTGCATGTTCTCCATGTCCGCTAATTTATTTGTGTGTTTGCTTAGGAAGTATGAAACTTAATTATTGAATATTGATTGGTTGTTTCTTATCTTAGTTGATTAATGATCTAGTAATGCGATAGGTCATTCGCTGTGTACTTAATGCTTGATTCATCTTTGTGAACCTTAGAATATAATTACGAGTAGTTGTAGGCTAAACCATCCAAAGCGCCTTAGAGTAGGAGTTTATTATCCCTAGTGGGTTTGTAGGCGAGACCCTTTGGTAAGTTCAAAGAGTTAGGGAGAAACGATACCCTACAACTTTAGACACACAACGCAACTAAGAATAAGGACGTGACAACTCAACCATCAATAGGAGATAATTAAGGAGTAATACAACCTAAGTAAACACGCCTTTAAACTATCATACGAGCACACATTAATTAGACATAGACTCCCACAACCTTAGTTTAGATAATTAGATAATAGTAGAGTAATCGGTGAAATACCAACCCCCAAATCCAATACCCGAGATTCGTGCCTTTCCTTTCATAAAACATAAAAGATAAAAATAATCTTCCTCAACCTTAACCTTAGCGTAGTAACTCCTTACTAGCATTCCTATTCCCCAGAGAACGATATCAATACCGTGGCACCCTAATTACTACACTACAACGATTAGGTTCACCGCCTAGGGTGTTATAAAACTTGCTCAAGAAAAGGAAGTTTCCTTGACCCCGACAGCGCGTGGCGTTATCGATCGCCTTCTTGTTTGAAATTATGGATCTCCAAGAGTTGATTAGAAATCTTTGATGGCGGGCAATATCTTTGAATAAAGTGTTTCTTTAGTAGCGGCGATAACGCTACACGCCAGATCGGGGTCAAAGGAACTTCCTTCGTCGAGCAAGTTTTCAACACCCTAGGCAAGTTTTTCAACGCCTAGATCCGACATCATCCGGTTGGTGCAAAAGCGGATGTGCATTCCATGGACTTCGTTCAAGATCCAAATCGACATCGAGGATTTCCTCAAAATCGCCGATTCCATCGACCTTGATGTTACTACTCGGAGACCACGCGCTGCGTCTCTTCCAATTCTCTCTACGGGACCAAGCTAGTAATTGGCTTGAGCGACTTCCACGGCTCCATCTCAAGTTGGGATGATCTTACCTCTCGCTTCCTTGCTCAATTTTTCCCACCGGGAGAACCACTAAGCTTAGGCGAGACATCTTGACATTCTAGCGTACTCAAGGTGAGTCTCTTTACAAAGCATGAACTCGATTTAAGGAACTACTCCGTGAGACTTCCACACCATGGCATTGATCTTTGGCTTCAAATCCAAATCTTCTATGATCATACCAATTTCATCACCGACGATCCATTGATCGAGTAGCGATGGAAGACTCGGCGACTTTAATGCGGAGAAATCATGGGATATTATAGAGGAGCTTGCCGATCAAAGCTACAAAGATTGGAGTGAATCTCCAAAAACTCCGATTAACGTGGTTAATTGTTGGAATCACTCTAAACAGATTTCAAGTATTTATATTTCATATGTAATAGGTAGCTTTATTATGGCCTTTATGTTTGTTTAAGGTCAAGCTTATGTAGAAGGCCCATAAGCTTGATCCAAGCCCAATAAGGAATAGGGAAGGAGAGGAGTGTTGCCTAGCTCCTTGCCTATATAAACTCTTGTAAACCCTCATTTGAGGGTTGGTTGTTCAAGTTATTCTCTCATTCACTCTTGTTTCATAACCGTCATACTATATAGTGGGTGTGTGTGCTTATAACTTGTTCATCCGCCTTCATCTCTTCTCTCATAAGCTTGTGTTGTAAAACTTGTGACCTAACGATGGTATCAATCGCCAAATAGTTGGGTGTACTGTTTGTTTTGAAGTTTTGGTTTTGAATCTTACGGCGTAGAGATAACGCTATCTTTGGTTATCTTAAAAACTAGTTTTTACACTTTTTAATCCAAGATTCTTGTACTTTCAATGTTTTGAGGTGTTAAAATACTTGTTTTTGGCAAAAGTTTCAAACTTCTGGCTGGATTTCGTTTTTAAGCTTGTTTTTGTTCGTGGGTGTCGTTCTACGCGTAACTGCTTTAGTCGTTTTGGTACATCAAAATTCACACTTTTGTGTTCTTTTGGTACTATTGAAGCTATTCCATAACAAAAACCGGTTTAGAAACACATTTGGGCGAAATCAAAGTTACGAGTAATCCTACGCGTATCAAAACCCTAATATTACGCAGTAAGATTGTTCCTTGGTTTGATCTTCAATTTTACGGTTTACTCCGTGTTTTCTTACTTGGATAAGTCCGAAAATACGTCGACTTTGGATATCTTTTGCCTTTGTGAAGTGTAAAAGATCATTTGAGCAAAAACCCTAAAATTACGCATAAGCATAAGCTTACGCCAGAAATTCTACGCATAAGATTCACTTTACGCGTAAACTAAGGTCTCGCGATAAGGTAATCCCACGCATAACTTTCTACGCCTAACTTTTGTCTACGCTAACTTTAGTGTTTTCCTACTTACGCGTAAGCTAAAATCTATGTGTAACTCCTCATTGTTACGCGTAACTTTTGGTGTTTTTACGCATAAGTGCTACTTGGTTCTTGTCTTTTCTCGCCTAAGGATACTTCATCAACAAAGGTTCATTCGACTACAAAGATCCATCTTTACCACACAAGTTTATCATCATGTCTCAACCACCATACTCTAACTATTTCCCTCACACTTATAATCATCAACAACAACAACAATTAACTCCACAACATCAACAATGGAATCAACAACAAGCCATTTATCAACAACAATTTAATCGACAACATACTCCACAACTTGGTGCAATTCCACAACCACAAATGGTTCAACCACCACCAAGTCTTCAAACTCTACCCTACACAAACGATTTCAATCAACATCCATCACGAAGCACTATGAAGGAACCCACTTGGTTTGCAAAGATGTGTGAAGCTTTAAGCGACCAACAATCAATTCATGAAGTCGGATCACTGATAGACCTCCAATGCTCACTCCGAAAACTACGATCAATGGGTGATAAGGTTCTTTAGGTTCGTGATCCGGAAGAAGCCACATGGAAAGTTCTTAAAGAAGGTTATCTTGGAAGGTCCATTTGAGATGCCTACCGTCATTGTACCGGAGATCCAAGCTGTTCCACCAAGAGATGAACAAACCAACATTGCTACTGTTGCAGATTTAAATCCTCTGTAACTTCTACACTATGAAGTCGATGAACTTGCAATGGAATACATCCTCTTAGGATTACCAAACCCAATTTTTCGTAGTGTTGATGCTCAAAAGACCGCACAAAAATGTGGGATCATATTCGTCTTCTTATGGAAGGATCGGTACTTTCAATCGGGAGGATTTGGAATCCAAAATTTACTTGGCTTATGAACACTTCATGATTGAACACGGAGAGACACTCGAGTCATATCATCATCGATTTTCGAGACATCATCAATGATTTGGATAAACACAACATCATCATGCCAAGAATTGCGGTGAATACTAAGTTCCCGAGTAGTCTTGGTCCGAGAATGGGAGAAGTATGTCATTTTTCTCCGTCTGCGAAGAATATGCATCATTCTACTTATGGATTGTTGTACGATTACTTGAAGCCTCATGAAAAGGAAGTTGATCGGAAAGGATTCTCCGTGCTCAAATTGCTAAACAAATACAACCGGACAATCAACAACTTGCCTTATATGCTCAATGAATTATCCTCTCAACCAAAGAACTCAACCAATCGCTTCAAACACACCATCACAACAACAACCTCAACCTCAACAAAATCAATTGGTTCCATACAAGAACAATGCTCAAGCATATGTCGCTGAAACTACCGAGAAATCGATCCGTTCGAAGCATTGCAACAAGGATTTGTGATGATTGCTAATGCTTTTGGCGTTACACCAACAAATCCAACAATCGTATTCGTTCCTCATCTAACACACGGACTCAAGCTGTTGTGAACAATGGACGTGTTGAAGTTCGTAATCGTGATTATGGTCGTCGGATGGGCGGTGGTCAAGGGTTTATCTTGTGGTAGGAATAACAACAGAGCTCAAGTGGTGGAACAGGAAATGCTCTAATCGGTTAAATGGTCTTGATGCTACAACCGCAATGAGAAGGACACTGGCTAATGCATGCCCAAAGCCAAGGACTAGGGGCAATGCTTATTTCAAAGAGGCCTTACTTTTGGCTCTTAAGGATGAAGTGGTGGATCTCTCACAAACAAAGAATGAGCTTTATGGCGGATGCGACTCGAGATGATGATATGGAGGATTTGCGCTAATCACGGTTATTATGTTGATGGCCAATATGCATGAGCTGCACATGAGTGATTCGGCCCAGTGTATGACACTCGATGGCTTGTCTCGGTGCCGAACAAACCATCATCATATCGAACTAATATCTCCGCCAATATCTCGAATCCGCACGGATCGATTTATTCAAATGAGTCTTCTACATCTTCCTCTCGATGATTTTCAAGTTAACCTCAGTTACATTTGACGATCAAGATGACCTTATGGTCTCCTTTGATAATCAAATTGACTCCGTGGTCGTTTCGAGGATCTAAAGAATGATCATGTTGAGACCCACGTTGAACAAGATGATCTGTTGCCTCATCCGGATTTTGCTCGGTTAATTCAAGACCATAAAATCAAAATGGAGGAATGTTATGCATTAAATCGGTCCTTAAAAGTAAAAATGCATCATTAACCAAGGATTTTGAATGTTTACAAATGCAACTCAATTTTTTCAAAACTCAAGAAAACTGTGAAAAAGGTTTTGAAGCCGCTTTGCAAAATCTCATCAAAGCGAAAAATATTTAGAGAGACGATATCGTGATCTAGCCGCCTCGAAGAATGCTTTATTGTCCGAATTAGAACAACTCAAACATGAACATAAAAGCAAATTAACGCTCTCACCTTGGAAAATCAAAATGCTAAGGTCGAACATTAAATTGTCAAAACATTCTCCACATACAAAAAGCATTCAACGAATCGGGTAGATGACCTTCTTGCTTGAAATTCTCGGTTTGCAAAACAAACTTAAAGAGTTTAAAATCAAGTTGTTTACAAACATGGTGAATCAATATGACTATTGAAAAGTTTACCTTAAAACCTAATCCAAATGGATATGGAAAAATCTAGCCGATTATAAACCAAAGCTTTCACTAAAAACATTCAAACCAACTCACGAAGTTTCCGGTCTGTAATACAAAATTGATAATCTTGTCATGAGTGTTGTTGAATATCATCGTCAAGAGGAATTAGATGCGAAGACGAGAGTCGATCAAAATTAAAAATATTGTTTACAACAAACCTTTTAATTATAAAACGCGGTCACTTTCGTCACCAACGGATTCTTCAAACACACCTGGGGTTATCATCAAAACACCCGAGTCTTCTATCGTTAATCCCAAAAAGTCTTTGCACAAACTTATGGTCCTTTACCTTCCATTAGTGAAGTAAACTCAAAACACGAAAATCGAAAAATCCTTCGATATTTTGACATTTTCATGGTGACCTCAAATTTTACAACATGAGATAGAATATCGATCCGAAATCAAAGTTGAACATTTTCAATCGCCTCGGCGAGAGAACAAAGAGACATCTTCGGAAAAATCTTTTACCTAATGTTAAAAACTTGAAAAGTTGTGCAATTGCACAGGAAAAGGATTTTCATAAGGAACTTGGGGTAATGAAAACGTTTCGAGAAAACGAAACATCTATTACTAACACAAACGCAAAAAAGCATTGCGAAAAGATGTTGATCGACTCTTGGAAGATGTTATACGTCTTGATATCCATAATGTTGTGCTACTCTATTCGTTACATATGCATCCGATCATATCTCTGCGATATTGTTGACATTTATTGTAATCTGTTGAGAACACCGATAATGTGCTTGGATCGAGTCTTTAAAAGTCGAAAATAAACGATTACACACGAAATTAACAATGCAAAACGTCGTCTTCATTGGTGTGAAAAGATATTCACAACCATCAACTTAGTTTTCAAAGAAAATTGCTCAAGCGAGTGAAAAATCTTCTCGATCCTAAAATTGAGCACACGGATGATCAAAGCGTGTCTTTGAAAAGTCAAATCTCAAAATATGAACAAGAACTCTTAAAAGTTAAACAGAATATAGTGTCATATTTGATTTACTCAAAAGACTCGAGATGAAGCATCAAACGAACTTGATCACTATCTTGCTCACACTAGAGAAGTCATGAATTTTCTTTGTAATCTTCGTTCTAAAATCAAAATCGATTCACACCATCTCTAAGTTACGGAAATGTTAGGAAAGTATGAACAACTTCCGCCATCTTGTGATTAAGAGATTAGCACCGGTCACACTTAGTAATCGTGAACCTAGAATTCCCACCGCCAAATCACAAGTTGCTAATGTGTTTCCTCTCTTGAAACAGAATAGTTGCATCTTTTCCAAACGTCCGCACTTCGACCTAGAGCACTCAATCGAAGAATAGGGAGTTGCGACCTAAGAAAAGATCAATAAGGAATGCTAAAGTAGAAGAACACCCTAGAATCAATAAAACTCATGTTACTTCCACTATAGATGTTGCGTCCGGCAAATGTAATAGAAATAGTGATGTAACTAATGCTAAACCGTTAAGTACCTTTGATATTGATCTCGATGCACCTTGTGGTATTTGTCAAAGAGTATGAATTCGATTGTCATGACAAATGTGTTGCTAAAGCTATAATCTCTAGATTACGGAATCCTAAGAATCGGAATACCTCTAGGCCCACTAATCATTCTAAGTCCGTGCTTGGTAAACCACCTTCTTTAGATTCTAAGGCAACCATTGCTATCACAGAGCTCCGCTACACCTCCTAAGAATACAAGACCACCTAGTGTTTTCACTAAGACTAAAGCAAAGAGTAGTTATAGATGGCGTAAATGGATATATAACACACTTGGATTTAAATGGATGCCTAAAATTGTCAATGTGTGTATGTCTAACATACACGCTTGGAACCCTCTAACATTTGGGTTCCACATCTACTTCTATTCCATCCGTGTCATCTGCATGTGTGCAGGTGATACAGATCATTCTATGGATTGTTGATAGCGGATGTTCCCGACACATGATGAGCAATCTTAAGCTTATCAAACTTTATTGCAAAGTTCATTGGCACCACGATTCGAAGCGATCACTTGCAGCCTATCATGGGCTACGGAGATTATGTTAATGGGAACATCGAAATCGCAGGGTTTACTATGTGGAAGGCCTCGATCACAACTGTTTTCGATGGGTCAATTTTGTGATGGAGATTTGGAGGTTGCTTTCGGGAGAAAACTTGTTTCATTCGTGATCTACAAGGAAACGATCTTATGTCCGGCTCACAAATTCTAGTCTCTACACTATCTCTATGCAAGACATGGTTGCTTCATCTCCGTATACTTACTTTCTAAGGCAACATCTACAAAATCTGGCTATGGCAACTCGTCTCTCACACCTAAACTTTCAAACCATCACCAACCTTGCTCGACACAAACTAGTTGAAGGACTCCCACGATTCGATATTCAAAAGATCACCTTTGCTCACCGTGAACAAGGGAAAAGCACTCGTGCTCATTTTCCTTCAAAAGTGGAACACGACTCAAAGCATGTGCTTCATCTTCTTCACATGGATTTGTGTGGCCCGATGCTTGCGTGCAAACGATCAATGGCAAACGCTACATCTTAGTAATTGTTGATGACTACTCACGATGGACTTGGGTCTACTTTCTTCGTAGCAAGACCAAGCTCCACAAATGATCATCACCTTTCTCACAAAGATACAGTGTTCGACCGCAACACCGCCGTAATCATCGTAGCATACAAGGAACCGAATTTGTTAACAAAACCCTTCGTGAATTTTATGAAAAAGTGGAATTGATCAAACATCTATTGCGACGGACACACAGAACAAAACGGAGTTGTTGAAAGATCGAAACCCGAACGTTAGTGGAAGCTGCAAGAACAATGTTAATCAATGCTAAACTTCCAGTTACTTATGGGCGTGTCGATTCATCGCATGCTATACTCAAAACCGCTCCATGATCACAAACGCCACAACAAAACACCTTTTGAGCTTGTCCACAACTATAAACCGAACCTCAAACACTTTCATGTATTTGGATCCCTTTGCTATCCGAATAATGATCGTGATGATTTTGGAAAGCTCAAAGCAAAAGTCGATATTGGAGTCTTTATTGGATCTTGTGACAATTCTAAAGGTTTCCGAATGCGGAATCGTCGAACTAAGGAGGTAATGGAACGATTCATGCTCATTTCGATGAACTCACGGAAATGGCTTACGAGTATAACGACTTAGAACCCGTCACAACCGCTTAAACTTCCTCAACCCCATCATCACCAAGAAAGCCCTCGCCTAACTCGTCCAAGAAATGGAAAGGTTATTTGCTCCTCCGCTACGTGACGATATTGATGAACGTGCTCACGGTGTATCCATTGTCTCCATTGCACAACCCGATAATATTCCTATACCGATACACTGCTACAACAACTCTCATTGAAGATGCACCCACACCAATTGACTCAACACAACATTGAACACACCGCTTCCAACAATGATGAACGGTGATGATATTACAATGAAGTACCCCACCGCAGATTTTGATCCAAATGCTCTTCAACCCGTTTGCCAATGAGATCGCTTGCACGGATGTCGCGAATCTTCAACAAACCATTTGAATCCTCAAATCGCACAATGTATACCAACATCAACCCTCTACGATAGATGGACAAAAGACCATCCTCCGCTAATATTATTGGCAACCCAAATCAACCAATCGTTATGAGACAACGTCTTCACTCGAGATGGTGAACACCGCATTTATGCACTCACCGTCGCCAATCAACCTAAAAACATTAAAGACGCAATGACAAAAGACAACCTGGATTGAATCCATGCAAGAAGAACTCAACCAATTCAAACGTCTTGAAGTATGGGATCGGTTGAAAGACCAACAGGAGTCTCGTCATTGGTCTAAAATGGATTTGGAAAAACAAATTGGATGTTTGAAGGAACGTCATCCGAAACAAGTCACGCCTAGTTGCTAAGGGTTATCGTCGGGAGAGAGGAATAGACTTTGAAGAATCTTTTGCTCGGTTGCTCGTCTTGAAGTCGCTCGGATATTTCTCGCGTTCGCGGCTCATATGAACATGACGGTCTGTCGATGGATGTCAAAACGGCGTTTCTCAATGGGCAACTTAAAGAAACGGTCTATGTCGACCAACCGGATGGATTCGTTGATCCCGAGTTCCCGAACCATGTCTACAAACCGAACAAAGCTCTTTATGGTCTCAAACAAGCCCCTGGGCATGGTACGATAAGTTATCATCTTTCCTCATTGCCAATAATTTCACCAAAGGCTCGGTTGACCCAACTCTTTTATACAATATCACGGGCACACATCTTAATTGTTCAAATTTACGTGGATGACATCATTTTGGGTCAACACATAAAAATTTTCAATCGCTTTTGCAAAACTCATGAAGAAAATTTTGAAATGTCCATGATGGGTGAACTTACGTTCTTTCTAGGACTCGCAAGTTCATCAATCACCCCGTGGTATTTTTCTCGAGTCACCCAAATATGCCCTTGAACTGTTAAACAAATTTGGAATGAATACCGTGATACTTATGCCACACCAATGGCTCATACCAAGAAATTAGATCTTTGATTTACATGGGAAATTGGTTGACCCTACCAAATACCAAGTATTATTGGGTCTCTCATGTATCTAACGACTAGCGGACTGATATTGTCTTTGCCGTTTATCTATGCTCCGTTATCGATCGCGACCAATCGAAACCCACCTCTACGAGGCTAAAAGAATCCTCCGATACATCAAGGGAACCATTAACTTGGGATCCGTATCCGAAGGATTCGGTTTTGAACTAATCGCTTTTCGACGCCGATCACGCAGGATGCTTAGACTCGAGGAAAAGCACTTGAGAGCACTACAATTTCTCGTGATAAAGCGGTGTCTTGGCAATCAAAGAAGCGGATTGTACATCGTCATCATCAAGCGAGAATATGTAGCCATGTCCGCGTGTTGTGCTCAAGTCATTTGGATGAGAACACAACTCAAAGACTATGGTTATGTATTTGAGAATCTCGATGTCTCATGACAATCGGATGCCATTGCAATCTCGTGCAACTCGATTCAAAGACAAATCAAAGCACATCGATCTACGCTATCATTTCATCAAGGACCATGTGGAGCAGTACCGTTGAATTATACTTTGTGGTCCGAATACCAATTGCGGATCTGCTCACCAAAGCCTTGCCTCCCGCTAGGTTTAATGAGTTGGTCCACGAATTGGTATGAGGTGTTTGACTCAAGAGGAATTGGATGACCTCTTAAAGCAGCTTTAAAACACCGTCAAACACCAAAACATCTTTTGTAAATAAATTTTCAAAACAAAATAAAAAATATAAAATCCGATAAAACAACAAAAATATTCTTCTAATCTATATTTCTTTCAACATGGCAAGTACATTTCTTCCGTCAACACTTTTATCTTTCAAAATTCAGGTATTTTTCGATCAAGTGTTGAGGGGAGAAAATAATCTATTAACTTGTTTCAAAACATCGTGTACTTGCATGTTATCACATCTCGGTTGATTCTTTTACAAATGGTGGTACATTTCACGGTTCAAAGACACTCCTCGGGACTTTAATTAATAACCTTTCATTATTTTCTCAAGTCGGGGGGTGTCACAAGTTTCTTTCCCAAAAAAAATCTTCGTTTAGTAACCAAAATGGAAGTTAAAAGACTTTGTGTGAAAAATGAAAAGGTGGAGGGACCAAAAGCATCAAAATGGTAAAGTCTATTTTAATAAAACTCTCCACCTAACTCTTATCCATCACATTTAATACACCAAACCTAACAAGATCCTACGCATATAATTAGTTCATCATATCCGTGAATTTGATCATCATTCGTAAGTAGATTAATGTTTCTAACGTGTTTTCAAACATGGGTCTTGAATTTTAAATGAATCCAACGGTCAAATCTATGGATATGAGTGATCTTGTGTTCTTAACTTATGCGTAAGAACACTTGATCATGTGTTTGGTGTTTGTGGCTTAAATGTTAATGTCAAAATGCTTTAAAAACATCCTTGATATGTTTTCTATCACCAAAACAAACCCAGAAACACTATTTGATGAATATTGCGAATTAGGGTTTATGTGTCAAATTGGGCATTTTTGAATGTGATGTGTATTGGTTAAAAAGATTGTTGTTTTATGCTCTTGAGTTGTTAAATTGATGATTTCGTAAGTCTATAGCCACCCAGAAACACGAATTGATCGTCCATTCGAAACTAGGGTTTAAAGCTTATAAACTTTGGGTATTTTTGATTCTCAACAAATTAAGTGTTACAACTTGGCTTGCATACTCACAACTTATCTTTGAACTACCAGAAAAAGTTTGGTGCTTAATCTATGGCTAGAATCCATACGCGTAGATCTAGGGTTTAGTCTACGCGTATGCAATTCTACGCATAACTGTGTAACATATGTTATTGCCATGATCTGTTGATAAAATGTATGTATGTGTTAATGTTGATGATTTGATGGATTTATTTCAGGCCTTTGCTACACGTAATATTCAGAATCAAGGTAGTTACTAATCTACGCATAAGGATCACCTTACGCGTAGCTTGTTATCGCGTAAGACTTGTCTTACGCGTAGCTTCACGCATAAGGTTCTACAATGGACTACGCAGTATCCCGTGAAGGATATGCGTAAGCAATAAACCCTACGCTAAGGTCAACTCTTACGGTAGCCTTACAGCGTAAGGTTAATATATGCTCACGCATAAGCTCTCGCATAAGGTCTCCTTTTCCTACGGCGTAACATTTCTTCTGCGTAAGTTAGGATTCTACGCGTAAGCCTCGCCTAAGCATATATCATACATCTCACGCGTATCTTTGCCAAAACTACGCTTAACCTGGATTGACCTTCATGATGAATTGTTACTTGTACAAACTTGCAAATAAACTAATCATATCATCACGAATCCAAAAATGTCACTAATAAACTTAAATAAATCGATATGTTGTGAAGCAATAAGTGATAAAATAAACTTTAAAACTTAAAGTTAACTAACTCACGAAACATTTCACGACATCATTGAATTATTGAACATACAAGTGACTTAGGACTCGTAACAATCATTGACACTTGTACATTCAATAACTAGACAATAAGACCTTCGTTGACTAACATTATGTCTTTCGATATGTTGGTTCTTTTGGCTAATGTTATTTGAGATCACGATATGGTGAACAAATGAATGTGGATGCACCAAAGTTCTCTCCATTGCCGATATCTATCCTCATGGCTATCCAATGAAGATAGGAAAGAATAACCTCCGTGTTGACTTTGACACCCTCACTTGCTCAATCTTCATGTCTTATTGCTATCGATATTCCGAGGACTCATCCATATCGTAACATGCTTACTCGCTCTGCAACCATTCACGAGATCTACATCCAGCAGTTACGGAACACTATGGAAAGGGTCAAAGGAAGGATCACGTGACGGTGACTCTAAACCACAAACAAGTCACTATTACACTGCGGACTTAAGGGGCGCTCTCCTCATTCTCAAGTCAATCCAACCAAACTTTATGCCACACTGCTGAAGAGTTAACTCTCCATTCTTAATCAATATCGGTTATGATGAGGCTCGGGAGTAATCACCAAGCACTCTCACGTGGAGCTTAAGAGTATTCCTCAACCATGGAGAACACTCTACATGATCATCACCAAGTCTTTTACGGTCGTGATAGCGGCTATGAGCATCCTAAGCTCATAGAGCGCAAATATTTTGGGCATTCGTCAACATGAAACACATAGCTATTGAAGCTCGATTTGGGATGACATGATGTCATTTCTCAACAAACTTGGCTCAAAGATTCCCTACATCGGATATACTAAACTGTTGATCTGAGAGCACTTGGACTTCATCACGATATTCCCAAAGGCTCAATGACCCCGACAATCACGACATGTTGGGAACCTATTCTCTGTCGGAATCAAGGAAGCGTCCACAAAGAAACAAGGTCTTTGTCTTTGCCGATTTCCTTGGCGAAGATGTCGAAAGCTCAAACATACAAGAGATATCTCGAAGCGGTTAGACAAGGCAAAGTTGGTCATCTTGACGAAAAATCTTGGAACACTGTCGGAGAACTGAAGAGGAAGTGCGAGAAGCACAACAAGTTACGTGAGTCAAGGAAGGTTCCTAAAAGGAAAGCTCCTTCATAAGGATTGTTCCGTAAAGGAAGCCGAACCTATTCCCACACTTGAACCTCAAAGACAACTTAGGGATGAGAGCTCAAAGATCTTGAGGCGGATGAAGAGGTTCATTACTCTGCTGCCTGGCAAACACACCCTCGATGACAAAACCTCCAAGTCCTCCAATTTGTCCAAGAAAAGGAAGACTCAAACTATTGTACCTTATGATGAGAGCTCGAAGAAGAAGAAGAGCAATTGGATAAATCATACAGGAAAAAGTTTCTAACGTCCGACACATTCAAAAAGCGGCTGAATTTGCTAAAGATCAAATGGGTGGCCGGAGGATCAAGTGGTCTTGCCCACTCCTCTCCGGATCTGATGCGGTTAATCAACCCGATAAGGGATCCGTGCTGCCACTCTTCGCAACAACAACCGCTGTTGAAGACACCATTGTGTATGATTTTGAAAAGCAGAAACCGAGATCAAAAGTCTAAAGATGGCGAGGATGATTATACCAAGTTTCTTCTAGACAGTCCAACACACTCAAAGGAGAAACCTCGAAACTCCCAAGGACATGAAGTCTCCTCATGTCTCCTCATCATCAGTTCTTCGTCTCACTCATCATTACCACCATCAACAAAGTCAACGGATCATCATCCAAATCGTTGAAGAAACCACCAAAGTCTTGGATCTCTCGGTCTCATAAAAGGATTGTAAAGGCATCCAACAAATCGAAAGAAGGACATAACTTACGGAAAAATGAATTGGTTTCTTGACCAAATTCGAGTCCTTAAATGATGAGATAGACAAGATGGAGAAAAGAAAGGAAATTTGTTCGGGCGTTCATGAAGAGTCATCGACAAGAGGCTGAGCGAAATGATTGAAGGTTACACTAACAAGTATCTTGAGGATATCGTTCCTAAAATCCAAGCAGGCCCGGAGAAGGCGACAAGAGATCATACTCACAAGTTTCTTCTCGACCTTGTCCCAGTGTGACAAAAGTATTTTCGGACAACTCACTTTAACATCGTTGCATTGGTTAAACATACAATGGCAAAAGAAGGCGATCTCTACGAATACGGGTTAATTGCTAAACTTGTGATGCAAATGTCAAAGAGATGCGGAACGTTTACTTGGATGAAGCTAAATTTTTCAAATTCTACTTGACTATCAACTCGGATCATCATGCAAGGAGTCACCGATCAATCCAAGCGACCAAGAGATGACGATGATAAGGATAAGGACTCGCACCTAAGCGTCGAAGCGATGCGGTCAATCTACATTTATGCCACCTCCTCCACATGGACTTCTTCTCAACATAAGTCTCCATCACCCGGTCTTCTTCTCGATAAACCTCGGGACAATTCCGAGTTACCACCTGACTCATAAAATAGGTGACTACTTTGAGTACGGGTGGTGACGATGAAGAGGTCCTGAGCCCCGACAACAACCCACCTCACCTAAACAAGTGCGAAACCAAAATCATCATCAAAACCTTCAAAGCGAAGAAGAAAGCGACTACGAATGACGTCGTATCATGGCTTGATGACGATAAAGCTGCGGTTTTGATTGGTTTGCTACTCTTGTTAACGACACTCCTACCTGAAGAAGGTCAAGAATTGGTAGCGGTAGTACCTTGGAGCATGCAAAAATATTGCAAGAAAGATTCCGTGTGAAGAAGATGTCGAAATCCGAGTTGAGCGCATCAAGAATGACACATTCCTTCTTTTGAAAAGCAACCGGAAAGTGCAATCGAGGTTGAATATCACCTTGAAAACATTGCTCGAGCCATGTCTAACAACATGGATTGGCTCAACCGAAAGCAAACATCGACTTCACTAAGCGGAACAACCCTCCATATTACCTTGATTGGACCAAACCTCTACCAACAATCGCCAACGGATGAACCAAGGATTCCTTGGATATTTCTTCAACAAAGACACGGAATTTCTTCTCCATGGTGGCGATGGTTCACGAAAATACGCTACATCATTGACTCTTCCATTCCGGTGACTATTTACTCAAACCGCATAGCTATCGAGGAACGTGCAAATCACTTGTTTTCGACAGCGTGCAAGCATACGACCAAGATGCATTGTATGGGATTCATCATTGGCACGAGCGGCCACGAATCTACTACGAAGTTGCACAGTTCAAGTCTCAACATGAAGTGTATTGCTCAAAGGACATCGTGGCCATCAAACACATTGATCTCAAGTCTAAGTGGGACTACACATTCTTGAAGAATATCATAGTCAAACGACAAGATGAGCAGGACTATGAATTCTCGGAGGTCGACTTTGAGAACTTGTCCTCAACGACATCGAAGACTTGTACCTTGCCAAAGTACGGTGGTCGTATGAGACAATTCTCGATGAAGTTCAACGTGAATTTATCAAGTCGGTTCTCATCTTCATTAGGCGCATTGTGATCAAAGAACATGTCGAAGATATCGGATGGTACATTGAATCATATCGGCGATGTAAACTTCACTCCACCACGACCTGATCTTCACGACATCAACCATTTCAAACAACTTACGCCATCAAAGAAACCTTTCGGCATTGTTTACCGCGGTGAACTTGAAATTGCTTAATGGCGTGTAGTGAGCTCCATAAATTCGGGATCATACCTTGAAGATGGTTAGGGATGGATTGGCCTCTGATTGAAGGATATACTGAAAGTTGGAATCTAAAGCCACCGGAATTCTCGGGAAAGGAGGATGTGAGATGTATCATCACCATGATTGATGAGCGGTTGTTCGAAGGGATCGATTCGGGGCGCTTGGAGAGCTATGTTGGTGGTAGACCGGGATAAACATCACGGTTTTCAACGCATGCAATGCGCTCTCACAGGAACATCAACTGCACTTCAGGTACCCCTTGAATTGTTTCCTTCATATGATTTTGGATGCATGATTTTATATGTGAATGGCTTGTGCACACATTACGATTGTACAACCCGTAAGTGTCAAGAAAGGACCACGTAGTGCGCCTCGGTGCCACAATCCTTATAATAGAGCGAAAGCTTCTTATTTTTGAGTAAAACCTATCAAACCTTTCATTATTCAAGGTTTTGCTCAAAAGACAAGTACTTCCCATATGATTTTAAAACCTCAACCGTTTATATCACTAGTTGAGGGGAGTATTTGAATTAAAACTTTGTTCACAAATTGTTCATAGTGGTCACTCTTCCCGCAACACTCAAAATGGTCATATTTATTCTCAAACGTTCTAAAATAACATTTTATATGCCATTTTGAGGGGAGAAAATTGTGTGATAAGAAATATGTTGTACAAAATGCAAATGAATCTGTGTACCTCGGACTTAACCTCTGAATTGACTGTACTAAACTGTTTGTAACTCGAAAAGACTTGTCCCGGACGGGTAATAATTTCAAGCTAGTTCGCTAGTGATGTAAGCGTGTCTCGCAAGGACTTGTCTCGAGTAGAAAGTACCATTCGAGAAACTTTTGATAGACAAGAACTCGGCGGGTTTGAAAACCTTCCAAGGTTTGTCTACACCTTCAAGGAAGTTATTAGAGCTAGTTGTTACCTAAAACCGACAATATATCTCTTTAACTATTCAACGTAACTGTGTCTCGCGGGGATTGTCTATCTTGATTGAATCAATTCAAAAGTCGCGCTCTTTCCTCACCGTGCATTTAACCATTAAAACTATTAAGCACATGTGGAGGAGTATTTATGCAAAAACTTATCTCTCATCATGGGTTCAAACATGTTTTCATTTACAAACCCTTTAAGAGATATTTTAAATTACAAAGTGGTTATAATGGCAAACATAGGTTAGTCATGGAGTTATAAGGTGACTAAGGTTAGGAATAACTGTCTATGATCCGCCAGAGGCGGAGGATCTACCCAAGGACACTACCATTAGTTAGTGTTAGAGTCCTTAGGAATGATTGTAAAGGAGAAAATGAGAATCGGAGAAAGAAGGAGTTGAAGAATCAAAAAGAAATGTAAAGTAAAGGGTGAAAAGAAATAGCCCTCCAGTTATTCAACTTAGGGCGGATACGGGTTTAATTCATATACTCTTGATTGTCACATAGTGACACCGGTATTGAAGATTAAAAGTCGTCATGGACCCGGTGGCGCATCACTAAACCTTCTTAGCCACTCAAGTTTCTCTCAGCGAGCTTGTTTCATTCTCACAGGAACCCTACATAAACTATTGGCTTTCTCTTAGAGATCATTTGTATTGAAAAAGGAGACCTCTCCCTGTCTCCGCTCGGAAAACCAAAGCGCTATTGAGTCTAGAGCCACGAGATTCATCAAAGATCTCTTAGGTACACTTGACATTTAATCACTGATGATCAACAATAAGATCATCGATGGTTCATATCGAGTCCTTCATGGATCTTAGCAATGTCGAGAACATTTATGAGAGGTTCACATCTCGTGATCCTCGGTGATTGAATGGAAACTCTGCCGGGTCAACATCAAACGACCACGGCGGTCGCTTCGGTAACTCCCGTGAGATTCACGCGGAGTGTGTCTCAAGCGGTCTGATCGTGAGGTGATGCTTGATGTACCTCGACTCATCGGCTGTAGATGTACCGGTACATCGCGTTATCTCACTTGTGGGACTCAGGTTCGAGAACGGCCTTTGTAAATTAGAGTTGTGTTTCACACTATCTTGTTAACACTCCGAAGTTCAAACTTGTAAGTCAGGAAGCAGCTTATTACTAACCGTTTGAAATGTTTTCTTCTTATGGAAGCTCGGGGCGGGATGATCGTCTTGACTCTTCTCATGCTCACGCCAACATCATCACTAATGGAAGTTCTATTGAATGCAACACAACGATCGAAATGATTCTTCATCAATCAAAGAATCTACAAAGTCAAAGACTTACGAACTTCATCGATATTGATTTCCAACGTCAAAGGCGTGTGAGCATGTTGAAGAATGACGTGGAACACCGAGCGAAAGAAGGAACTGGGAAGGCGGTCACGAGACAACAACATACTATCACTTTCACCACAAAGAACAATGATCAAAGAACAAAGTTAAAGATGACGTCGAGCATAAGCATTCAAAGATAACGATCTCTACACCGGGAGATTGTTCGAATCAAGACAATTCCTCTCACAAGAAAGAAGAATGTCGAAGGCGTCCACGACTACTATTACATCAACGCTTTCACCGTTTACATTCATATATACTTGAGGGAGATTGTTGGAATCACTCCTAAACAGTATTTCAAGTATTTATATTTCATATGTAATAGGTAGCTTTATTATGGCCTTTATGTTTGTTTAAGGTCAAGCTTATGTAGAAGGCCCGTAAGCTTGATCCAAGCCCAATAAGGAATAGGGAAGGAGAGGAGGTTGCCTAGCTCCTTGCCTATATAAATTCTTGTAAACCCTCATTTGAGGGTTGGTTGTTCAAGTTATTCTCTAATTCACTCTTGTTTCATAACCGGTCATACTATATCGTGGGTGTGTGTGCTTATAACTTGTTCATCCGCCTTCATCTCTTCTCTCATAAGCTTGTGTTGTAAAACTTGTGACCTAACATTAATGCCATATCCACTCCTTACGATCCTCCGATACACTCGAAGAGCAATTGAGTGCCATCGAGAGGAATTGATTATCTTATGGAAAGGCGAAAAAGAGCACCCATACAAATTCCTCGAGAGGTCGTCAAATCCGCCCACTCCACCAACCGCTCCACACCTCTTTCGGAATCCCAAGTCGCGAGCAAAACCCAGAGTTACGAAAGGCGCTTGCTTCTACTTCCCAATACCACTTTCACCAAGCTTCAAGGATCGGATGAGGGAGTACATGGCGGCTCATACGAGAGATTAGCGGTTTGAAGAGGAGGTTTATAGGCGAGAGAGAGGAAATGCAAGCAAAATGAAAGAAATGATGGATTTGGTAATTGAATTTACCAAAACAAAGGTTCTAGAAAAGTGCTCGTGAAAGCAATGATTGCCCTCCACTTCATTTATGTAAACGCCTGTTTCCATTATACGAGAATGCAAGGGCTGAGATGTGGAAAAGCGAGGAAAGCCACGAAGGATGAGTGCATGCCTAATGATGAACTGAGACCATTGAGTATTACCTTAAGTACGAAATTAACAAGAAAACCATTGCAAACCAAGTAAACAACTTTAGGTACAATGAAGTTCTTAGGGAAGCTCTTGAAGGAAAAATGGCGTAAGAAGAATCTGACGCCTTACCTATGGAACCTCTGTATGAGTTGGTTATAAAAAAACCGTTAACAAGAAAGCGATACACCACGAGAATTTCGTGATACCGGTTAGTGTCGGTGACATGGACAATATAAATTCCTTGGCCGATCAAGGGACCGATGTGAACATAATGCCATTGTCAATCTATAATAAGTTAACTAAAGAGAAACCGGTAAAACCGACCTTAGACTTTCCTTAGCTAATCATACCTATGTCCACCCTGTAAGAATCGTTGTTGATGTTCTAATTGAGGTGGCTAACATCGTTTATCCGGTGGATTTCGTAATCATTGATGTTGAGGAAGATAAAAGCGTACCCTCATTCTTGGGACACCGTTCACAGCCACCGCCAAGGCAACCATCAAATGCGGAGAAGGCATCATGATACTCAAAAGCGGGAAGAAGTGCGCTGGGATACCCATCATCCCAAGATACCCTCTTAAGATCATGGAAATGATTACGGTGGAAATCGAAAAGCCAAGGGCAACAATGTTAAGAAGAAGATGAATGACCGGAAAAATGGCTTAGAGACTTTATGGTTCAAGGATTGTATGCGACATTGTGGAAACCCGATAAAAAGTTAGGAAGCAATCCCACCTCAATACCTAAGGTACAAAAGGACCCTAAGGAATTTCTAAAGGAGAAAAAGTGCTCTTGTATAGATCTCGGATAAGGGCATTACGAGGAAGAAACAAACCAAGATGGTTTGGGCCTTTCCGATTAAGGAGACCAATTTAAAAGATAAAACCGTCGCCATAATTGACGGCGTTGGCAAGGAATCACGGTGAGCATACAACGTCTACACCCTTTCGATGAAGGGAAAACAAAGGGTGAAGAGGCGGTAATGAGAAAGCGTGGGAACGCGACTCACGAGTCTAGCTACAAGACTCTTAAATAAAGAAAAGCGCTTCGTGGGAGGCAACCCATGTAATTGTTTGCTTGTTAGTGTCATATATCTTTTATTAATTGTTTATCCTCATGTTTGAATTTGTAAAATGCTTTATTTTGTTTTAACCTCGTCTTAATTGCATATAAAGGTATTTTACATAAGGGATAAGTGTAGGGAGGATTACACACGTTTTCAAAAGAAAGCGTAAACAAGAGAATAACAATTAACTAAAGATATATATATACATTTGTTCGAGTCAAATGCTTGTATCGAGTCATAATGGATGTTTTAGAAATTTTCAGTTCTAAAGATGTAAATTTTCGAATTTTTCGGAAAATCGCGAGACCGGTTTTGTCGAGGATAACTTTGGCGTCGAGATTACAACTGACGGTGTCGAGAAGGAGTAAAACATCGAAATTCTTTTTCTCGTTTTCGAGCTACTTATAAATTTTGTAATTTTCGGTCTTAATTTTCTTAGAAATTACGTAAACATCCATTCCACAAGCATTATATCTAGTTTAAATCGAGTCTTATATATATTATTACCGCCGATTTTACGTGAAGGTTTCGTTTGTTTTCTTCAAGTGTGCGAGTTTAGTTTGTCAAGAAGAAGTTACATAAGATTGGAAGGAGCTTTTCACATAATTCTTCTTGAAAAGTTTAACCACCACTTTACATGGATCCTACCAAGCTAATCGGGGTATTAGTTTCTTTCGTTTTAATTACCTTCTTTTATCATAACTTTGATACTTCCGGGGAACATTGGGGACAATGTTAGGTTTAAGTGTAGGGAGGAAAATAAAATGGGAACTTTGAAACTATGCTTATCCTTGACTATTTGCTTTGTCAATTGTGATTGTGTAATAAACCATGAGAAAATGTCGGTTAGGGTAATTTTGACACCAAATTTAAAATTTTTATGACATATAGGAGTGGGCCATTAGTCTTAACAAAAGCGTCTCATAGATAGGAAGTTGCATGACTAGCACAAAAACCCTTTACCACCCAAATTCCACCAAAATGTGAGGATCGCCCTTAGATTAGTAGGAGGAAGAAACAAACCAAGATGGTTTGGGCCTTTCACGATTAAGGAGACCAATTTAAAAGATAAAACCGTCGCCATAATTGGCGGCGTTGGCAAGGAATCCCGGTGAGCATACAACGTCTACACCGCTTTCGATGAAGGAAAACAAAGGGTGAAGAGGCGGTAATGAGAAAATGTAGGAGCACGACTACGAGTCTAGCTACAAGACTCTTAAATAAAGAAAAGCGCTTAAGTGGGAGGCAACCCATGCTTAATTGTTTGCTTGTTAGTGTCATATATCTTTTATTAATTGTTTATCCTCATGTTTGAATTTGTAAAAATGCTTTATTTGTTTTAACCTCGTCTTAATTGCATATAAAGGTATTTTACATAAGGGATAAGTGTAGGGAGGATTACACACGTTTTCAAAAGAAACGTAAACAAGAGAATAACAATTAACTAAAAGATATATATACATTTGTTCGAGTCAAATGCTTGTATCGAGTCATAATGGATGTTTTGCGAAATTTTCGAGATTCTAAAGATGTAAATTTTCCGAATTTTTCCGAAAATCATGAGACCGGTTTTTGTCGGGATAACTTTGGCGTCGAGATTGCAACTGACGCGTCGGGAAGGAGTAAAACATCGAATTCTTTTTCTCGTTTTACGAGCTACTTATAAATTTTGGAATTTTCGGGTCTTAATTTTCTTAGAAATTACAGTAAACATCCATTCACAAGCATTATATCTAGTTTAAATCGAGTCTTATATATATTATTACCATGGATTTTCGCGAAGGTTTCGTTTGTTTCTTCAAGTGTCGGGTTTGGTTTGTCAAGAAGAAGTTACATAAGATTGGAAGGAGCTTTTCACATAATAATTCTTCTTGAAAAGTTTAACCACCACTTTACATGGATCTACCAAGCTAATCGGGGGTATTAGTTTCTTCGTTTTAATTACCTTCTTTTATCATAACTTTGATACTTCGGGAACATTGGGGACAATGTTCGGTTTAAATGTAGGGAGGGAAAATAAAATGGGAACTTTGAAACTATGCTTATCCTTGACTATTTGCTTTGTCAATTGTGATTGTGTAATAAACCATGAGAAAATGTCGGTTAGGGTAATTTTGGCACCAAATTTAAAATTTTTATGACATATAGGGTGGGCCATTAGTCTTAACAAAGCGTCTCATGGATAGGAAGTTGCATGACTAGCACAAAACCCTTTACCACCCAATTCCACCAAAATGTGAGGATCGCCCTTAGATTAGTAGGAATTAAAGCATTCATCTTCAATGCTTAGAGTGTGAACATTAGTATATTAGATTCTAGAACTTGTTTTGTGATGCATTCCAAGATCATAGTGAGGCTACACTTGTGTAGTTAGAATAACTAATTGATAAGAGCATTAGGATAACCCTTGTTTGATACCTAATATAATTACTTCTTCCATATCGGTTGAGTAATTCCCCACTTGCTAGTTGTACTCATCTTTAGTACGATACCCCTAGTTAACCTCGAGCCTATCCTTTTCGCGGTTCTCGTGATGTTTGGTTTTTCGAATATCAATGAAAAGCATTATTTACACCACCCCAAATATACACCCAATCGCCTTAACCTACCCCTTATGCACTCACTTTTAGTGCAAATGTTTATTATCACCCTAAACCCTTAGCTCGATTATCTAGTTGCTTGCATAAGTTGCTAAGTCGAGTCATATCCTTTGTATATAGTTTTGGGACGATTGGGATTCATGGGAAAAGTTAAAGTTTATGAAATGACGGGAAGGAAGCGTTAAATTCAAATTCCTTTGTTTGCGTAATAATGTACCCCAGTGTTTTGATCTTTTCAATTCGGGTCAAATTAGTGTTAGAGTAATAAAAACTTCGAGTGTAGGGATATGCCTATAAATCCCTAGTATTTTGATGTTATTGTAGAGATGGTAGAGTAAAAGTGTATTGAAAAAAAAAAAAAAAAATCGAAAAAAAATAGAAAAGAGAAAAGAAAAAATAGAGTGTGAAAAAAAAAAATCATCGGGCTACCATCCTACATCTATCTTTGAATTTATGTTTGTTTATTTCGATTATCTAGAGTTTAGAGTGTCGAGTCTTGGCTTAACGCCATTCTTCATATGCATTTAACATAGAGATTTTGACTTACCACCACTAAATAGCCTATCCCACAAACCCTTGTTTCCCTACCGTAAGCCTAACATTACAACCCTTTAAAAGACCTCTTTGATAGTCTTTCCTAGGTGCTTCACGTAAGCGATGGAGGTTTGATCTATTCTCAAGCCTATGGTAATCTATGTACTAGGACCGGTTAATGAGTGTTTATCTTCCATTTCCTATTTGTTATATTTCATATATACACCGAGAGAGATGTGAGTATCCAAACACCCCATGTGAGGTGCTAGTATGTAATTTCGTGCTTGTTATGACTTTCTTGAGGCTTATATGTGTTGTGGACCGTTTTAAATTAATGCTTCATGACCCCTAACTTATAAATTAATTGGTTAAAAGCACATTTGCTTGAGGACAAGCAAATAACAAGTGTAGGGATATTTGATAAGGTTTTAAAAGGTACCATTTGAGGGTCGTTTAAGTCCTTGTTTGATCACTTTTGTATCCGTTATTGCTTAATATCGTTCCTTTTCACTTTTAGGTCTCTTGAAGGCAAAATCTTTGGAATGGCACTTATTTGACGAAAAGGCGCGAATATATGAAGAAAATGGCCAAAGTCAAAATCGAGACACTCACGATTCTTTGAAATTAGAAAGCGGCGGTGTCGGTGCTAGTGCGGCGCCGTCCCAATTTTGTGACGGTTCGAACTCAAACTTCGTATTTTCAAGTGACGGCGTCCGGTTGTAAAGGTAGGCGTCGCTACTCGGGGCGGCCTAGATGCAATCCGAACGACGTCGAGAGCGAAGAGGAAGGTCATGGACATAAGGTGGCCGCGTCGCAAAGTTAACGTGGCCAAGGCGAAACCCTAATGACGGCGACACGGCGGCGTCACGAACATAAGGTGGCGCCGTCGCATATATAATCTTATATATAGAATCCGAATTTTTGGTCTTTTGGGTGAAAACCTAAAACCGAACCTAAGGTGTCTTGTACGATATTTTAGGGTTTTAAACCCTATCTTACATCAAGATAAGTCTTTACTTCATTAATTCAATTATGTCTTTGATTATTTGTGTGTATGCTTGCATGTTCTCCATGTCCGTTAATTTATTTGTGTGTTTGCTTAGGAAGTATGAAACTTAATTATTGAATATTGATTGGTTGTTTCTTATCTTAGTTGATTAATGATCTAGTAATGCGATAGGTCATTAGTTGTGTATAATGCTTGATTCATCTTTGTGAACCTTAGAATATAATTACGAGTAGTTGTAGGCTAAACCATCCAAAGGCGCCTTAGAGTAGGAGTTTATTATCCCTAGTGGGTTTGTAGGCGAGACCCTTTGGTAAGTTCAAAGAGTTAGGGAGAAAGCATACCTACAACTTTAGACACTGGCAACGACTAAGAATAAGGGCGTGACAACTCAACCATCAATAGGAGATAATTAAGGAGTAATACAACCTAAGTAAACACGTCTTTAAACTATCATACGAGCACATTAATTAGACATAGACTCCCACAACCTTAGTTTAGATAATTAGATAATAGTAGAGTAATCGGTAGAAATACCAACCCCAAATCCAATACCGAGATTAGTACCTTTCCCTTTCATAAAACATAAAAGATAAAAATAATCTTCCTCAACCTTAACCTTAGCGTAGTAACTCCTTACTAGCATTCCTATTCCCTAGAGAGCGATATCAATACCGTGGCTTACCCTAATTACTACACTACAGCGATTAGGTTCAACGCCTGGGTGTTATAAAACTTGCTCGAAGAAAAGGAAGTTTCCTTGACCCGAGCGACGCGTGTGGCGTTATCGATCGTCTTCTTGTTTGAAATTATGGATCTCGAAGAGTTGATTAGAAATCTTTGATGGCGGGCAATATCTTTGAATAAAGTGTTTCTTTAGTAGCGCGATAGCGCTACGCGCGCGTCGGGGTCAAAGGAACTTCCTTTTCGTCGAGCAGTTTTCAACACCCTGGGCGGGTGAACTAATCGTTGTAGTGTGTATTAGTGGGTGGCCGCAGTGATATTGTTCTGGGGAATAGAATGCTAGTGAGAAGTTACTGCGCTGGGGTGGTGGAGGAGGAGATTATTTTTATCTTTTATATTTTTAAGGAAAGGAAGGTGCAGAATCTCGGGGTTTGAGGGGGGTTGTGTGCTGGGTACTCAATATCTAATCTAAGGTGTGTGGTCTGTGTCTGGTGTGTGCTCGTATAATGGTTTAAGATGTGTTTACTGGGTTTACTGCTCATAATTATCTCCTGTTGGTGGTTGGTGTCGCGTCCTTATTCTAGTTGCGTTGTGTCTGGGGTGTGGGGTATCGTTCTCTAACTCTTGAACTTACCAAAGGGTCTCGTCAAAACCCAGGGATAATAAACTCTTGCTCTGGGCACTCTGGATGGTTTAACTTCAACTCTCAAGGAGTCATGTTCTAAGGTTCACAGGCTAATCAGCATTGAAGTACACAGCGATGACCTGTCGCATTACAGATCGTTAATCAGCAAGATAAGAAACAACAATCAATATTCAATAATTAAGTTCATATTCTAAGCAAACACACAATAAATGGCGGGACATGGAAAATGCTGCATACACATAATAATCAAAGACATAATTGTATTAATGAAGTAAAACACTTATCTTGGTGTGAATAGGGTTTGGAACCTAAAATCTTGTAAGACAACTGGTTCCGGTTTGGTTTTACTCAAAAGACTACACTGTCTTGAAAAATTGGTTCTGTATATATATTACACATGACGGCGTCACTTTATGTTTTATTGACGCCGTCGTCCCGTCGTTAGGTTTCGTCTTGGCCACGTTAGACTTGACGGGGTCACCTTATGCTGTGACGCCGTCTCTTGACACGGCGCCGTCTGGATTACATCTAGGCCGTGCGAGTTGCGACGACCTACTCTTTATAACGGCGTCGTCGGAAAATGGGAGTTTAACTTGTCCCATCACAAGATCCTCGGCGGCGTCCAATTAACACTGACGCCCGTCCTTATGTTTTCGTGACTTTGAGTGTCTCGATTACGACTTTGGCCATTTTCTTCATATAATCGCGCTTTTTTCCAAATAAGTGCCATTCCAAATTTTGCCGAGACCTAAAAGTGAAAAGAACGATATTCGGCAATAACGGATACAAAAGTGATCAAATAAGGCTTAAACGACCTCTCAAAGGTACCTTTTAAAACCTTATCAAATATCCCTACACTTGGTATTTGCTTGTCCTCGAGCAAATGTGCTGTGCCATTAATTTATAAGTTAGAGATCATGAAGCATTGGTTTAAGCAGTTCACAACACATATAAGCCCATAAAGTCATAACAAGCTGTACATACTAGCACCTCACATGGGGTGTTTGGATACTCGTCTCTCCGGTGTATATGAAATATAACAAGTTGGAAATGGAAGATGGCACTCATTAACCGGTCCTAATACATAGATTACCATAGGCTTGAGAATAGATCAAACCTCCATCGCTGTCAGTAAGCACCTAGGAAAGACTATCAAAGAGGTCTTTAAAGGGTTGTAATGTTAAGCTACGGTAGGAAACAAAGGGTTTGGTGGGATAGGCTATATAGTGGTGGTAAGTCAAAATCTCTTATGTTACAAGCATCGAAGAATGGCGTTGCTAAGCCAAGACTCGACACTCTAAGCTCAGCTAACGAAATAAACAAACATAAATTGAAAGATAGATGTGGGATGGTAGCCCATATTTTTTTTTCAGCACTCTATTTTTTTTTTTCTATATATTTTTTCGGTTTTTCATACTTTTACTCTGCCATCCTCTGGTAACATCAAATGATAGGGATTTATAGGCACATCCCTACACGAGTTTTATTACTCTAACACTAATTTGACCCGAATTTAAAAGATCAAACACTTGGGGTACATTATTGCAAACAAGAGAATTTGAATTTAACGTTCCTTCCGTCATTTCATAAACTTTAACTTTTCCCATGAATCCCAATCGTCCCAAAACTGTATACAAGGATGTGACTCAACAGCAACTCATGCAAGCAACTAGATAATTGAACAGGGTTTAAGGTGATAACAATGCACTAAAAGTGAGTGCATACAAGGTAGGCTTGGCGTTTGGGTGTACATTTGGGGGTGGGGTGTGTGTTTTCATTGATATTCGGGCGAAACATCACGAGACCGCAAAATGATAGGCTCGAGGAGTTAACTAGGGGTATCGTGTGCTAAAGATGAGTACAGCAAAGGGTGGGGAATTACTCAACCGTGGAAGAAGTAATTATGCGGGTATCGAACAAAGGGTTATCTGTGCCTCTTATCATTGGTTATTCCTAACTACACAAGTGTGGTCTTACGGCGATCTCGGGATGCATCACAAACAAGTTCTGGAATCTAATATACTAGGGTTTACACTCTAAGCATTAAAGATGAATGCTTTTAATTCCTGCAATCAGGCGATCGCATTTTGGGTGGAATTTAGGTGGTAAGGGTTTTGTGCTGGTCATATAACTTCATGTCCGTGAGACACTTTTGTTAAGACTAATGGCCCACTCTATATGTCATGAAAATTTTAAATTTGGTGCCAAAATTACTCTAACCGACATTTTCTCATGGTTTATTACAAAAATAAAATTAGACAAAGCAAATAGTCGAGATAACATAGTTTCAAAGTTCCGTTTTCCTCTACATAGCGAACATTGTCACCAATGTTCCCGAAAGAATCAAAGTTATGATAATGGAAGGTAATGAAACGAGAGGCTAATACTCACGATTAGCTCGGTGAGGATCCGTGTGTGAAGTAGTGGTTAAATCCTTTCGAAGACTGTGTGCGTGAAAGCTCATTCAATCTTTTGTATCTTCTTCTTGATAAATAAAACCGCTGCACGCGTTAGAAAATAAACAACCCAACGCATCAAACCGAACAAAGAAAAATCACAACAAGATGTAATTCCGGACTTAAATAAGATATAATGCGTGTGGAATGGATGTTTGCGATTTTACGGAAAATTAAGACACGGAAAATTCCAAAATTTATAAGTAGTACGAGAAAATGAGAAAAAAGTAATCTGTTTACGCTCCTTCATGGCCTTCGTCGGTTGCGACCAGACGCCGTCCGGTTATCTGACGAAAGCAGGTATGTGATTTTGGAAAAATTACGGAAAATTTACATCTTTAGAATCTCGAAAAATTTCTGCAAAACATCCATTATGATTCGATACAAAATTTGACTCGAACAAACACACATATATATCTTTTTAATGAATTGTTATTCACATGTTTACGTTTCTTTGAAAACGTGTGTAATCCTCCCTATACTTATCCTTTATGTAAAATACCTTTATATGCAATTAAGACGAGGTTAAAAACAAAATAAAGCACTTTTACAAATTCAAACATGAGAATAAACAATCAATAAAAGATATACGACAAACAAATAAAAAGAAAAAGGAAAAACACATGGGTTGCCTCCCAAGAAGCGCTTGTTTTTGTTTGAGTCACGAGCCTGACTCTACCCTTATTTAACAGATAAAGGGTAAGTTTTCCCTACACTTAAGTTTAAGTGCGGGTGATAGTAGCGATACACACCCTTAGGGTGGAAATATGCCACATGAGGAGAGGGTGATGGGTGATTTGTATGCTCAAAGGAGTGTGCTCCATTCATTATAACCTTACCTAAGTCTATTGGTGTAGCGGGTGAATCAAATCTCTCTCTAAAATAGATCATCTTCTATCAACTTCAAAGATTCTTAGTTAAGGATCCATCTTGACCTAATAAACCGGTTTAAACCCATAGTATTTCTTGTTATCAACCATGAATGGGTGATATAAGTGTGTAAGGTCGAGAGTTACTCCTTTATTAGCTTCCACTCTACATGGCCTAGAGTCTACCACCTTTATCAAGCAACTACCCGGATTATTTATTTTGATGGGTGGATTGGGGCCTAATTCAATTCAAGATTCACATCTAAAGGCGGAAAATTGGGTAAGATTTTGGTTGAGGCTCCGGTTCATCAAAATTAGGAACTTCCCTAGGGCGAAGAGAGGTCATGACAACAAGCATCTAAACCTACATTCTTTAGTGGCGTTTGGTCCAAGGTTCTCTATCAATTGGGGCTCCTATAGTCTCTTCTACTTCTTAGGGTAAGTTATAGGTGATGTGTGTTCCTCAGTGATGGTAGGGCTTGTGGGCTTGGGTTTCCACCTTTTCTCCATTATATCTAGATCTCTAAATGTTTGAAATCTATCCCACATGCAACTAGGTATTTTAGCTTCAACCATCTCACAATCTTGTTTAGGTTTAGGTTTCATGTTCTTAAAAACTAGGCCTTTTTTATCATGATTCCTAAGGTTAGATAAATCCTTCTTATCTATTTCCTCAAGTTGTAACAACTGAAGGTTTATGCATAGGAGGCTTTTCTGAAAAATTCTAAAGATATTGTTAGATATTGGATTTCATAAACACATAACACATCAATAATATGGGTCGAATTGTATAGAGTTTAGAGAGAGAAAGTGGGAGCCTTTCTAGAGAGAGAAAGTAAAAGAAAACATAGAAGGTTAGATTAAGAAAAATGAAAGGTCCAACCCTCTACCTTGGGAGGTAGAGGTATTTATAGTTACAAACTAAGCGTCCTCCTTGGATGTGGATCGGGCATCTGGTGGGTAAGACCGTCAGTCCTCCACGGTGTTGCACTAAACTAAATAACTAACTAAATAAGCGGTAAATAACGTAATGTCTACGAGCTAACTTATGCTAGATTATATATGGGGTGACCGACACTTCACTATGGAATTTCTAATTCCTAACAATTTCCCCCTAAGGGAGGTCACCCCATGAAATACATTTTGCATCCTAGCATTCTATCTTTGTCTTTGTTCTTGAGCTCGTAGACTTCAATTCTTCAATTCTGCAATCTTTGTGCTTGTGTAGTGATTCTTTAAAGTCCACATAGTTTTGTACTTAGAGTGGAGGTCTTTGAACTGATCCACATCTTTGATGATCTTCAAGCTTTCTTTGAGATCATCGACGCGATAAATCTGGATCACCTTTTAATGTGTTGCCATCATGTGATGTTGTGACTTTTGGACGACATGCTCACACTTTCGGGATCATGACATCTTTCCATCGAGTGGCGGAGCTTTACTAGATCATGATATTTGCGGCGATAGCGAAGCATAGAAGAAAAATATCGAGCCGAGGTTATGTAGATATGCACGTCATGATTTCTTCAATTAAGAGTGGATCTTTGTGAGCATGCGACTTTGGATTGACTCTCGATTACGATCGGTGCAACCGTCCAAATGTACTGAAACAACAGTTAGCAATAAAACACATGAAAGTGTCTTTGATCACTTTATTTGAATTAATTACACGTGACCCACGGTTCCCGTTGATCGATTACAAATCTTGCGTGATCGGTGGGATTCCTAAGAATCTCCTTGTGAGGGTTTCGCAATTTATTCTAGTTGTTCTCAAATCGGGCGTCTCAAAGACAACACGGAGTGAGTGAACGACAAATTGAGATTCAGCGATTGATGAAAATGATTTGAAAAACAATCGCGTATTGCTTGAAGAAAGAGTTTTGCAATCTGACGAAGGTTTTATGAGAAGATCAATTTTCAATCAAAATACTTTTGTATTAGAGAATGAGTACACATTCGACGTGCTAGCGAAAAGAAGAGATTCGCACATCGAGCGGTTTTCTAAAGTATTTTTCAATCGAGATACTTTTTGAATTTGAAATGAATACACATTCGATGTGCTAGAGAAAGAAGGTTTGTACATGAGCGGTTTTCCAAAAGTATTTGTCAATTCCATTCTGGACCAAGGTTGATTCAAGAATGAATTTCCCATCGTTTCTATCCGGTTGTCACAAGCTTGATCTTTTGCAAGATTTCACATGTCACCCACCAAGAGCTTGTATGATGTTGGCTCTAGAAGGATTTCCATCTTCATTGTGAATATTTTACATATCACTCGGATGTTACGACAATACCACAAGGATAATCGTGGGACTCTTAATATATACTTACTTTCCACATTGTGTGAAAAGCAAGTCTTCAAGAATTTAGTGTCCTAACGAGATATTGTGGATGATATCTTGGCTCTAGACTCAATTGTGCATATTTGGTTCTGTGTGGGAGACTAGGGAGAGGTCTCCTTCTTCAATATCAACAATCTCTAAGAAAGTCGATAGATTATGTCGGTTCCCGTGAGAATGAAACAAGCCCTTTTAAGAGGAACTTGAGTAGCTTGGGAAGTTTAGTGCGGTCGTCACTTTGGGTCCATGACGTCTTGTCTTCAATACAGTGTTACCTTAGTAACCACCGGTAGCATATGTATTGAACCCGTTATGCGCCTAAGGTTGAATTATTGGAGGCTATTTCTTTTCACCCTTTTCACATTCAATTCTTTTCATTCTTCAACCCCTTGATTGCTTACCGAGACTTCATAACTAGAACCTTGTTGGGTTTATTCCGATTACTAGCTCATCTCGGTCCGCACTCTTCCCGTATTCTCATTTGTCTCCTTTTTCAATATACATAAGGACTCTACACTAACTAGTGGATTGTCCCCTGGGTAGATCCCTCCGGTTCTGGCGGATCGTGGGAACGAATACCTAACCTAACCATCCTTATAACTCCATGCATAAAGTAAATTGGTCGGTCTTTTGGTATTGTCCATTCTTCCATGTAACCAATTGAAAAATCATTTGGAAAATCAATCAAGGTACTTGTGATACGAGATCAAAGCATTTTGTACCTTAATAGTTTTGATCATTTACAAATGCTCCCCCTCAACATGTGCATATGATCTTGAAATTGTTTAGCACATGGAGGCAAGAGTTCTTTGAAATAATTTCTTGATCACAATTTCCGTAGAAAAAGCCATTTGATTTTCTTTGGTAAATTCTCCCCCTCAATATGTGCATAGGATATTTGAAATCATTTTATCACATAGAGGAAGAGTTCTTTTGAAACACATCCACGATCACAAAACCATTAAGAAAACCATTTGAAAACTCAATCAAGGTACTTTATGTTAAAACATAAAAGCTTTACGTACCTCGATAGTTTATTTTCCTTTAAAATGCTCCCCTCGATATGTGCTACAAGATTCGAAAGCGTTGCACATATGAGAGAGTAACTACACAATTGAATCAAAGCGATCACCTTTTATCAAATTTCATTATTAAATCACAAATTCTCCCCGATCAAAATATCAAACCCTTTGAGATTTTGGATCCCAAGTGATTTAATAAGGTTTAGAAAACATAGGAGAAAATGTGGCCAAGTTTAAATACTCATCTTGTTTTTGGATAAATGCTCCTCCTCAACATGTGCATTGTATATTTGAAATCGTTTGGCACATGGAGGCGGAGTGCCTATAAGGACTAAAACCAATTCCATTAAAACATATATGAGATTTAAATCACGATCTCTCCCCCGATCAAAATTTCAAACCTTTTGAGATTTATGATCCCAATTGATTTAAATCATTTAAAAGAGTTTGGGAAAAGGCGTGACAAGATTTAATTTTTGAAAGATGAGATAAGGACCATTTTAAGACATTAAAGATTGTTAGTGTCATGTATGATAGTTTTAAGATATCTTTTAAGTAAAATAAAACAATTTCACAATCAAACAAAACGAGAAAAATTTCATTTGAAAGACCTTGATTCTAAAGAAAAAAGCATACCATGACATAACATTAAATCTTTAGATCACCACTTATATTGTACAATCCGGACTTTTATGAAGCAATATTGATTGAAAATAATTTATTTTAAATCACTCTCCCCCTCAATCGATGACCGTAGTCGATAATTGAGTGACTCAAGTTTTGATAAAATGAAGTCGGTGATTTTCAAAATTAAGACCAATTTATTTTCAAAACAATATTTTCCATATTCAAAACAATATTTTCAAAATTGTTTAAAGATGGTATCACTTACTACTTTTCACACTAAGATCGTTAGGTGGTTGAGAAGCTTACATTGTTGTTGTTGTAGGGTTTGGAAGAAAACCATCTGGCGATGCGGTGAGACTTCTTCGTTGCATTTTATATGCCAACGAGGTCTAATTAAGCTCCGTTTCTTCACTTCTTGAAAACCATCTGATGATGCGGTGAGACCTCTTCGTTGCATTTCATGCCAACTCTCCATTGAAGTCCAATTAAGCTCCGTTTCTTCATTTGTCAACCCAAGATATAGTTACCCTTTCCTTTCGGCATCCATCATCTTCAATTGTGGGATCCGGATCGGAACATTCTTATAACCAATATACTGCATCGTTGGTGAGCACACATCTGATATATGGTGGTCGACATCACCCATATGACAATCGACTAATTAAAGTCAATTCAACATAACAATCGGATCATATAAGGCATGGGGTTTATGTGTTAAACAAACTCTAATCATCTAAACCTAACAATCATATCCTAAATTCCTAGTCCTTCGACACATGAAAATATCATTTTTAATTAAGCACATAGGATAGTTAAGAAACATCGTTAGATGATATAGATTTGAAAACATTCTCCCCCTCAATCAATGACTCATTTTTTGAAAAATTTTAAAAGCGCGAAGTCATTGATTGAGTTTGAAAATGTCTGAAAACTACGATTACGATTGATTTTCAAGCAACTCATTTACCACCATTTTGAACACAACAAATATTTTTACGAAGAATTATGAGCGGAAAAACATTTGTGTAGGAACGATAGTCCTTGACATACTTTCCTCATTTTGTTTTAGGATAAGTGCACGAAATTTGTGAAAAACGTTTAAGCGTAGCACTTTCCTAATTTTTAAGAGCGGGTCGCTATCTGAAATGATAGCAAGCCATGATTTGAAGCACGGGTTACAGTCTGAAATAACTGTAAGCCATAGTTTGTGACATGTTTTGAAAATAATATTTACACCTCCTGCTCGAACTTCATCTAAAGTCCCGTGCCATTATTGAATGACATTTCTAAGACCGTAGATGTTATCGATACCATAAGACATGTCTTTGAAAAAAATATTTTTGGTATTTTTCAAATTTTTTGATTTTTTTATGGGTTTTTGAAGTTTTTATATTTATCTATTTTCTTTTTGTTGGTTTTATATTTTTGTATTTGGTTTTTGATAAATATTTACAGATATATAGAAATAGTTTAAGAGGATGATGATACGAGTACCGAAATAAGGAAATCGTTCAGCACTTTGTAGAAGATAGAAGTCATCATCTCTTAAACTTTCACCACCAAAGCATTCGAGGCTCTTGAATCGTCGAAAGAACTTAAGCCTTCAACAAGTGAATCTTTGGTAGCCTCCCCTCAAACCGACAAACTGAGTATAAAGACCATTTTCCAAGAAGTATAAATGAATGAAAACAGTCTCATTGAATGAAGCTCTGCTCCCCGAAGAACACGAGAACACCAAAGTAACAAGTTGAAACATAGATTGTATCAGTGGTTATCAAATCCGGAATAACTGATGAACTTCGATCACATGAACCTGTTGTGCGTCTCCGATGTACACATTACTCTTCGAGATTGACCAGTTGTCTATTCGGGGAACAATACATCAACATCTTCATTATACCTAGTGCATTCCAAATATCTTCCATATAACCAATCACCCATAATGTACACAAGTACCCAACGGTAGTAGATACAACGACATCACGATGGCGGTTAAATCACCGATCTTCTCTGCGGATGTCAACTCCGGAATAGCGATAAATCACGATCATGTGAATATGTTTTGCGACCACGATGTACACATATATCTCCTACGATCGTTTCGATCTCATCGTAATCATCATTACATTGTGTACATGAAGCACTAACCTAAGCACTTTATCATAAATCATATAGAAGATGTCAATATGCAATATCATCTCACGAACAAAATATTCTTTTCACATTTCTTCTAATCGAATCAAGTAACACATACCAAAAGTCTCCGAGACCATTTCCTCCAATTAGTTGGAATAATACACCAAAGGCTACGAGTTAAACACCGAGTTTCTCTATGGTTATGACGATTGTCTTTCGAGATAACTTTAATCGGTAGAAGTGTTAAGTTCATCATGTGTACTCATTGTGCTTTTAGATATATGTCTCCTTCCCCTACTTTGTTTGATACCTCAGTTCGAAGAAGACATAATATACCCAAAACCGAAATCTTGTGAGAAGAACTTAAATAGCCCAAATGAATCTTGTGAGAATCAAGCGCAATGGAAACTCTCTCGACTATCTTTATCAACCCATATGTAGACAATTTGAAGAGACCACGATGAAGAATACCGATATACCAAACTTGAAACTGAAGTCAAATTCCGCATTTGTATCTTAAGCTTGCACTTAATAATGGAAGAACGGTGTAGAAATTTATGCTTCAAGCAAATTTCTAAGTACTCACTACTCAAGAAAAGTATGAGACATTAACACCTCTTGCGGTTATCCACACCGACATATCGTGTGACAAATGAGTAAAACAAAGTAACTCCTAATAGTGATAGTTAACGGTGTCTTCAACCATCCACTTTCATTGCTTTGGTAACTAGATAACCCAAGACTTCAACTCAAATTCTTAAGCCCGAGCAAGTTATCAAATAAGAACACGCCTTTGTGAATGTCAACTTCAACCTCAAATAAGTGATAAAGAGTAACTTGAAGTAATCAACTTGTGTCAAATGTCCAACATTTGAATAAACATACAATCGGATGAACATTGACCCACCTGAATGAGCCGGAGAAAATGATTCCTCAACATCAATGCATTCTTCCTCGAGGTATACATGTAGAAGGCGATCCGGAAGATTTACTAAAAATGTCTTCTAGCGGATGAGGAAGTCATTTTCCTTAATGTTCATGTGGTTGATTTATAAGCGTGCACAATGAGAGGAAAAATAATCCGTGAAGATTTGGCAAAGGAATACCAAAGAGCGGATCATTATTGATATTGCAACTACAATATCATGATAGTCATTATCAACGCCTTGTGAAGTAACGGAGATAAGGTTTCTTGAGAGTTACGAGAAGTACTTCTTAGATGGTGAACTAGTTGAGTCGGTGAAACCGGAGCATGAGCTTGAGAGTTGGATGATCAACATTCGTTAGAGGTTGGAAGTACTCATCAAACATATCTTTGAAAACAATGAATCCCAAACAATGAATCCAGTTATCCTTAGTAAGTGAAGCATTAGGCGTTGGAGGAGTGTCATCAAAAATCAAGCAATGAATCATTGCTAAAGAATATGAACAAGTCTAATTAGGGATTAAATTTTGGCTTTTCAATCTCCCCAATTAGTGCTCTCCCTAAACCCGGCGAAGATTTTCAAGTGTTCTTCTCGGCCGGATTAAGAAGAAGTCTTGAGATCATCAAATGCAATTAAGTCTTTAGTCTTCTAACATGTAGCGTAAAATGTAGATTAGGCCGAGACTCGATCTTCTTCAAGAATGTACGAATAGGAAATAGGCAGGTTAACATCTTCTTCACACCAAAGGCATTCCCGTTAACTTGTAAATAGCAAATCCCCTTAATTAAAATCCCTCCCAATCAAACAAGAACAGAAAGATGTTCATCAAAGAAATCAGCCAAGCAACTAGAAGCACTTTGTCTTTTAATCATATCAGCCCGTGTGAAGATGTCAACCAACGGCTCTTAGAAGAAACTACATGTGAAGATGATCCTATAAGAAGAAGCTCGGTTCTTACATGAGTTAGGAGCCGTTTGACCATATATTCTCAAATATCAATCATCCATGCAAAAAATTCACACTTCTTCTCCCCCTCAAGAATTGCATACGGAGATGCCATTCTTGATTAAACAAGTGATTATCATTTAAATGTATTCTATTCACACTTCTCCCCCGCAAAATTAGCACATGATGTCGCCATCTTCATTATATTGAGCAAGTGGAATAAGAGTAATTATCGATAGTCCGATTCACTTGATGATGAGCGCATGGAAAAAGCATGAAGCATGTTGATGACGAGTGTCGATGAGAATGGTCATAAACATGAAGATTTCTCTTCTTTGAAGATAAAGCGCCTTGAAGCTTACACTTTTCTTTTCTTTGAAGAATGGGGCTGAAGTGTTATCTTGATCGCCATTATGATGAAGTCACGAGTGCGAGGCGATGTGAGCAGGCGTCATAGCCGATTGAATATCAATGTTGAGTAACTTAAACACATGAGTTATGAGATATCAATCCTTTTGTTATCCATACTTTAAGCGGTCCATGTATTGAAGGATCGAAGTATCTCAGAGCGAGTAAGGACTACCTACACTAATATTACAAACTTGATTGCATATATTATGGTTAGTGACATCGATATCCAAACCCTTTGGGGTTTCACGGTCAACATTGAGAATGCCATTGGTAAACATCTTTCTGTGGGTATCCACCTAAGTCCAACATCCTTAAAAATTCTACGGATGGTATCCACTTATGGCAAGGTCTAGGATTGTTAGGCTTCTTATGCATAGTGAGAGACTTATCCTTATTCCTAGTTTCCAAAGATTTAGCGATTGGTAACCATCTAGGTGAGGCTTTTGGTTTCATTTGCTTCATATGCATTATGGATGACTTAGTGTAAACCCTAGACTTAACAGGTTGTACCATTGCATGAGCATTTACTTTCTTGAGGATTTTGTGAAACATTTATCATGTTTAGCATTAAAGATACATTTAAGACACTTTGAGCAAACGACTTGTTTGGATTCGAAATAGATCTATATTTCTTAAAGTGATCTTCACTATGGGAATAGCTTTAATCGAAACACAACTATTCTTAGATGTACACCAATCCTAGTCTTTAGATTAGTATTCCTAGGTAATGGTTTAGAACTACTAGCGGTGCCTTGAAATCTTGAAGAATTCATCATCCTAGGTCTTGCACCTAAAATTCCGTCTTCACGATTTTGTGCCTTCTTTCTAGCCATTTCAAGATAAGAGTTCTTATACAAGTCATTCATATCAATTTTCCTAGGCAAGTGAGGTGAAGTGATTGGTTTTGTCAAAACTTGTTTCGCATCAACTTGGGAGGCAAACCGCATTTTGAAAATTTTGGTCGTTCGGATCTAAACGCATTCGGTTGTCTAATAACTTGGTTTCCCAAGTTTGATGGTTTTGAAAACTTAGTGTTCACACTATTCCTGTTGTTTTTCTCGAGCTCATTTTTAAAGCAACAATGGCGAAACTCTTTTCACGAAGTTGAGCTTTGAGATCATCAATTTTAGCTATCAAAGAGTTTGTTTGTTCCATTGATGTAGTTCTAGCTTCTTTGATAGAGTCACTTACTTCTATGTGATGCTTTCTCAAAGACTCATTTTCCTTTAGTAATTTGGCCACACAAACCGCTAATTCATCATTTCTCATTTGAATATCATCAATAGCATTAATATCAGAATTACTTGTAACCAAATTACTTTTCACATGCATATCAGAAATATGTTTCTTCAAATTGTTGATGGTTGAGTCTTTGTCTTGGTGAGCTTTCAAAGTGTTCATTTCAAAAGTTCACGAATTCGGAAGTTCAGTTTTTACATGGTTTGTTAATTTGGAAACTTTCTTCTTTACTTTGTATCGCAATTTCAAGTGAAATGCAATGTTTTCAAGATTTGAGAGTTTGTTTGAAAGTTCATCAAAAGCCTTTTATCAACCATATCATTTGTTTTGAAATTATTAGACTCGGCCTCAACCAAGGAACGTTATCGAAATCATGTTGACATTGAGATCGGTTTGTTTAGGTACATTAGCGGATGCACTATGTTGAAAAGATACGGTACCTCATCACATGAAACACGTTCATTTATCGATTACGATATCGCATCCACATCATGTGTAACAAGAGTCACCGAACTCTTTGGTCGTTTCAAGCTTATACGCCTCGAGCCTATGTATTCGGTGCCAACTAATCCATCATCGATGCTTTACCCATCTCAACACTACAATCTCTTGATTGCACTTGACATTCATTCACCAAACATTCATTCACCTTCGATTCTCGTATCCACATCTTGTCGACATGAGTTACTGAACAATTTGTTGCATCATTCTTTGTTGTCTCTGTTATTATGCATTCAACAACATCCGATCTTTCAACTGATACATTACCCAACTCATCACAACAATCTCTTAACTGCACCAGACACACATCCACTTTTTCATCTTTCTGAGTAACTTCCTCAATATACTTCTCCACATTATGCATGATATGAATAAGTGTCTCAATGAACATGCTAATTTCCATTCTAGTGTGTCTCTTGAAAGATATTTCAGTCAAGTCTTGATCATAATCTGATGAATATTCCCCATTGATGAATGGCTGAAATTGTTTGTGGATCACATGAAGTGCAGCACTGAAACAATCCTTTTGAACCTTTTCTTTATCAAGTTGTTGTTCTAATTGTTCTAACTTCAATAGTAATGTTCCCGTTAAAGTGGATAAATCTTGACGGAAAAGGGCAATGCATGTTCGTTCCATAGTTGTAGATGTGAGTAACATGATGTGTGAATGAAGTTGTCGATAAGGTTCAATGCAACTTTCCTTACATTTTGCAAGAGCATTCTGTAACCTTGGCTGGTGCATTTCTCTCTCTTTAGATTCTAAACACAGAGATTTCACATCCTCCTTGATTGATTCCATCATTTTTACCGTTCAGTGTAGCATACATTATCATTGTTGTCCACATCATCATACAGTTTAAGTACTTCCGAAATGACTGGGTCAGTAGTGTAAGACATGATGTTGTAATATACACGGGATTTTACAAGTCTATGATTTAAACCGAGAAATAGATTCTTTCGCGGGATTTTACTAAAATCAAGACCAAACCGTTAAGCAATGACCAATGGAACGTGTTAAGATGACTGATGGATTGTCACAATGATATACAATTGTATGTTAGGACTTATGATTGTTTGTAGGATTAGAAGATATGTTGTTTGGTCGAGATTTGGGTAGGTTGATGCACGATTTTACGGAGAATTTTAGGTCCAAAAACTTAAAAAGCTCAATAACTTCCTTTCGGACGCGATTTGGGCCTCAAAAAATTCGTTTCACAGCTTTGCTGTGAATCTTCACCATATTCAGCTGTTCCGCTCGTTTTGACCGGTATTTACCGAAAGCAGATTCTGGTTCAAAAGTTATGGCCGTTTGAAGTTTTGCCGTAAAAGTCAACTTTTGGTCAAACCGCTTCAATCAACTCGTATCCAGGGCAACTCGCTTAAGGAACAACTCGCATAAGATGACAACTCGCTTAAGGAATCAACTCGCTAAATAGCCAAGTCGCATTAGCATCAACTCGCAACACTGTCAACACGCTTAATGGAACAAGTCGCTAAATAGCCAACTCGCTTTAGTATCAACTCGCAAGACACACAACTCGCTTAGAACCCAAGTCGCATGAAAATCAACTCGCTAAATAGCCAAGTCGCATATACTAACTCGCATACAGAAACAAAGCAACTCGCTTTGAAGAAAAACAAGTCTGAGACACAACTCGCTTCGTACAAACTTAAAAAATAACCACTTTATCAATCAAAAACAACCAAACCACAATGATTTAAGCCTTCCAATTCAAAACCTAAACACATATGATGATTCTAAACACAAAAGTACAAGCAGAATTCAAACTTTAACACTAGAATTTGTCCAAATGAATCAAACTCTCCTAAACCCTTAATACCCCAAAAAACTTATGAAATCCACAAAACCAAAAAGCATGAAAGATGAGTGATCAAACCATGGCTCTTGATACCAATTGTTAGATATTGGATTTCATAAACACATAACACATCAATAATATGGGTCGAATTGTATAGAGTTTAGAGAGAGAAAGTGGGAGCCTTTCTAGAGAGAAAGTAAAAGAAAACATAGAAGGTTAGATTAAGAAAAATGAAAGGTCCAACCCTACACCTTGGGAGGCGAGGGTATTTATAGTTACAAACTAAAGGTCCTCCTTGGATGTGGATCGGGCATCTGGTGGGTAAAGACCCGTCCGTCCTCCACGGTGTTGCACTAAGCTAAATAACTAACTAAATAACTGGTAAATAACGTAATGTCTACGAGCTAAATTATGCTAGATTATATATGGGGTGACCGACACTTCACTATGGAATTTCTAATTCCTAACAATGGTGTTACTAAAAGGAGTTGATCTTGACAACGATCGTTGAATAGAAGCCACACAAACACAAAATATATCAAATCCATCCAATCTTACACCCTTCTTCTTTTGGATATCTTTAAGATGACTCACAAATTTATCAAAATAATGAAAACGAACCCTAATTGCGAAACTCAATTGTTCCTCCTTTGTTAATGAATCAAGTGCTACTTCACTTGCCATAGTGACAAATGAAAAGGGTTTTACGAACACAAACACAAAGAAGGGGGATATACTAAGAGGAAGCTAAAAATGAGAAAAAAGGTTTACTTGATAGGAATCAAGTAAAGATACCTAAACGAGGTGGACTACTAACTAGCTATTCTATTCCCGACAGCGCGCAAAAACTTGATAACGCTACTTACGCGTCGTTCGGGGTCAAAGGAACTTCCTTTTGTCGACAAGTTTTCAACACCTAAGCGATGAACCTAATCGTTGTAGTGTAGTATTAGGGTAAGCCACGGTATTGATATCGTTCTCTGGGGAATAGGAATGCTAGTGAGAAGTTACTCGCTAAGGTTGTGGTTGAGGAAGATTATTTTTATCTTTTATATTTTTAAGGAAAGGAAAGGTACGAATCTCGGGATTTGAATTTGGGGGTTGGTATTGCTACCGATTACTCTACTTATCTAATTATCTAATCTAATGTGTATGTAGTCTATGTCTAATTAATGTGTGCTCGTATGATAGTTTAAAGATGTGTTTACTTAGGTTTTACTACTCTTAATTATCTCCTATTGGTGGTTGAATTGTCACGTCCTTATTCCTAGTTGCGTTGTGTGTCTAAGGTTGTAGGGTATGCGTTTCTCCCTAACTCTTTGAACTTACCAAAGGGTCTCGTCTACAAAACCCACTAGGGATAATAAACTCTTACTCTAAGGCACTCTTTGGATGGTTTAGCTTACAACTACTCAAGGAGTCATATTCTAAGGTTCACAAAGATTTAATCAAGCATTAAGTACACAACGAATGACACGTCGCATTACTAGATCATTAATCAACTAAGATAAGAAACAACCAATCAATATTCAATAATTAAGTTTCATATTCCTAAGAAAACACACAAGTAAATTAGCCGGACATGGAAAACACGCAGCATACACACAAATAATCAAAGACATAATTGTATTAATGAAGTAAAACACTTATCTTGGTGTAAGATAGGGTTTGGAACCCTAAAATCTTGTACAAAACAGGCTTGGTTCGGTTTAGGTGTTTAATCCAAAAGACTACACACCAATCTTGAAAAATTCGGATTCTATATATAATATTACACATGCGATGGCGTCACTTTATGTTTTGTGGCGCGTCGTGTCGCCGTCATTAGGGTTTTGTCTTGGCCACGTTAGACTTGCGGGCGTCACCTTATGCTTGTGGCGCGTCCTCTTGACTTCGGCGCCGTCTGGATTACATCTCGGCCGTCACGAGTTGTGACGGCTACTCTTTTATAACTTGCGTCAAATCCTTTGGAAAATGGGAGTTTTGGCTTACGTCCGTCACAAAGATCCTCCGGCGTCACAATTAACACCGATGCGTCACCTTATGTTTTCAACGACTTTGAGTGTCTCGATTCGACTTTGGCCATTTTCTTCATATAATCTCGCCTTTTCGTCCAAATAAGTGCCATTCCAAACATTTTGCTTCGAGAGACCTAAAAGTGAAAAGGAACGATATTAAGCAATAACGGATACAAAGTGATCAAATAAGGGATTAAGCGACCCCAAAAGGTACCTTTAAAACCTTATCAAGCGCCCAGTATTAAGCGCCCGTGGCAATCTTTCAATCCATCTTACGGCTGCTCGGTGAGAGTCATTAGGAAGACCACGAGCATACTGACATCATGAGACACGCCGGAATGTTGAAAAGGCTAGCGATGTATAGGACATTTTAACATGCTCATATGCGTCTTCGTCCTGTTTCACGAAAAATGGTTAGCCAAAGCTCCCTTATAAATTGGTCTTTAATCTCGAAAGCGAACATTACGCCGATTGCGGTCGTACAAGACCCGCCCTTGATCCGCTCTAGTCAACGCCAAGTATTTCTCAAGAGTGAGGTCATCGATGTTAACAACTTCCATGGTACACGAAAACTTGAAATATGATCGTGAGAAAAGTTTAAAAATGAAATGAAAGACTCAATATTAATCCTAATATAGCTCTCCGGTGGCGGCGCCAAAAACTTGATGCGAGGTTTCTTGACCGGTCTTAATATTTATAGTGTCTCGCTATACTTATGGTTCACCCTAATGCACTAGCAGGCGGTGTACCGATCGTGTGTAGTGTAGTAAATGGTAAAGTCGAGGTCATCCCAAGAGCTATGTGTGTTGGATTATTACTAAGTCTAATAGTCACGAACTATAATGGTTTCGATAGGTATTAAATTAATTAAACTACTAATGCGAATATAAAACCAAATAAATGGTAAAGGAAATCAATAGAGGAGTAGTGGTGCTAACCTAGTTAATCCTCTAGCTAGTTATGTCTATGTCTACCTATTTCCAATTACTTGGTGGGGTCAAATTCGAGAGGAAAACATTTGGTCGATTAAGCCTAACCTATCGGCAAAGATGCCACCACAGGAGAAATCGGTAGCACCGTCATAAGTCCTGTTGTTTCTAGTCCCTTAAGTCGAGTCATTAAGTACCGCTACATGCTAGATTCTAAATAGTGAGAGCCCGGCCGTTAGGAACTTAGACACTACACCCCGATTCTTAAGTTCATCCAAGCGATGGGTGATCGGTTGGTCAAATCGCACAAGTAGAAAGGGTCGTCGGTTGGTCATATCTTACCCTTCCCGTCTCGGTCCGCTCACCTAGGTCGGTTGGTCATATCTCTAGGCAATTGGCCTCTATCGCCATTCAAAACTACCAGAACCAAGGGTGACTACCAAAGAACTATGCATGCATATACTTAGAAATAATTGTACGGAGTAAAGGTAAATGCAAACAAAACAATTAAGGAATCATAACTAGGCTAGCACCAAAGGGTGCTTAGCGCTCATATTAATCATGCACATCAATTCAATATTCAAAGGTACGAAATACATGAATTGAAAAGTAAAAGAAATAATAAATGCTAAAGCTTATCGTAATGGTGTGACTTCTCCTTGGAAACGACTCCAGTATGCTTCCCTAGACACCTTGAGCTTTTTCCATTTTCTCAGTGTTGTGTGTGGAATGGGATGCTTTGAAATCTTTGGAATTCTTGGGGTATTTATAGGCAGTGCGGGTTACAGGCGTAACTAATAGAGGATTTACAGTAACCTTCTATTTCTTCGTAAATGCACTAGATCGCTGGTTACGGGCGTAACCTTATAAGTGGTTACGCGTGGTCTTCAATAAACTCGGTTCGTCATAAGTGATGCGATGATTACGGCGTAAGTATCGATGGCGTGGAACCTCTTTGACCTAATGGAGTTACGTCGTAACCTTGGGAAGAGTTCGCGTAACCTCTTGGTAAGTTGGACTTCTCGGTCATGCAATAGTTACGGCGTAATGTGAGGAGACGAGTTCTGTTGTAACTTCTTCAAAATAAGCATACTGATAAATCTTTAGTAATGTTTCCATTTCCGTGTCTCTTTAGCTCCAATGCTCGCAATTTACCTGAAAGTGGAAAACAAGCGTAAATCCATATAAATGATATAAATAACGAGCATTATCGGGGGAAATTGACACTTAATATTCATGACTATTTGATGTTATCACCCCCGGATTACTAAAGTGCGGACAAGGGTATAAAACAAAGCCCGGACTAACCAACACCGGCAACCAACCAAAAGATAAGTATGTAATCTACGCACAGAACATATATTATCATTAAGTTCAAAAAATATTTACACATACAAGGGGGCATACCCCCGGATTACAAACGATATTGACAAAAGGGCAATCATAGACCTGGATCGTAATCCAACAATGTCCAACAAGGCGCGACTAAAAGACAAGTATTAAGTAAAGCTTCACAAAGGGTTAAAAGGCGGCATAGTCTAAATGCCGCCCATGAAAAACACAAACACCCTACGCACTCCCATCGCGGTCTAATATATTTGTATCAAACATGTCATTGCGAGTCGGCTCCTCTTCTCCGGTGGGGCCAGTAAGGGGTGCGGATGGAGTTGGTCCAGGATTAACTATAAGCATGGAAGGTTCCTCGGACGGATTAACCTGATGAACGACCATAGAAACCGTCAAGTCCGGATCCCCAGAACCCAATTCCTTACCATAAAGGCGGCTTTTCCTTGGCTTATAAGCCGCAATAGCCCGTGGTTGATGCGTAACAGCCTGCGGCAGAGAATTCGGGAGCATGACTTCCTCCGCGGTAGGACAGTCAAACACAAACTCTCCCGATCCACTAGGCCGCTCCTCCTGCAATACTAATTTCGCCTTCAAGTAGTCAAGGGGAGCGTCCTTACAAGCCTCAAGTGAATCAAGAAGCGGAAATGGGACATTACTTAGCCGCAGAACAGACTGGTGGTAGCGTGCCTTAGCCTCTGGATCATACGCCTTAACGTTTTCCAACTTAACACCCTTTGCCCCATGTACGATCCCGGCCTCCAGACTCTGCCTTAACCCTTCCACTATGGCCTTGCTAATACAATCCCCAAGGTATGTCTGCAATTCCTCAGATTGTTTAAAGCCATCCACACTCTACGGAAGCCATACCCGACGACCCACCTTTTACCCTCAACCGCAAGAAGGGTACTCGGGAATAATTCTTCGTCAAAGTCGCGGTTCAAATCCGCCAACCTTTGATCTAACTCCTCCAACCGCCCGTCATAAGTCCTCCGAAACTCTTCCTCACATGCCTTCAACTTTTCACCAAATAAACCCACTTCCTTGACCTGCGCCTTTAATACATCACAGACAGCGGACAACCCAACAACCTGACCCTTCTGTTCTGCATTCTCAACAGTCAATGTAGCCAACTGCTGATCCTTAGGCGCAATCATGCCCTCCAGCTGGGCCACACGATCACGGAGTTTTTCACCTCCTCCGACTCAGCTTCCAACACCCCAACGCGCTCACGAAGGCCCTTTGCCTCCACAGCCTCTACCTCTAGCTCCTCTGCCCTTTCTTTCAAACTTACTATCCTCTTATCCCTCCTCTCCAATCTCCTATTCAGTTTTGCAGTCTGGTTTAACTCGAACTCCAGCCTCAGATGTACCTCGGAGGACATACAAACCTGTTGCGCAGCAATCACATTGTAATAATCTAGTAACTCCGTGTGAGGCATATTGCGCAGCACAAACAAATATCCGGGAGTAGAAAGATTATCTACCAAGCTCCGTCAAATCCAAGGATCATCAATTCGGAACTCATTTGTGGGAAGCCATCTTGGGACATAAATGTTCTTGGCCTCCGTGGTATCAACAGACAAGGACTGATAGAAGTCCTCATCGGATGCCGCGGGGCGGTGAGTAGAAAACTCAGGAGGAGGCGACTCCGCCTCAAAACCACTATCCTGATGCATTGGTGGTAGTTGAGATGGGCCGGACATATCCGCATCAAGGCCATCCAAAGGAGCACTGGTTGAAGTCTTTGAAGTAGTGTCAAGATCCGGTTGCTGGTGTGAAGAAGTTTCAGAAGAAGTAACCATAGGCTCCAGATGCCTAGGCCCAGAATTGGATTCGTCGTGAAGCTCCACGACCGGAATGGGTCCAGAGGCCGTACTCCCTGCATCGTCAAAAACACGTGTCATAAAATAAAAGAAAAAGGAACTAGGGGAATACGGTAACATTGGGACGTGGCTTACCGGCAGCAGATCCTGAACCTTGATCTGGCACGGAAGCAACCCTCTTTTTCTCTGGCTGTTTGGGGGGCATTAATCCTAACCCTCTTCTTCCCAGTAGCCTTGCTAGCCTTGGCCGCTTCAATAGAATCGACATTCGTCTCCTGGACCAAAGTAATTAGATTATCTGACGGCTCTATAACACGTCCAGCCGTCTCCTCTTGTAGAGTCTGTTCACCTTCCTGCAAGGTCCTCTCCTCGGACATAACAGCGAACGGATTCGGCTGGTTGATAAACGCAAATACATCCATCTCTACAAATGAAAAGGACAATCGTTAAAAAAAAGTAAACACATAAAATTTAAGACACAACAAACCCTAGAAAGGAAACCCACCCTCATTGTCCGACACCATAAAGGTGGGACTCGCCGTCGCATCGTCCCAAGCGCGGCTCAAACCTACTATACACAAGAATGGCACCAGATATTTTTTGAAAGGAGCGCGATTCGTGTCAAGTATAGACAATAACTCCAGTTCCACATCGTCATCCGATGGAGGTGGATCACGGTCAACCGAAACGTTATCATTCCATGGAATTGACAACGGAAAAATAGTGGCGTCAACCCAGAAGAAATACTCCTTCCAGTTCTTAACGAAATCAAGAGGAGCGATGTGGCATACGGGAACAGCTAAAGTCTTAGGACCCTTCCGCTTATTTAGAGTTAACCACCCATTATTCATCCTGGAGTAGTAAAATTTCCTAAACAGCGCTACGGTGGGCACGCCACCAAGAACGCGGCACAAAATTTCAAAATGGCTAATCCTAGCCGCGACCAATATGGACAACTGTGACAAGTGAATCTGGAAGTATTTTAGGACGGAACAAAGGAATTTGGAAAGAGGTATCCTGGAAGTATTTTACCTTGGGGAGCATTCCTAATGGTGTCGTTAGGGCCAGGAAGAAGGGGGTGTACTCTATCTGGAATATTGTACTTAGAACAAAACGCATCTAAATCCTGTTGATTCAACTCACACGTGAAATCACTAAGGAGCTTTTTAGCCATGGCAGAAAATAGGAGGAGGAAAATCTAACCTGAACAAAGAATACGCACGAAAAAGGATGATAGTATCTTTTTTCTTTTTTACTTGCGAAGACGAAGAAGCAACAGTAACCAAAGAAGTAAAAGTGAGGGGTATTTATACCCTCCCAAAGGGAAAGTAACCTCCCATCGAAGGGTCAAGAAAAGGCCACGTCCCCGATCCGTATCCAATGGCCCAGGTTTATCTAGATCAACAGACGAGATGGGAGCAGCCAAAACGTCATGTCAGTCAGAGAAAGCGCGGTCCGAAACAATGCGCGATTTCCAAGGGACAACTGTAACGCTGATGTGTCGATCGTGATGGGAGTTTTAAAATTTATAAACACGATTTATCCGGTAATTACTTAAACACATACGAGCAAGTATACTCGTTCACGATAGCAAAGGTGGGTAAGTCGAGGTTGTCCCAAGGGATTTGCGTTTTAATTTGTTTAAAGTATTTGAGACAAGAAAGCTTGTCAAGGCTTCCTTCAAAGTATTGGTTTAGTAAAAATTTAAATTAAGAAACATATACTTGTGTGAAGTCTATAGGGAATCATAGAGAGTGTTCATGAAGGCTTGGTGTAAACTTTGATGCAATGCACAAATCGTAAGCAAATTGTGGAAAACTAGAAGGGGGTTGAATAGTTTTACCAATTAAAACTTCGTTTTAAAATATTTAGATCGACTTATATCAATCTATTTGAATGTGTATGTTGGACATTGATAGATAGATATATAAATATGTAATGAAAGATAAAGAGTAAGAAGCACATAACCACGACACGAGTGTTTATAGTGGTTCGGCTACAAGGACACCTTCCTTGCCCTACTTCACTCCCCGAGTCACCTACTCGAGAGTTCGTAAACACTACACGACACCAACTCCTTATGACGGAAAAGCCTTCACAATGTCGCCTACTCTTTTTCTGGTACTAGGCTAGACACTGGGTTCTTCCACAAGGTAGAACCACACCTATCACAACGTCGCCTAGCCTTTATCCGGTACTAGGCTAGATACCGAGTTCCATTACAATGGAGGTACTACCCAATACTACACAACACCTAACCCAAAGGAGACCCACTCCTTATTACAACATCATCAAGGATATCAATATCCTTGGATACAACCTATCTCTATTTGTACATCGATGCATGATAACGCTCAAATTGTACATGTTTTTAGTAGCGTTATCCGTGATTTTATGTGTGTTATTTGGTTATAATCATATGATTTTGTTACTTAATCGTACAAAAGTGTATTTTCTAGTTCATTTGTAGCCAAGTACAGGAAAGTGGAGAAAAAGACGGAAAAAGAAGTGAAAAACGAAGATTCATGAATATATGAAGAATTCCCGAAAAAAGAAAGACTTGTTGAGTATATTTGGGAAGATAAATTCATCAAGATAGTGGTCCAAAGACTCAAGAATGAAGTTCAAGAAGGAAAACAAGAAAGAAATGAAGAAAAGAAGCTAAAACGAAGACATATTGGAAGACTCGTTGTTCCCGACACACCTTCACCATTGTGGCCATAACTTTTGCATACAGACTCCGTTTGACCCCCGGTTCATGGCCACGGAAAGTTATGAGAAATATCTACAACTTTAGTGATTATGATTTTTTGTCAACTTGCTCCAACCATTCGGTAATGCCCCGCAACCGGAACGGTTGGAGAGCAGTCAAGTAGACCAACCAAAATGGTTGAATCCCAACCGATTCGGTTGGGAAGCCCTGGACAGCCATTTCTTCATCACTAAGACTCAAAACTTGTGCCAAACGATTCTAGGTCCTTCCTACATGTATTATAGGTCCTTCCAAGCTCCTTGGAGGCCAAGTTGAGCATTAAACACCCTAGGACTTGAGAATAGTATAAATAAGACTCATTTGTGTATGTTTTCATCATCCAACTAAATCTCAACTTGAGAGAACTTCTCTCACACCTCTCCTACCACCACTACTCTCTCTCAAAGCCTAAAATTCATCCATAAAGTTCCAGGAAACTTTGGAGGTCCAAGAAGTCATCATTTGGAGATCAAAACATCAAGAAGTCATCACCAATACTTGAGGCATCTTTACTTCATCATTTGTAATCTCATTTCAATCATTGTAAGACTCTTAATCATGTTTTCTAATGTTCAAAGTTCTGAGTTTATGTTTATGATTGCTATGAGTGGCTAGTTTCTTTATGCACTTGCTTAAATGATGTTGATTATCGTATGATTAGTTCATGATTGTGTTAACATGTTTTAATTCAATTTCAAGTTGATTCTAAGATCCAATTGTGCTAAAGTTTCATAGTGGCATTTGTTAATCAAGTTTGACTAGTTGATAGTTATCGTAGAGGTCGAAAGAACTTGTTGTTATTCAACTAGTTATAATCATTTTGTCTATGGATGATTGTTTTTACCCATTATTCTTGATTAAACAAAGAAACTAAAGTGTGGTTGTAATAAGAACGCTTTTTGATTATCAAGTTGGATTGATTGGAAACATCTAAAAGGTCATAAGATTAGATGTTTACAATCAATTATGACCTTTTGTCTATAATCGGTTACCTTTTGTATTGACCATTCCTTAAGCAAATTTGATAAGACAAATGGATGTTTTTTTGTTTAAGTTTGTGAAAGTAAACTTATGAAACTTGAATTGATCTTGAATTGATTGGTTAAACTTAATGCTTGTTTTTATAAACTAAAATCTTGACGAAGGTTTAACTTGTAAGAACAATAGGTTAGTACACCAACTAATTATCATAACCAACATGTTAAGAAGAGGTTAACACAATCATACTAATTAAGGATAAGAAACTACTTTAAGCAAGTGTAGTTTTAATCTTATTGAATTTACTTAATCATCATTTTTCGTGTTACTTGTTGCTTATATGGTATTTTGGGACGTGACAACCATTTACCACTTTTGTGTTACTTGCTATTACATAGATTCTTCACAATTGAAAACACCCAAATCCTAGTGAACGACCTCGGCTTACCAACCAAAACTAACTACATACGAAAGGGTCATACTTGCCCGTGTGTTCTTAGCTTAATTCAATAATCATTGTTATAAATTTAAAACTAGTAGTCACGAGACACATCAAGTTTTTGGCGCCATTGCCGGGGATTTGTTTGTGTTTTTGTGTGCTTCGAATATGTGCTTAAATCATTCCCTAGTTGTGCCGTCTTTGCTTGCGGAAAAAAATCTTTTTCTTATCAGTTCGTCCGGTGATCAGTGCGGTCCCATAACCGATTCGGCTAGACCTCGAAACCAAATCCAACGGATCGGTGGAAGCCAGTACGATCGGTGAATTCGATACGTCCAAAAACCATTTTTTTCTTTTCAATTTTGTTTAACTTTTAGTTCTAGCTTAGCTTAGTCTTGTTTCTATTTGTGTTTTCCTTTTTGTTTGTTTGGTAGATTATTTAATAATTTTTGTATTCTCTCGAAAGTAAGGCTCACCCGTTGGAAACAAAGCGTGTGAGAGGTATAAGGCGGGTCTCCTGATTCCCTAAAGTTGGGTTTTTAATATGCTTCCGCGACACCTTCTCCGCTTCTTTGTGCGTTTCAATGGAGCTACCGAGAACCCTTGGGAAAAGAAAAAAAATCATAACTAGTTTTCTTTTTAAGTAAAAATAAAAAAAGGTCTTAGAGTTATTTAAGTCATTTTAGAAAAAAAATTAAAAATATTTTTCTTCATGTTCATTTTATTATTTTATCTTTCTATTTTTGCTTTTTAAAATATTTTGTGAATCGCTTTGGGTTTTATAAACTCACACTCTTGGAGTGATCAACTCGTTAGTCCACTCTCGAGCTTAAGCGTAAAATCAAAGAGGACTAAACCCGAACCTTATCCGAAACCCCGTTCATCGAGGAACTTTTTGTCGTGATCGACATATTCGAAGAGAAAGTCAAAACTCCACCTGATTCCCCAACCATAATCATCGTTGATCCCAATGACCAACCCATGTGGTCAAGCACTAGGACCGTTGCACCAACACCTGGTTCCGATGTTATTCAACGCCCTTTTCCCAATAATTTCCATATCAATGGTACCCATATGCAAATGATTCGGGAGAATCAATTTGATGGGAGAATCTGATCCGATCCTCATCGACACATAGCCAATTTTCTTGAGATTAGTAGCCTATTCCAATATGGTGAAAATCAAGAGGAAGTGGTTAAATTGAGGACTTTCCCTTTCTCATTAACCGGTGAAGCCAAGACTTGGATGAACGAATAAAATGAAGGAACGTTTACTACATGGGAAGAAATGAGAGAAGATTTTATTAGCCGATACTTTTCTCCTGCTAAGTTTAAACGTCTCCTAAATGACATTCACAATTTTCACCAAATCAATCACGAAACTCTCGTTGACGCTTGGCTCTGCATGAAAGATATGCTTCGCACTTGTCATGGACACGGTCTAACCAAAGGAGCGATAATTCAAATATTCTATCATAGTTTAGACGATCCAACTCAAGGCATTCTCGATGCAGGAGGAATCTTCCTCTACAAAACTCCAAACGAAGCTTTCAAAATCCTAGAGGACAAGGTCCAACTCAAGCTCGATATTTCAGAAAATTCTATGATCGATTCCAATCCAAAAGCCATTGTTTCCGCCGGTGGAAGCAACATCAATACCGATCATGCCTCATTAATCGAGAAATTGGAAACTCTCTCCGCAAACATTGACTCCCAATTCATAAGCATGCGGAGGGAGATGATGGAGCTGTGAAATAATCACCACGCTTCAAACCACAATGCAGAGGATGACACGCCGATGTGTGATCCCATGGAAGCGAACCAAGTTCAACATGAAGAATATCACGGAGGATATCATGACCAAAATTCCAGAAATTCATACTCCTTTCCAAACCACAACCCAGCTCATACATATCCTCGATATCAGCCATGGAATACAATACCACATCCATCACAACATTTCAATATGTTAGGAATTAGAAAATTCCATAGTAAAAGAGTCGGTCACCCCAACTATTATCTAGCATAAGTTAGCTCGTAGACATATAGTTATTCGTTATTTAGTAGTTTATTAGTTTATTTGTAGCGTAGCTTAGTCTAGTGTAATACCGTGGAGGAAGGGCGGGTCTTTACCCACAGTATACACGATCCACGGGCCGATGGGAGGTCGTGTAATTTGTAGTATAAATACCCTTCCATCCATGGAAGGGTGTGGCTCTTTGAATAAACCTTTCATTTTCTTAAGCAACTCTCTTCAACAAACCTCCTCTCAACTCTCTTCATCTATCAAAATGGCTTACTTGTTTAATCACAATCCTAGACCACCCGAATCATCAAACAACATAATATTCACGATCCTACAATTGGTACCAGAGCCAAGGTTGTGTTGTTTTTGATGACTCGTATGGTTTAGATGCGTTTTGTATGGTTTATGGTGCCGTTTTGATGTGTGGTTGATGCTGTTGTGTTTGTGTTTAAAGCTTATGTCAAATGTGTTGATACTGGTTTTATGTGTCTTATCAGTTTAAGAAATTAACAGTTTCATTAGAATTCTTAACACTAAAATGGTCTAGATGGTTGAGCAATTTATAAGCATTGTTAATTTTCTTGGTTATGAACTCGTATCAAGCAGAATTACATGGATCGGGCCTTAATGGGTAGTAACGAGTTTTGACATGGGTGATCTTGGATGGTGTGATGTCATTGGTTTCTATTATTGAAATGGTCTAAATGTGAGGGAGTACTAATTTGTTCGAATATTGGATCACATGTTGGGCATCATTCAAGAACTTGTTACTATACTATATCACAATTTCTTGTGTATCCTGGATCGACTATTTTTTTTGATTCATTATGATATTTGTTTTTGAGCTCATAAACCGGGTGATATTGGACTTTGAACTGGGATGAAATATTCATGAATTGGATGTACGGTTTTAAATAGAGCTGGAATATGAGCATGAATGGACTAATGTGGTTTACGTTAATCATGGATTTGTGTTGTTTATGAGTACATAAGTCAAATGAAGATTTGATTCAGGATTAAATGGTTAAGTGGATGGTTAAGTGGATCTGGTGAAACTTGTGTATCAATGGGCCGTGTTTACTAATTGGTTAATATGAGTCATTGGGATTGATGAAACTATTTGATGATGAGATATACTGAATTATGAGATCTGATAATGAGATTTCATGACAATGAGTTGTGATGATGTGATTTGGTATGATGCTGAGATTCGTCATGTTATAAGGATTGGTACTTTGGTTTATACATCTTCATGACGAATATTATGTCGCGTCCTGAAGTGTTTTTTTTGAAAATGTTGACTACGGGGTTATGTGGACGGTATTTCTCATTTGGATATGAAGTGAGGTTTTTCGGGCACGTTTGCTTATTTCGTCTTCTTATGACTTGTTTGGGCTTTTATAGTGTGTGATAAAGACTTGGCTATTTTGTTACGGGTAAGATTCTTCCTCGCTTTACCCACAACGTAGCAATCACTTCGGTGTCTCACTCAGTTGAGGATATGTCAAGAGCTTTTGTACATTGGGTACACCAGTTCTTTTTCACGAGGTTTAGTACAAGTTTAAGTAGCAAATCTGGGAAATTCTTCTCCATGTTCAAGTTTGATATATCGGGTTTCCTTCTCCATGTGGTCACTACAATAGCCGTCAAAATGCGTGAATGATGTGTTTACCAAAGTGTTTATTGGATGGTGGATGATGTTGTTGATGTTGGATAATGAACCGTGATGAACGTGCATGTTCCCCTAAAGCAGATATTCACTTTGAAACCAAAGTCGTCATAACACATTCAAGCGACATTGTTTACGGTTTTGTCTTGATTTTGTAAAATCCGGTGAAAGAACCTATTTCTCGGTTTAAATCATAGACTTGTAAAATCCCGTAACAATGGAAACATCACGGTATTAGTAAAGTGCATTTCGGATCTATCTTACGGTTTATTATTGGTTTTGTAAAATCCCGTGAAAGAAACTATTTCTCGGTTTAAACCTTAGAGTTGTAAAATCCGTAATGATGGAACCATCTTGGAGAAGAAAGTGTAATTACGGATCTTACTTGTTCTTTGGTGCTACGGTTTTGCTTGAAGAAGGGATAAAGGGTGTACTTCATTAATTGGGTGTGTGTTTGGGTTGTCTTCATGGCGGTTTGGTTATTACATGGTTTCTGGGGTTATGTGCTTTTAACCATGGTGGGATGAAAACCATTATCATAGTTCACTTTAAGCGACAAAGGAGGCTAGAATTGAGCTTTTAACGAGAAGATGTGACAACGAGTCAATTCACTATTATCTATTTGAGGTTGAAGTGAAATATCACGGCGAGTGTACTTAGTATCACGAAGGTATCGGGGATGGTTGGATGAAGATTCTTGAGATCCTTGTTCAAGCTTTTTCCAAAAGCGAAGACTTGGAAATCTAGTTATTTTGGGAGTCTTTTCCTTTTACCACGTGGGGAATTGGGCTCTGTTGCCACAAAATAACTATCACTTTAAGGAGTTACGTTGTAGTGCTCGGTGTCACATTCAATTGTGGATTTTCAAGAGGTAATGTCGTCTTATACTTGATGGTTGGTTGGTTGAAGAGTATAGAGTACATAGAGTACTTAGAGATGCTAATGGAAATCGGCACAGCTCTTTGTTTCATATGTGCAAGTTTAAGTCACGAGTTCGGGTAGTTTACTTGAGGTCAAATTCATTATATCGGGTTTTCTCCATTATTTGTCACTACAAAGAGCCTCTTGAATGATAATGGGATTGATTACAAGTTTTGCCATGAGATGATGAAAAGAGATTTATGGCGTACTGTTCACATCGATTCAGGCCTCGTACTCCAAAGAAAAGAAATGTATGCGTTTGGTCGCATTATCTTCGAAGAAGAAATCTTCTTATGGCGTATGAACACAGCAGTTCATGCCTCGTACTCTAAAGAAAAGAAATGTGTGCGTTTAGATGCGCATTATCTTACGAAGAGAAATCTTCTTATTATGACCATTCTCATCAACATGCTTCATGCTTTTTCCATGCGCTTGGTCATCAAGTGAACAAGGCTACCACCGATTGTTTTCTCATTCCACTTGCTCGATTATAATGAAGATGGCGACATCATGTGCTTATTTTCGGGAGAGAAGTGTGAATAGAACATTCGGATGATTTTCACTTTTTTAGTCAAGAATGGCATCTCCGTATGCAATTCTTGAGGGGAGAAAAGTGTGAATTTTTGCATTCTTGATTGATATTTGAGAAATTAAATGGTCATACGGATCTAAACTCATGTAAGAACCGAGCTTCTTATTATCGGTCATCTTCACATGGAGTTTTCTCTTCTAAGAGCCGTTGACATCTTCACTCAGTTGATGAGTTTATCGACAAAGTGCTTCGGTTAATGCTTCACGCATACATCAACATGATGATTCGAACAATCTCTGTTCTTGTTTGATGTGATTGGTAGTTTGGCGTTACCATCTTGTGTGTTCGTTCTTGACCTTATTCTCGATTTCCTTGATGAACATCTTTACATTCTTGTTTGATTGGGAGAGTTTTTAGTTAAGGGATTTGCAAGATGTAAGTTAATTGGGATGCTTTTTGGTGGGATGCTTTTTGGTGTGAGTTGAAGATGTTAACTATCTATTCCCCAAATGCACAATCTTGAAGAAGATCGAGTCTGATCATTCTACATTTTACGCTACATGTTAGAAGACTAAAGACGAGTTGCATTTTATAATCCAAAGACTTCTTCTTAATTCAAGCATTCATCATAAATATTGTCGGTTTAGGGGCACTAATTGGGGAGAGTGATATGTCGAATTTAATCCCCAATTAGACTTGCTCACATTATTCACATGTTGATTCTCACAAAGACTTCAAGCGATCTTCTCAACAGATTTCAAGTATTTGGGCTTATAATGTTTTCCGATTACGAAGTGTCAAAACCAGCAAGGGGAAGGAGACAAGCACCTAAGCGAGTAAACTTGATGAGCTTAATACTTCTAAGTAATTGAAGATATCCGGGAAGACAAATGTTATGACCGAGAGAAACTCAAGGTTTGACTCATGGCGAGTAAACTTGATGAACTTAACTCTTCTAAGTGATTGAAGATATCCGGGAAAACAAATGTCATGACCGCAGAGAAACTCAAGGTTTTACTCATCAAAGCGTTTAGTGTTCTTATTCCAACGATCGTGGGGAAGTGATGTAAAGAAAGTTTATGAAGATAAAGAGGTACACAAGTGTGTGATTCATTGGGGAGAGAGATTGTGTACATTGGGGATGCTCAATTTGTTTCACTTGAGTGTGTCGGTGATTCGAGATATAATCACTTATTCGTGTTGACATCCATGAGATTGTCACCCGAGATAATCGGTGACTTGGCACCTTCTTCAATGTTATCGATTATTCATTCCTTGTGTATTGGTATACTTGGATACTTGAGCTTCATACACGATCATTAGGGAAGAAAAATGTAAACATGGGAGGTGTTTCATTCCTCTCATGATGTGTATTCGGAGAGCTCTTGGGTATTGGTGTACTTTGGGTTCTTGAGCTTCATACATGATCATCCGGGAAGAAAAATGTGAACATGGGAAGGTGTTTTCATTCCCCTCATGATGTGTATTCGGGAGAGTTCTTGAGCATTATACAAAGAAGCTGACTGCATCAATTCAACTACTTGGGGGAAGTGTTCTCTTGACACCTTTTTGGAATGGATCGCTTCAGACTTTAGTGGAAAGGAAATTTGAGAAGATTATTTAAAAGTGGGATGATACGTTTCTGTTCTTCTATTGGATGATATAACCCGAATGGAGATCCTCGATTATCGTTCTTAAATGGGCAATGGGATTTATGGTAATGGTGTGCTTTTACGTACTGGCTAAAACAAGCTTGAAATAGAGCTTGAATCTGCTCATCTTATGGATTTTCGGTTTGGGGGAAGCGCCAAAGTCTCGTTTTCTCAAAGGCTCATGTTCTACATTCTATTCTGGAGCCTTGGATGCTTTGGTGGTGGAAGTTTAAGAGATGACGTATTCTATCTTCTACGACGTGCTGCTCGATATCCTTATCTCGGTACTCGTATCATCATCTTCTTATACTATATCATCTACTCTATCTTTGTATATATTTATCAGAAAACAAAATACTGTAGGATATTGGATTTCACTTACATATCATAACATTAACACAATGAGCTTATAGATGATTTTAGAGAGAGAGAAAGTGGGATATTCTAGTAAGAGAAACTTGTGGAATATTAGATTACCAAAGAACATCCAACCACATACCTTGCAAGGTAGAGGGTATTTATAAATTCTGAGACTAAACGACCTCTGACGGCACTGTGGATCGAGGATACAATGGGTAAAGACCCGTCCTTCCTCCACGGTGTTGCACTATACTAATCTACGCTACTACTTATTTAATAACTAACATAAATAGAGACAAGTCTGCGAGCTAGCTTTTGCTAGATAATACTTGGGGTGACCGACTCTTTACTTATGGAATTTCGATTCCTAACAATCTCCCCTAAGGAGGTCACCCCATAAATTACATTGTGTATCCTAGCTTTCAAGTAAGTCTTCATTCATGAGCTCGTAGACTTCTTTTCAACAAAGTAATCAAACCAAGTGCATTTGTGGAGAGTGCAATATTGAACAACAGTGAGTAATCGTGGAGGTAGAGTGTCGATCCCTTTGTGATTGTAAATTTGAGCCGACTTTTGAGATCATCACTACTTAAAAATCTCGAGATATCCATTGTGGTGTTGGAATTTTGTGATGTTGTGACATTCGGACCGACATGCTCACATTACGGATCATGATATCTTCTCATCGAGTGTGAGCTTCGTTGATTCATGATATTAGCAGCAGTAGCGAAGCATGGAGTGAAAATATCGAGTCATTGATGCACTTATCATGATTTCTTGAGAGATGAATGTATTGTGTGAGCATGCGGCTATGGATTGACCGCTTCATTTTGATCATTTGCAAGCGTCGGCGTACTTGCATACAACGATTAGCAATAAAGTGTACAAAAGTGTCTTTGAACACTTTAGTTGAATTGAGGTACACGCCCACGGTTCCCGTTGATCGATACATGTCTTGCTGTGATCGGTATAATTAGAAGAATTTCCTTAACGGGGTTTCATGTTGCTCTAAATTGTTCTCAAACCGGAACATCTCAAAGAAGACAACACGGAGTGAGTGAACCGGTAATTTAAGTCCAGCGATTGATGAAAAGATTTGAAAAACAATCGTGTATTGCTCAATAGAAATTTTTTGCAATACAACGAAGGTTTTATTGAAATCAATTATCAATCATAAAAAACCTTTTGGTTTGAAAAATTAGTACATGGTCGATGTGCTAAAGAAAAGAGTTATTAAGCACAAGACCGGTTTTTCAGCGGTATCCGTCAATCCATAACTGAACGAGGATTGATTCAAGAGATTGAATCGCCCCATTGTTTCTCATTCGGTTGTCACATGGTTGATCTATATGATAGATCTCACACCACCTACCGGAGCTTGTTTGATGTTGGCTCCGAAGGTTTTCCATCTTCATTGTGAATATGTTTACATCACTCGGATGTTACGGCAATACCACAAGGATAATCGTGGGACTCAAGATATAATTTATCTTTTCACATTGTGTGAAGAGAGTCTTCATTGAAAGTGTCCTAATGAGATTTATCGATGATCTCGTGGCTCTAGACTCAATTTGTGCATATTTGGATCTGTGCGGAGACTAGGGAGAGGTCTCCTTTTCAATATCAACGATCTCTAAGAAAGTCGATAGATAATGTTGGTTCCCGTGAGAATGAAACAAGTCCTTTTAAGAGGAACTTGAGTGGTTTGGAAAGTTGAAGTGCGGTCGTCCTTTGGGTCCATGACGTCTTGTCTTCAATACCGATGTTACCATCAAGTAGCATATGAATTACCGGTTTACGCCCTAAGGTTGAATATATGGAGGCTATTTGTTTCACCCTTTTCTCATTCAATTCTTTTAATTCTTGACCCCTTGATTGCTTCGAGACTTCATAGCTAGAACCTTGTTGGGTTTGTTCGATTACTAGCTCTATCTCGGTTTGCATTCTTCCCATTTCTCATTTTTCTCCTTTTATAATCATACCTAAGGACTTCTACACTAACTAGTGGATTGTCCCTGGGTAGATCCCTCCGGTTCTGGTGGATCATGGGAACACATACCTAACCTTATCATCCTTATATCACCGTACATAAAGTAACGTTGGCCAGTCTGTATGGTATTGTTCATCTATCATTGAAACCAATTGAAAATCATTTGAAAATCAATCCAGATACTTGTGATATATTATCAAGACATTTTGTACCTGAATTTTTTTTGATATTTTTTAGAACAAGTGCTCCCCCTCAACATGTGCATCAAATGTTTGAAATCGTTTTGCACATGGAGGCAAGAGGAAGAATTAACTTCTTTGAATACCATTTTCTAAAAGATATCAACATCACTTCCCAAATCGAATCAAGTAGATAAAGCATTTTGGGGAAGGATGAGATTTTCATGATTTTGCTCCCCTAAATATGTGCTTCTAAGTTTGAAAGAGGGTTTTGCATTCTTGGAGGAACCCTTTATGAAGTCAGACATGATCACCAAAGATTAGAAGCCATACAATCAAGGTACCTTAGAAAAATTGAAAGTTTTGTACCACGATGTCTTGAATTTGCCCAAAAAATTCTCCCCACTTAATATATGCTTGAGATTCAAAATTGTTTAGCACATATTAGAGAAGTATGCACAAAAAATTGGTCATCTTATCTTTTAACATCTTTCATATTTATATCACATTTTCTCCCAGATCAAAATTTTAAATCCTTTGAGATTTTGGATCTCAAGTGATTAAATATGTATGAGACAAAATATTTGTTGGAGAAAAATGTGTCCGGTTTTATATGATCGAAGTGGACAACACGGATGTTTCCCTTTTTACAAGGGAAACCACGATTACATAACCTAGCACTATTACATGCATTACGAGTTGTTCACAGTTAGTACACCACATATTACATGATTTAAAACACAACATAAGCTGCTTCCCGAAGATGTCTTCATTCAGTTCTCTGAAGAAGTTTGTAGTGACCACCCCGAAGCCTACCACCAACAAAACTTTCAAGACTGCGGAAGATCCTTCGAGTCTTGAGTCTTCGCCTGATTGCAGCAATGAAATCTTCACACCGCTTTTTGTCATCATCAGTCCAAAAGGTAGTCTTTTCCCAGGACTTCATGTCAATTTTGATTTCTTTCACTCTGGTGTCAAGTTCTTCTTCAACCAATTTGAGAGTACCATCACTAAACTTGTAGAGCTCACATAGTCGCATAAGCATACGAGACCCATATCTGTCGGTGAAGATGACGGCTCTAGGGGTGTCAAGAACTTTTATTCACGATGAAATTCATGCCAGTTGCATTCCATTGTGGACTTGTAAGGTTGATCTGGTTTGGTAGCTTTCTATGCCAAGTGAAAGTCCTCAACTCGTTTTCGAATGATTAAGCCCACGATCCAAAGAGTGGCAAATGCAGAGAGGGCCTTTTTCTCACAGACGGTAAATGCTCACGGTGTCCTTGAAGATTCAAGAGATAGAGATCTTGAAATCATTTGGCGTAAGATGTTTGAAGTCGTTTTCCTCGATAGTATACTCTTTGAAGTCCGCTCTTTTAAGGACTATCTTCTTCAAATACTCATATCCATAGATAGGGAAGATCTCTACAGAACAACACTTAAGATTTGAAGCTTTGATCGAACATCATTGCGTCTTTTATCGGCCCATGTCTTTCGATGTAGAACTTCTTTTTTGAACCACAGTGAGAGATACCATATGAAGCGGCAATATCATACTTTCGTTCTTCATCAACCCGCATTGATCGGGAACCATGTGTTCAAGCCCCCGATCGGAGTAGGTTGCGACTTTCATCTTTGAAATTGATAGAGTTGGTCTTCTTTTCGTGAGCGAGCACACGATAGTCCAAGTCATGATTGAAGAAGAATTCAGCTGAATGGTCATCGACGAGTTCACCACCAAGAGGAAGAGATTTGTTGACATTAGGCGGTCGATTTGCTCACGACTTGGTCATTCGACATCTTATGGCATTCTTCCATCGATATTGAAGATGATTTGCATCTGAGTGGAAGACTTTGATAATTTCATAAGCTTGTCCTTGAGATCTCTTGGAGTTATGGATGAGATACTCTTCCGTTCACAAAACCATCTAATGAAGCTTCCCATATCACCGAGTAGTGCGAGAGTCTTCACCGGAACTTCATAATTATTGGTGATAATTGATGCCCAATTGTTGTCGAGAATAATCGAGTCGACTGGGATGGTCCATGTAGGTTCGGAGAAGGAGGTCTATCTTCAACAATGCAACTTTGAATTGTGTCCCTTGAACGTGCCACTCTGGATGTGCTAGTGCGATTCCCAGCCATGTAGGCATCAAACCAGTCTTCTAATGGCTTAGGAATATGCTTTGTTGATGCATCATCTTCATCTGGTTCTGAATCTGCCATGACGTGCGACTCTTCGTGAACCATTTGATCATCAGGAATAGAGTTGGATGTGGATGTGAACCTAGAATCAACCGTCGTCCAAGCAGCAGATTTCTTCTTAGTACTCTGTTCTTTTGTAGGACTTGATTGATTGGAAGGTTTTGGCGGTGATGATGGTGGTTGTGGTGGAGGTGTGTTGGTTGTCGTAGAAGATTTACTGGCTCCGATTCCAGCACCCCGTTGGAGGTGGAGGTGGATCTTCTGGGTCTTTCCGTAGTGTTTCCAACACAATGGCCCTCCTTTTCTTCTTAGCTTCCTTTTCTCGATGTCAATCAAGTCTTGTTCATGATTGTCGTGTAATTGATTCTTCGTGCCTCATATAGCTTCTTGTGGACCTCATGCTTGTCCTCTTCAAAGTCATACATCTTTTCTAACGATCGGCTCTCAAATCGGCAATAGGAAGGTCCTTGAACCGTCTAAGAAGAGGAGCTTCCATTGCCCATTCCACAAAGATCCTTAACTTCCCTTCAATGGCGGTGCAACCCCTTCATCGAAGTTGAGATGCTCTAATCTATAGACACGATCCTCGAGAGAATCAGATTTGGAAGTTTCCTTTCAAGAGCTTTATCCTTTTCTTTGCTCTGTCAAGCGGTTGATCCGAAGTGAGAATTTGAGGTGGTGACGCAGGTGGAGCATCCGTATCAACAACTGTAATGACCGGTTCAGGGGTAAGTGAAGATGTAGGTGGTGTTAGTACATTTGATTGAGCAGGTTTGGGAGGTGGAAGTTCAGTTGTAAGTGAAGATGATGACATTGGAGGAATGGTTGATGTATCTTGCTGAATGTTGACCGTAAACATGGATTGTGCAGTATCTAAGGGTTTGTCATTTATGTATTGATCTCCGAAAGTGAAATATGTATCGAGATCCTTAAGTGAAGATAGAGAGTTGGTAGATAGATTTGGTTCATCCATCTGTAAGGTCTCATCAGATCTTGTCTCAAGATTCTCCTGCGAGCCTTTTTGCAACAGAGCATCAACATTCTGAACAATGCAGTGAGTCTCACTTAGTGTAAGAGATTCTTTAAGCGTTTGGTGCTTTGTCAATCCAGTTGTTCTTTAGCGAGGAGATGATTCAGTTCTTCTCTTTAGCTCATATTGATTGGTGGTGCTTGATGGAGATGATGAGATCGTTAAAAGCATGTGAGCGGCTTGTTCAGTTTCAACGCTAGCAACCCCTTTTCCTTTGTCTTTCGTGTTTGATGTGGATTGCCGAGGCAATTGATCAGGTTCTCTTAACACAATTCCTCCAACTGGGGCTTTCATATTCTGACTCTCTAGGCTCTGCTGAATTCCAAGTTCCGAGGCAAGATCATCATCATCAACTACCTTGGTGCTATCCTTACCCCCCCGATATTTTCATCGATTTCCTTTTCCACCTTCTTCTTCTTTTCTTTATGCTTTTTGGATGAGGTGTCTGACTGTTGTGATCTTTCGCGTCTCTTTTTGGGAAGAGAAGCATAAGATGCCTTTGACCCAGAGATGGGCTTGGGAGCATTGGGTTGTAAGTGAGTGGGTGTGACATTAACAGATGATCTGGAAACAATTTTCATGAACTGTTTGAAGTAGTCCCTTTTCTTGATATCATCCGTGAGTAGAGTATCAGGAATTAGTAATCCAAATATTTCTTTATCCTTACCTCTAGGAACATATTTGAGTTACCTAAAACAAATTCATCTTACGCTTTATGTAGAGTTGATTCAATCCTAGGATTGAAGTTGTGAGTTTGTTGCAGTCTTTGGATAACAAGCTTTGAAAATCGATCTTGGGAATCACAAGCTTGTTCATTTCTTTCGGCCTTGTTCTATCAGATATGAATGTGTGTATTGATAAAGAAAATTCTTCCCAAATACGATCTCGAGACATTCACATCAACCCTATTGACAATACCCCATAGGATTTGCAAGATGGAATTCTCACTTTATCGAACCCCGATGTTTTGCGGATAAGCACAAGTTGAGAATAGTTGTAATAGCTCTCGGGGTTGATACATGTGTCCAAGGATTATGTCGGAAGCCCTTAAGATGATGTTCTGATAACCCAAACCAATTAGAAAGACAATTAGATCGTCAGCACCAGGTGGAGATTCGGAACGAAGGTTGGGGTTACATGGGGTGATTCCAAGAGCCTTGCTAAGAATGGCTGAATCAATCGTGAACTCCCTATCATCCAGTTTGCAAGAGTATTGAGCTGTGATTTTGTCCCATTGAATGGTATTCCAGAATTGTTGAATGTTAATGGTAGGAATTGAGCATTGCTTGGTAATGGCACCGAAGAAGTTAGTGTTCTTGAGGATATCAATAGACACTTTGAGTATAGGATTTTGTTGCAACTTTTGTAGGTCCAATGTAATGCTTACTCTTTCCAATATCACCCCATTGACTCCTAGGAAGGATTTACTGCGTCGAGAGAACTTTGGGTGATGCCGAAGGAGTAACGTTCTTATCGTGGATTGAACTTGCCATTGATGATCCGAGTATACATACAATCAACGGTAATGATTGGGAGCGAGTTAGATAATAAATGATTAGTGAGACAACATTGAATACACCATTTGATACGGTTATCATGAGACGAGTTGTTAAGGAGTTAAAAGGTTAAAGCACATTTGCAAAGAAATAATGTCATGAACCAAGATACAAATGTAGAAGTGATATAGCGATTGAGTGAAACAAGATGTAACATTGAATAGCTACAAGGAGTTCAAGAACAACTTGCCTAAACAAAATGTTATAGCGAGTTACAAAGAGTAAGTTGACAATACAAGTTGTTACAGAAATCACGAACCAAGATTGTAAGCATGAGATTATCCTAGCAAATTGCCTTTAAACATTTTAATAACCCTAGACCCCGAGAAAAACCCACCAAACAAGTCTCAAGACATAAATGATCAAGTCGCTAAATCGACTAATTTGCAACATGAAAGTGAACTATGTCGCTAACTTGTAAAGACAAGTCGCCATCACCGATTACCACGGTCAAGTCGCTACCGCTTTACTCTCTAAGTTGCTATATTTGCTAATTACTAACTTGTAAAGACAAGTCGCCATGAACAATAACATAACCAAGTCGCTACAAATCATTTTACAAAGTCGCTACTCACACTAATTCGCTAACTTGTAAAGACAAGTCGCCATGAATAGTAATATAACCAAGTTGCTACAAATCATTAACTAAGTCGCTAACGTTACTAATTAGCTAACTTGTAAAGACAAGTCAACATAATAATGATACAACTAAGTCGCTACCCAAGTCGCCGAATGTAATACACTAAGTCGCAATGCAGACTTAGTCGCTAAGTTGAGTGCGAACTCGCTTTCGATGAACATTTAAGCTAACTCGCTACCAAGAACAAAGTGTTAAGTCGCCATCAAGAACAATATATTGCAACAGTTAATTAACCCGGACCAACCCGCCTTAGTCGCTATCTTGAAAGCGAGCTTAACCGCCTAACTCGCCATTAAGAACAAAACCGCTATCAAGAACACTACCTAAGTCGCTACTGTTGATGCAAAAGTTGGACGTTCCTTGTTTGGAGCTCTGGATCTTACACCAATTGAGGATTGTTGCTTGGAACCTGCACACTATAAGACAAAAGACACCGTTAGGCTTACCGTGGGATTGTTTCCCATAATTATCCTCCGGCGTGAGAGTAAGTAATCGGTTTTAGGGTTTAAGGAGAGTTAGGGTTTGTAGATCGTACCTTAAACGAGGGGTGTGATCCCCTTTATATACGCACGGAATCCTTGTTGGTTCCGTGTTCCTCAACCTTCGGCGTATCCCGCCTTAAACGGTTGAGAATGATTATCTCCTTGATTAGAAGATATCCCATATCTATTCCGTAAATAGATTTGTATTTGGGCCGTCGTGGGCCTAAACGCTTATCGGTAGCCCACATCATGTTGGGCTTTATCAATATTGGGCTTTGGGGTGGATTCAGAACCCGGATGTAGAGTATACGCCATCATGTCCCCCGGTCTAGTATCGCGATGCAAAGTTGCGGATGCTAGACTAATAACCACAGTGTGCGGAAAAATATACCAAACGTAACAAAGCCAACGTAAATGTCTGGATACATTGTATCCACCGTAATAATAGAAAATTAGCGCCACGTAAATCGGGGGAAAGTTACTGCCCGTGTGTCCCATCAAACAATCTCAACCACACAGTTATAAGTAGTGGAAGCCACGTGTCAGTCATCGGGAGGAGGAAGAAGGTTATATAACTCCTTCACTTCATTTTCACCGTCTTCACACATAGTAAAAACAATCCGCCATTAGCAAAGCTTCCAACTTAATCAAGCCCTCAGACTGAAATACCCCTAAGGTAACCACGTCTACGCCTTTGTGTTCGATTATAACAAACCATGGTGAAAGAATTATCTGATTTTACATCCGACATAACGGAAGAAGAACTACAACAGTTTGCATCATTACTATATCCCAGTAGCGGTGCATCCGGAAGTTCCGTCATGAATGCATCAATCTGGATTTCCCAATGGGAAAATTGGTGTATATACGCGATTTTTGAATTCGCAAATCAGCGCATACCTATATCATTATTCTTAAGCGATGTATTAAATTATTACCGCATTCACTTGTCCCAAACCGTACCTTTGTATAGGTGCGGCGTAAATCAATCAATTTCGAAGTGAATCACACTTATTGGCCATAAATCCGACCATCCATTTATTTCGCATTTTACCACACCACGTGGTCAAATGGGTGGGTTTCATTCATGAAACGCCCGGATCCATCCAATGCTACACCGATAAGTTAGACGCACTTCAAATTGAGGGAAACCTTTTTCGGATTGACAACACCGCTTTCCATCTCAATTCGATTTTTACGCTAAGGGACACCGCCAAAGGATGAGCGCCTCCTCCTGGATCATATAATGTAGAGGATGCGAAAGCAATAACGCGAACCGCATCCCTATAAGCTCCTACCCCGAGGAGTTCTTGGTGCATATAGGCCCGAGCCACAACTATTTTGGCGGTTCGGAAAGTTCCTATATTCTTAGACGCCGATGATCGGGGTGGGTGCTCATGCTTTCACCAGGTTGAATTACATTTCTGTAAGTAATGTACTTTTTGTGCTTCGTACTTGTTATGAACTATGTGTGTTTTGGTGGTGTGCAGAGATGGATCATTCGGTGTGGTGCACCTAACAAAACCAACAGAGGTAAAGGTGGGGACCCGAGCTCTAAGGAGGAGAAGAACCAAGGTGCTAGGCTGCGGTGGCCGGGCGTCAGTAGCTATGGACCTAGGCGAGGTGGGTGAAAGTTCATCCAGAGCGCCCACGCAACTCCCTTACAAAGTATGCCGAGTACAATAAGACAGACACCACACGTGCAACCAGGCGCCCATAGCGGCAGAGCACGAGAAGAAACAGAGGAGGCGTAGAGCCCTCAATTGGATCGCAAAAGGAAGCCTTGATGATGGCGCCAAGTACCTCCCTAAGAAGCGCCCGATTGTTTTCGGTGTGGAGTCATCGTCCGGTGATGTAGGCGTCGCGCCCCCATCACCGACACCTCCATTCTGCGTAGTATCCATGAAAGTTTATATATCAAAATATTGCTAAGTAACCTGAATAATCGTGATTATCTCATTATGTGTAGGGTTGAACAATCTGCAGAGTCGCCCCAAACAAGTCCAATGCGCATTTGAATCATCTGGGCCGAAGGGCCAAAGCGCGAGCCTAAAACCGCCGAGAAGTACCCATGGAACAACTTATTGATGACTGGTCTCGCTTAGCGACGCGGATAAAGGTAAAGCACTCGGGCGATACTAGCCAAGTGCGGAGAAAGACAAACGTATTGCCTCACTCGAGGTTCAATTGGCTAATGCTAGAAGCGAGACTCTTGGGTCGTATGCTACAAAACTAGCCGAGGAAAAGATGGCACCGATGTGTCAAATCAATCAAGAGCGCGGAGGTCGCGAGCTATAAGTCTTCTTGTCTATGGGCTATTAAATACTTGGAAAATGGCAAAGACGCACCGACCACCCAACTTTTGAAAACTTTGGTACTACGGTAAACGGTGCTTTAGAGACACGGGAGGAGAAATTGCGTAAACTCAAAGATAGAATACGACGAGGAGTTATATCCGCAACTCTCTACCATAGCCGAGCGAGATGGCTCATAAGCCATGGGCTCAGCTTGCGTCACCGAGTGTCCCGGAGTCGCAAGAAGTGCGTGACTCCTTTGGGGATGTAGTGAAATGTCTTGTTGGAGCGTGGAAAGTCGAGGCCATTGAAAAGTCAGAAGAGGTCGAGCCGCTAAAGGTACCCGTTGAGCGGGTTCCAATTATGATGCAAAGGCTTATGACAAGTTAGTCGTTGCTATGGAGAAAATGAAGGACTTGGAACTCCCAAGATCGCCGAATGGAACGTGATCGGGACTATCCAATAAGCGTAATATTTGCGGTCCGACACTAGCCCGGCATCTCGGTGGGGAGGCATTGCACAGCCAGATCGTTATCTTAGGCCCGATGCATCCCACCGCGGTACCGTGTTTGCTACCGCAGAGATATCCCAATCCGTTTGTCATTGACAGAAGTCCCCACAAACAAGTGTTGGAGGCACATGCGCGAGACTTCTTTGAAAGGAAAGGTATTAAGGGCAAGGTTGTAATGTGTGTGTGGTAGCGCACCTCCCAAGGTCCGATGGGGTGCAGTGAGTGTTGCCACCGTGGCGCCGAGATGCTTGATTTGTTACAGAGCTAAATAGGATCGGGAAGATACTAGCCGTGGGTAGTTCCTCCTTGAAACGTAGTCATAGCTTTTAGTTTATTTTCTGGTGATGTCTGTAAGAAATAATTCATAGGTCATGAATGGATTTCCTTTTGTGAAGGGCGTTTGTAAGGATTTTGTTCCTTTTGTGATGTACACCTTTGTCGTATTTATCTCTGCGTAAAAGAAATATACGTTGTTTTATCTATGATGTACACCCTTATACTGTGTATCTTTGCGTAAAAGAAGTATGCGTTGTTATCTGTATAACCAAGTGTGAATAATACAAGGACTCCATAATCATGTATGAAGATCCGAAAAAAAAAAAAAAAAAATGTTAAGTATAATCATGTATATTATTGGTATGCAACAGATCAGAATACCAAATTGAGGAATCAAGTGTCTTGGTTCCGATTTGTTAAACGTGCACATGTGCATAGTTACATCCGTCGTAGGGTGCGCACAAAGCTTATTCCAACGTCTTGTGAACAAGGTGTTTAACAAGGATACGTAATCCATCGTCGATGGGTTTGCAACCTTCTTACTCAACAAGTTGTTTATTAGGTTAACTTATCCTTTTGACCGTCGTGGGTGTATATATTGCATGCACGCCATGTAGGCAAAAATATGAAAAAATTGTTAAGACATATAGTATATGGAAGTAACAAATTAAATGGTGTTACAGAGTTAGCTAGAAACCGCAACGTTTTATTAATACTTGCAAGTGTTTATGGAAAAATAAAAGACATGATACTAGGAAAAGTAAAAACATAGTTATCTATCGAGTACTTTAGTAAAATGCACGAACGTCGTGCGCTTGGCCATAGCCAATCCTATAGGAAGCATCTTTTAAGATTGCGAGATGTTCCATGTGCGTGGCAGTTCACGACCATCCAAGCCCGTAGCTTATGCGCTGCCGGTTCCTAGTGCTTCAAGAACCTCATGGGTCCTTCCCACTTTGGTCCAAGCTTACTGTGTCTTCTGCGTGGCTCGCATCATTAGCAGCGGTAGACAAAGTCACCTGTCCGAAGGAGACACCTCTTACCTTAGCGTCATAGTATCCCTTCATTCTTGACTTCGATTTTTCTTCACGTATAGCTCTGCTCACGCCTTTCTTCTAGTAGGTCTAGGTCAAGACGCCGGTCTTCGTCATTAGTTGCCACATTAATCTCGGCGGTGCGGATAGTTGGCATACCAATTTCCACCGGTATGACGGCTCGGTCCGTAGACTAGAGAGAAGGGTGTCTCTGACTTGTTTTGATCGAGGTGCGATGCGCCCACAAAACATGTGATAGTTCTTCCACCCATCTCCTTTGTGCTTTTCGGACGTGCCTTAATTCCTTCGCTTAAGCTTCTATTTGCCCGCCCACTAGGCCATTGGTTTGTGAATGTTTAATCGACGCAGTCTTTGTGTGATCGTAGCTTTTCACACCGGTCCCCGAAAGGGTTGTCACGCAATGTTTACCGTTATCCGAGATGATTTCTCCGTGAAGGCCGAAACGGCATACGATGTTATCCCACACTAAGCGCTTCACCGGTTGCCGATGATTGTTACCACCGCCTTTGCTTCAATCCACTTGGTGAAGTAGTCTACAATGACTAAGAGGAATTTTAAACCCCATTGCGACGGAAAAGGGCTGCGATGTCAATACCGCATTTGTAGAATGGCCATGGTGATGTTATTGGCGTTAGCTCGTCCGTGGTTGGCGTGGGGCGGGCCTATGCACTTGGCAATCGAAACACTTCCGTATTAAATCTCGCGATCTCGGTGCATGGTAGGCCAAGAATATCCCGATCGCATGGCGAGTGCTACAACGGATCGTGGTCCCGAATGCATACTTGCATGAACCTTCATGGATTTCAAGCGTAACATAATTTTCCTATAATGGGCCCACACAGTAGGAGCCATGGTTGCGAGGAAGGAGCGTCGGTACAAGATGTTGTCTCGGACTTGGTGCGCCATGCGCCGTATCCCGCGAGCTTCCTACATTCTGGGTAGCATTCCTTGTTCAGAAGTCCATTATTGGTGTCATCCATGTAGGGCCGTCTTCTTCTATGATTGTGGAAACTTCCATCTCGAGATAGACTTGCTTTTCAAAGTTTCTAGCAGAACTTGCTTTGATAGGTGCGCAAAACTTGTCGAGGCAATCTTGCTCGTGGCATCCGCCTTGCGTTTTCCCTCTAGGAACTGTTTGATAGTGAACTGTCAAAACCTTTGATTAGCATCTTGGTTTTGGCCGATATTGATCATGTTATCCTCCTTAGCTACGATTCGCCCAACACATGGTTAGCTACTAGCCTAGAATCCACGCTTGTTTCTAGGTTCTCAGACACCCATTCGAGCCGCAATGCGTAGTCCAAATAAGTAGAGCTTCACCGCCTCGTTGTTTGTCGTCAGAATTCAAAGCGCAGGTGCATAGGTGAATTCCATACCTTCCGGATTAGTAAGGATAAGGCCCGCTCCGAACCATCAATGCAAGAGATCCATCGTAAACAAGATCCATGGATCATGTTGTTCGCCTTATTTGGTATAGGTGCCTCATTGGTGTCTCGCTTCTCAATTATGAAATCTGTAACTGCCTTTAATTGCCGTCGTGGTCTCGTATGAGATATTGTGTTCGCCCAAAGAATACACTCCACTACGAGTCGGCTGATGCATCCGGGTTTAGAGATGACCGTTTGATTGGTTGATCGGTGATGATCGCAATCGGATGCGCTCGAAATACCTGCGTGGCCGCTTTAGCAAAGAAACACCAATGCAAGAACCAACTTTTCCATGGCCGTGTAGTTCACCTCCGTCTTCTTTAGCGCTTTGCTTATAAAGTAGATAGGGTTTGCATCGAATCCCTATCTGTTAGTAATCTTGCATCGATGCTCCATCCGCTCGCGGACAAATACATGATCGCTTCTTCCCACGTCGGGGTGCAACGAGCGTTGGGAGTGTTGCGGATCTTTGTTTAAGCCGGGTGAAGGCTTCCTCGCCTCCGTAGTCCACTTAAAATCACCCTTCTTTATGCACTTCTTGAGTGTTTTGAAAGTGGATAACGCTACACGCGTCGTTCGGGGTCAAGGAAACTTCCTTTTCTTCGAGCAAGTTTTATAACACCCCAGGCGTGAACCTAATCGTTGTAGTGTAGTAATTAGGGTAAGCCACGGGTATTGATATCGTTCTCTGGGAATAGGAATGCTAGTGAGAAGTTACTACGCTAAGGTTGAGGTTGAGGAAGATTATTTTTATCTTTTATGTTTTTAGAAAATGAAAAGGTACGAATCTCGGGTATTGGATTTGGGGGTTGGTATTGCTACCGATTACTCTACTATTATCTAATTATCTAAGCTAAGGTTGTGATAGTCTATGTCTAATTGATGTGTACTCGTATGATAGTTTAAAGATGTGTTTACTTAGGTTTTACTACTCCTTAATTATCTCCTATTGATGGTTGATTTGTCACGTCCTTATTCCTAGTTGCGTTGTGATTCTAAGGCTATAGGGCGTGCTTATTTCCTAACTCTTTGAAATTACCAAAGGGTCTTGTTTACAAATCCTCTAGTGATTTATAGACGCCTACTCTACGGTTGTCCTTGAATACTTTATCCTACAATTACCTAGATAATTATATTCTAAAGTTCACAAAGAAATGTCAAGCATTAAGTACACAACGAATAATCTAGCGCACTCTAGATCATTAGTCAACTAAGATAAGTATCAACCAATCAATATTCAATAATTAAGTTTCATATTCCCTAAGCAAACACACAAATAAATTAGCCGGACATGGAGAACATGCAAGCATACACACAAATAATCAAAGACATAATTAAATTAATGAAGTAAATACTTATCTTGATGTATAATAGGGTTTAGAACCCTAAAATACTGCACAAGAAAGCCTTGGTTCGGTTTTAGGTTTTACCCAAAAGACTACACACAAAACCGAAAAATTCGGATTCTATATATAAGATTACATCTGCGACGGCGCCACCTTATGTTTCGTGACGCCGTCGTGTCGCCGCCATTAGGGTTTCGCCTTGGCCACGTAAACCTTGCGACGGCGCACCTTATGACCGTGACGCCGTCCCTTCACTCTCGACGCCGCCTTGGTTGCATCTAGGCCGTCCGAGTAACGACGGCCTACTCCTTTAGAACCCGACGTCGTCCCTTGAAAACATGCAATTTCGCCCGACCCGTCGCAAAATTCCTTCCCGACGGCGTCGCAGATATGCAGTGACGCCGCCGCCTTATGTTTCAAAGACTTTGAGTGTCTCGATTCGACTTTGGCCATTTTCTTCAGATATTCGCGCTTTTCGTCCAAATAAGCATCATTCCAGATTTTGCCTTCAAGAGACCTAAAAGTGAAAAGGAACGATATTAAGCAATAACGGATCTGTATGATCGAATAAGGGCTTAAATGACCCTTAAAAGGTACCTTTAAAACCTTATCAAATATCCCTACACTTGGTATTTGCTTGTCCTCAAGCAAATGTGCTTTTAGCCAATTAATTTATAAGTTAGGGGTCATGAAGCATCCATTCAAAACGGTCCACAACACATATAAGCCCCAAGAAAGTCATAACAAGCACGGAATTACATACTAGCACCTCACATGGGGTGTTTGGATACTCACATCTCTCTCGGTGTATATATGAAATATAACAAATCGAAATGGAAGATAAACACTCATTAACCGGTCCTAGTACATAGATTACCATAGGCTTGAGAATAGATCAAACCTCCGTCGCTTACGCGAAGCACCTAGGAAAGACTATCAAAGAGGTCTTTAAAGGGTTGTAACGTTAGGCTTACGGTAGGAAATAAGGGTTTGGTGGGATAGGCTATATAGTGGTGGATAGTCAAAATCTCTATGTTGCAAGTATACGAAGAATGGCGTGCTAAGCCAAGACTCGACACTCTAAAACTCTAGGCAACGAAAATAAACAAACATAATTTAAAAGATAGATGTAGGATGGTAGGATGGTTTTTTTTTTTTTTTTTTTTTTTTTTTTTTTTTCTTTTTTTTTTTTTTTTTTTTTTTTTTTTTTTTTCATACACTTTTACTCTACCATCCTCTACGGTACATCAAAATGATAGGGATTTATAGACACATCCCTACACTTGAGTTTTTATTACTCTAACACTAATTTGACCCGAATTGAAAAGATCAAAACACTTGGAGTACATTATTATGCAAACAAAGGGAATTTGAGTTTAACGCTCTCTTCCTATGTTTCATAAACTTTAACTTTTCCCATGAATCCCAATCATCCCAAAATCAGATACAAAGGATATGACTCGACTTAGCAACTCATGCAAGCAACCGATAATTGAACTAAGGGTTTTGGGTGATAACATAAATTTGCACTAAAAGTGAGTGCAATAAAGGTAGGCTAAGGCGATTTGGGTGTATATTCAAAGTGGGGTGTAAACAATGCTCTTCATTGATATTCCGGAAAAACGAAACATCACGAGAACCGCGAAAAGGATAGGCTCGAGGGTTAACTAGGGTATCGTGTACTAAAGATGAGTACAACGCAAAGGGTGTGGGGAATTACTCAACCGATATGGAAGAAGTAATTATATTACGGTATCAAACAAGGGTTTATCCTAATGCCTCTTATCATTTAGTTATTCCTAACTACACAAGTGTAGCCTCACTAGCGATCTCGGAATGCATCACAAAACAAGTTCTAGAATCTAATATACTACGGTTCACACTCTAAGCATTAAAGATGAATGCTTTAATTCCTACTAATCTAAGGGCGATCCTCACATTTTGGGTGGAATTTAGGTGGTAAGGGTTTTTGTGCTAGTCATGCAACTTCCTATCCATGAGACGCTTTTGTTAAGACTAATGGCCCACTCTTATACGTCATGAAAAAATTTTAAATTTGGCTAAAATTACCCTAACCTACATTTTCTCATGGTTTATTACACAAATACACTTGGACAAAGCAAATAGTCAAGGATAAGCATAGTTTCAAAGTTCCGCTTTATTTTCCTCCCTACACTTAAACCGAACATTGTCCCCAATGTTCCCGAAAGTATCAAAGTTATGATAATAGAAGGTAATTAAAACGAAAGAAACTAATACTCCCCGATTAGCTCGGTAGGATCCGTAAAAGTGGTGGTTAAATCTTTTCCAAGAAGAGTTTTTGCGTGAAAGGCTCCTTCCAAACTTGTGTAACTTCTTCTTGACAAACTAAACCCGCACACTAGAAGAAAACAAACGAAACCTTCGCAGAAAATCGGCGGTAATAATATACATAAGACTCGATTTAAACTAGGATATAATGCTTGTGGAATGGATGTTTACGAATTTGTTTTGAAAGTTAAGATCCGAAAATTCCAAAATTTTACAAGTAGCTCGAAAACGAGAAAAGTAAGTCAAGTTTTATTCCTTCCCGACGCCGTCAGTTGCAATCTCGACGCCACAAGTTATCCCGACAAAACCGGTCTCGATTTTCGGAAAAATTCGAAAATTTACATCTTTAGAATCTGGAAAACTTCGCAAAAACATCCATTATGACTCGATACAAGCATTTGACTCGAACAAACAAACATATATATCTTTTAGTTAATTGTTATTCTCATGTTCACGTTTCTTATGAAAACGTGTGTAATCCTCCCTACACTTATCCTTTATGTAAAATACCTTTATATGTAATTAAGACGAGGTTAAAACAAAATAAAGCATTTTACAAATTCAAACATGAGGACAAACAATTAATAAAAGATATATGACACTAACAAGCAAACAATTAAGCATGGGTTGCCTCCCACGAAGCGCTTTTCTTTATTTAAGAGTCTTGTAGCTAGACTCGTAGTCCTACTCCTACGTTGCCTCGCTTTGCATTCTCAATGAGAATTCTATCATGTTAACAAAATTTTCATCGCCTCTCTACCTAGGCCCTAGGGTCAAGCAATCCTTATAATCATGCCTCCTTCTTCCCCACCTGAATTTATACCCCTTTTCAACATCTTCCTTGCTTTTGTCCTCAAAAGCTTTGATGTTGTCTCGATCATAAATGGACAAGTGGCCATACTCGCTTGTTTTCCAAGGCATCCTATAGGTAATCTCATCGGTTCCTCCTTAAACCTAACGGTTCCATCATGCTTGTTATGGCCCATCCTAGATGTCTCAACAAACGGTTTCCTAGCACTACTTGGGATAGGCTATAGTCAATGACGATCCTACATCTTCTAGGATCATAAAATCAACAAGGTAGGTGAAATTTCCTATAAAGACATGCACATCTTTGACTCTTCCCACAAAGTTGCAAATTCCTCCCGATATTTAGGGTCTCTCCTAATATTGAGTCGCTCATTCATAATGTCATTGTAAAAAGCAGACGACATTATATTGATGGGAGATTCCGATCTATGTAAGCGTGGTCGATACTCCTATATCCGATCATACAAGGAATTTTTAGGTTCCGTGGATTTCTCTCTAATCTTAGGGCATATCCTAATGATAGGTGATCGTGGATCATTGATTATGTATTGATGGTACGCAACCTCTTCCTTAGTGGGGTAAAGATTGAAGTACGCACTATTTTCCTCGCCCACTTTGTTGTTGGTTATGCCATTGTCCGAATTATCGCTAATCATAGAGCCAACTATAGCAATACGACTACTTTCTCAACAACTTTCTCCGATTGTACTATCGAATGTTTTCGCAAACCGAAGGTCGGTGTTTCTACTCACATAGCGGCTTCGACGTTGGTGTTGGTTATTGGGTTGGGTTTTGAGCGACATTGGTTGGTTACCACCTTCCATGATGAAAAGTGATGGGGTTACTAACAAAGGTCACGAAGAAGGGGATAGACTAAGAGAAAGCTAAAAAATGAGAAAAATTTACTTGATAGGAATCAAGCAAAGAAACCTAAACGAGGTGGACTACTAACTAGCTATTCTATTCCCGCAGCGCGCCTAAAACTTGATAACGCCACACGCGTCGTCGGGGTCAAGGAAACTTCCTTTTCTTCGAGCAAGTTTTATAACACCCTAGGCAAGAACCTAATCGTTGTAGTGTAGTAATTAGGGTAAGCCACGGTATTGATATCGCTCTCTAGGGAATAGGAATGCTAGTGAGAAGTTACTACGCTAAGGTTGAGGTTGAGGAAGATTATTTTTATCTTTTATGTTTTTAGAAATGAAAAGGTACGAATCTCGGTATTGGATTTGGGGTTGGTATTGCTACCGATTACTCTACTATTATCTAATTATCTAAGCTAAGGTTGTGATAGTCTATGTCTAATTGATGTGTACTGTATGATAGTTTAAAGATGTGTTTACTTAGGTTTTACTACTCCTTAATTATCTCCTATTGATGGTTGATTTGTCACGCCCTTATTCCTAGTTGCGTTGTGATTCTAAGGCTATAGGGCGTGCTTATTTCCTAACTCTTTGAAATTACCAAAGGGTCTTGTTTACAAATCCTCTAGTGATTTATAGACGCCTACTCTACGGTTGTCCTTGAATACTTTATCCTACAATTACCTAGATAATTATATTCTAAAGTTCACAAAGAAATGTCAAGCATTAAGTACACAACGAATAATCTAGCGCACTCTAGATCATTAGTCAACTAAGATAAGTATCAACCAATCAATATTCAATAATTAAGTTTCATATTCCCTAAGCAAACACACAAATAAATTAGCCGGACATGGAGAACATGCAAGCATACACACAAATAATCAAAGACATAATTAAATTAATGAAGTAAATACTTATCTTGATGTATAATAGGGTTTAGAACCCTAAAATATCGCACAAGAAAGCCTTGGTTCGGTTTTAGGTTTTACCCAAAAGACTACACACAAAACCGAAAAATTCGGATTCTATATATAAGATTACATCCGCGACGGCGTCACCTTATGTTTCGTGACGCCGCCGTGTCGCCGCCATTAGGGTTTCGCTCTTGGCCACGTAAACCTTTCGACGGCGCCACCTTATGACCGTGACGCCGTCCCTTCGCCTCCGACGCCGCCTTGGTCGCATCTAGGCCGTCCCGAGTAACGACGGCCTACTCCTTTAGAACCCGACGTCGTCCTTGAAAACATGCAATTTCGCCTCGACCCGTCAGTAAAATTCCTTCCCGACGGCGTCGCAGATATGCAAGGACGCCGCCGCCTTATGTTTCAAAGACTTTGAGTGTCTCGATTCGACTTTGGCCATTTTCTTCAGATATTCGCGCTTTTCGTCCAAATAAGCATCATTCCAAAGATTTTGCCTTCAAGAGACCTAAAAGTGAAAAGGAACGATATTAAGCAATAACGGATATGAAGTGATCGAATAAGGGCTTAAATGACCCCTTAAAAGGTACCTTTAAAACCTTATCAAATATCCCTACACTTGGTATTTGCTTGTCCTCAAGCAAATGTGCTTTTAGCCAATTAATTTATAAGTTAGGGGTCATGAAGCATCCATTCAAAACGGTCCACAACACATATAAGCCCCAAAAAGTCATAACAAGCACGGAATTACATACTAGCACCTCACATGGGGTGTTTGGATACTCACATCTCTCTCGGTGTATATATGAAATATAACAAATCGGAAATGGAAGATAAACACTCATTAACCGGTCCTAGTACATAGATTACCATAGGCTTGAGAATAGATCAAACCTCCGTCGCTTTGGCGTAAGCACCTAGGAAAGACTATCAAAGAGGTCTTTAAAGGGTTGTAACGTTAGGCTTACGGTAGGAAATAAGGGTTTGGTGGGATAGGCTATATAGTGGTGGATAGTCAAAATCTCTATGTTGCAAGTATACGAAGAATGGCGTTGCTAAGCCAAGACTCGACACTCTAAAACTCTAGGCAACGAAAATAAACAAACATAATTTAAAAGATAGATGTAGGATGGTAGCCCGTTTTTTTTTTTTTTTTTTTTTTTTTTTTTTTTTTTTGCATACACTTTTACTCTACCATCCTCTACGGTACATCAAAATGATAGGGATTTATAGACACATCCCTACACTTGAGTTTTATTACTCTAACACTAATTTGACCCGAATTGAAAAGATCAAAACACTTGGAGTACATTATTATGCAAACAAAGGGAATTTGAGTTTAACGTTCTCTTCCTATGTTTCATAAACTTTAACTTTTCCCATGAATCCCAATCATCCCAAAATCATACAAAGGATATGACTCGACTTAGCAACTCATGCAAGCAACCGATAATTGAACTAAGGGTTTTGGGTGATAACATAAATTTGCACTAAAAGTGAGTGCAATAAAGGTAGGCTAAGGCGATTTGGGTGTATATTTGGGGTGGGGTGTAAACAATGTTTTCATTGATATTCGGAAAACCGAAACATCACGAGAACCGCGAAAAGGATAGGCTCGAGGGGTTAACTAGGGTATCGTGTACTAAAGATGAGTACAACGCAAAGGGTGTGGGGAATTACTCAACCGATATGGAAGAAGTAATTATATTACGTGTATCAAACAAGGGTTTATCCTAATGCCTCTTATCATTTAGTTATTCCTAACTACACAAGTGTAGCCTCACTAGCGATCTCGAATGCATCACAAAACAAGTTCTAGAATCTAATATACTACCGGTTCACACTCTAAGCATTAAAGATGAATGCTTTAATTCCTACTAATCTAAGGGCGATCCTCACATTTTGGGTGGAATTTAGGTGGTAAGGGTTTTTGTGCTAGTCATGCAACTTCCTATCCATGAGACGCTTTTGTTAAGACTAATGGCCCACTCTTATACGTCATGAAAAAATTTTAAATTTGGCTAAAATTACCCTAACCTACATTTTCTCATGGTTTATTACACAAATACACTTGGACAAAGCAAATAGTCAAGGATAAGCATAGTTTCAAAGTTCCGCTTATTTTCCCTCCCTACACTTAAACCGAACATTGTCCCCAATGTTCCCGAAAGTATCAAAGTTATGATAATAGAAGGTAATTAAAACGAAAGAAACTAATACTCCCCGATTAGCTCGGTAGGATCCGTAAAAGTGGTGGTTAAATCTTTTCCAAGAAGAGTTTTTGCGTGAAAGGCTCCTTCCAAACTTGTGTAACTTCTTCTTGACAAACTAAACTCGCACACTAGAAGAAAACAAACGAAACCTTCGCGTAAAATCGGCGGTAATAATATACATAAGACTCGATTTAAACTAGGATATAATGCTTGTGGAATGGATGTTTACGAATTTGTTTTGAAAGTTAAGATCCGAAAATTCCAAAATTTTACAAGTAGCTCGAAAACGAGAAAAGTAAGTCGAAGTTTTATTCCTTCCCGACGCAGTTGCAATCTCGACGCCGTTATCCCGACAAAACCGGTCTGCGATTTTCCGAAAAAATTCGGAAAATTTACATCTTTAGAATCTGGAAAAACTTCGCAAAAACATCCATTATGACTCGATACAAGCATTTGACTCGAACAAACAAACATATATATCTTTTAGTTAATTGTTATTCTCATGTTCACGTTTCTTATGAAAACGTGTGTAATCCTCCCTACACTTATCCTTTATGTAAAATACCTTTATATGTAATTAAGACGAGGTTAAAAACAAAATAAAGCATTTTTACAAATTTAAACATGAGGACAAACAATTAATAAAAGATATATGACACTAACAAGCAAACAATTAAGCATGGGTTGCCTCCCACGAAGCGCTTTTCTTTATTTAAGAGTCTTGTAGCTAGACTCGTAGTCCTACTCCTATGTTTTTGCATCATTTTGCATTCTCAATGAGAATTCTATCATGTTGACAAAATTTTCATCGACTCTATACCTAGGCCCTAGGGTCAAGCAATCCTTATAATAATGCCTCCTTCTTTCCCACATGAATTTATAACCCTTTTCAACATCTTCCTTGCTTTTGTCCTCAAAAGCTTTGATGTTGTCTCGATCATAAATGGACAAGTGGCCATACTCAGTTGTTTTCCAAGGCATCCTATAGGTAATCTCATCGGTTCCCTCCTTAAACCTAACGGTTCCATCATGCTTGTTATGGCCCATCCTAGATGTCTCAACAAACGGTTTCCCTAGCACTACTTGGGATAGGCTATAGTCAATGACGCATCCTACATCTTCTAGGATCATAAAATCAACAAGGTAGGTGAAATTTCCTATAAAGACATGCACATCTTTGACTCTTCCCACAAAGTTGCAAATTCCTCCCGGATATTTAGGGTCTCTCCTAATATTGAGTCGCTCATTCATAATGTCATTGTAAACAGCAGACGACATTATATTGATGGGAGATTCCGTATCTATGTAAGCGTGGTCGATACTCCTATATCCGATCATACAAGGAATTTTTAGGTTCCAGGGATTTCCTCTCCTAATCTTAGGGCATATCCTAATGATAGGTGATCGTGGATCATTGATTATGTATTGATGGTACGCAACCTCTTCCTTAGTGGGGTAAAGATTGAAGTACGCACTATTTTCCTCGTCCACTTTGTTGTTGGTTAAGCCATTGTCCGAATTACTGCTAATCATAGAGCCAACTATAGCAGCGCTGACTACTTTCTCAACAGCTTCTCTGATTGTACTATCGAATGTTTTCTGCAAATCCGGAAGGTCGGTGTTTCTACTCACATAGCGGCTTCGACGTTGGTGTTGGTTATTGGGTTGGGTTTTGAGCGACATTGGTTGGTTACCACCTTCCATGATGAAAAGTGATGGGGTTACTAACAAAGGTCACGAAGAAGGGGGATAGACTAAGAGAAAGCTAAAAATGAGAAAAAAGTTTACTTGATAGGAATCAAGCAAAGAAACCTAAACGAGGTGGACTACTAACTAGCTATTCTATTCCCGCAGCGCGCCAAAAACTTGATAACGCTACACGCGTCGTTCGGGGTCAAGGAAACTTCCTTTTCTTCGAGCAAGTTTTATAACACCCTAGGCGTGAACCTAATCGTTGTAGTGTAGTAATTAGGGTAAGCCACGGGTATTGATATCGCTCTCTAGGGAATAGGAATGCTAGTGAGAAGTTACTACGCTAAGGTTGAGGTTGAGGAAGATTATTTTTATCTTTTATGTTTTTAGAAAATGAAAAGGTACGAATCTCGGGTATTGGATTTGGGGTTGGTATTGCTACCGATTACTCTACTATTATCTAATTATCTAAGCTAAGGTTGTGATAGTCTATGTCTAATTGATGTGTACTCGTATGATAGTTTAAAGATGTGTTTACTTAGGTTTTACTACTCCTTAATTATCTCCTATTGATGGTTGATTTGTCACGTCCTTATTCCTAGTTGCGTTGTGATTCTAAGGCTATAGGGCGTGCTTATTTCCTAACTCTTTGAAATTACCAAAGGGTCTTGTTTACAAATCCTCTAGTGATTTATAGACGCCTACTCTACGGTTGTCCTTGAATACTTTATCCTACAATTACCTAGATAATTATATTCTAAAGTTCACAAAGAAATGTCAAGCATTATACACAACGAATAATCTAGCGCACTCTAGATCATTAGTCAACTAAGATAAGTATCAACCAATCAATATTCAATAATTAAGTTTCATATTCCCTAAGCAAACACACAAATAAATTAGCTTGACATGGAGAACATGCAAGCATACACACAAATAATCAAAGACATAATTAAATTAATGAAGTAAATACTTATCTTGATGTATAATAGGGTTTAGAACCCTAAAATATCGCACAAGAAAGCCTTGGTTCGGTTTTAGGTTTTACTCAAAAGACTACACACAAAACCGAAAAATTCGGATTCTATATATAAGATTACATCCGCGACGGCGCCACCTTATGTTTCGTGGACGCCGTCCGTGTCGCCGTCATTAGGGTTTCGTCTTGGCCACGTAAACCTTTCGACGGCGCCACCTTATGACCGTGACGCCGTCCCTTCACTCGACGCCGTCTTGGCGCATCTAGGCCGTCCGAGTAACGACGGCCTACTCCTTTAGAACTGACGTCGTCCCTTGAAAACATGCAATTTCGCCCGACCCGTCGCAAAATTCCTTCCCGACGGCGTCAGCAGATATGCAGATGACGCCGCGCCTTTATGTTTCAAAGACTTTGAGTGTCTCGATTCGACTTTGGCCATTTTCTTCAGATATTCGCGCTTTTCGTCCAAATAAGCATCATTCCAAAGATTTTGCCTTCAAGAGACCTAAAAGTGAAAAGGAACGATATTAAGCAATAACGGATACAGTAGTGATCGAATAAGGGCTTAAATGACCCCTTAAAAGGTACCTTTAAAACCTTATCAAAGTTCTTTTGCAGGAGCGCACATACAGCTGATTTGCCATTGTCTGATAGTGACCCTCCAATGGCGATTTCCTGTTCTGGGTATTCTGGGTGGATGGCTACTTTCAGATGTGGAATTCTGGTAGTCTGATGTGCTGGGGTTGGTGCGGTCTCGCATGCAATCGTGTTGCATTCTCTATGTGGTATAGTGGCATTGTAAAGAGTAACAATACCACCTTCCATTGGGAACTTAAGCATCCCATGCGCTGTTGATCAAGATCTTGCAAGATAGTCGAAATTCTGGTCTCCAATAATGCCATTGTATGGCGAGGAGATTTAATCACCATAAATTCCATCCATGCCGTTGTGGAGTGTTCTTCGTTTCCAATGCTGATAGGTAATCTTATTTGTCCCATAGGCCATATCTTCTCCCCTGTAAAACCGGTCAACGCTGTTCCGACTGGAATTAACTGGTTGCGTATTTCGGGACGCAGTCGCTTAAAACAGTGTTCATACATGATGTCAGCAGAGGCTCCACCATCAACGTACATGCGGTGGATATCGTGACCCCCCGCGCTTATCTCTATAGTAAGTGGTTCTACCACCGCGTTGTTCGCGGTTAAGGTGGGGAATGAGATTTCTTTTCCCCTGAAAAATCCTGGCTTACCTTCTGCTTTGTGACCCGCTGCCATGATTGTATCATGTAAATGGTGTCGGGTTTATCTTTAGGCGTTTCTTTCTTATTGCTACTCTTTTGCTTGTCCTTCCCTTCCTTGATATTCTTGACCAGATGGTCCAATCTACCCTCTTTGACCATCTTGTCAATGATTTGACGCAGTTGGACACATTCGTTAGTAGTGTGGCCCTTCTGCGCGTGGTAATCACAGTATCCACTGCCGACACGCCTATCCTCTGGAGTGCGCATTTGTGGTGGTCTTGGGAAGTTAGCGCCCTCTGTTGCGAGTATTTCCTTTGGTGATTTGGTAAGCGGGGTATATTTGTCGTTGTCGCGTCCATTCCCTTGATTGCGATAGTTCCTGTTACGGTTACTATTCCGGTCTGTGGATTGTCTCCCAGGTTGTTCCTGTGACCGGTAGTTGGAATAGCTTCTTTTGCTATCCGCTGCGGCAGCTTCTCCTTGCACGAAGGACCGTGTACGCTTCATAACCTCATCGAAGGATTGGGTAATCCTGTCATTTAACCTTTAATGAGTTCCGGTTGTTGATTCCATTCATGAACCACGAGATTTTGAGTACCGGGACATGCTTTGACTTGCATGCACTCATCCTTGAAGCACTCCATGAAAGCGCCAGGATTCCCTTGGCTACTGCTTTGACTCTAGCAAGTTCAATGGGATTTTAGCGCACTTTTTCGTTGAGTAAAGTTTAGGCGTAATGCCTTCCTCAACTCTTCAAAGCCATTGATGCTTCTGCGTGGAAGCTTGTTGAACCGCCCGCGCATTACCCACCAAAGTGGAATTGAACATGTGGCACCATACGAGTTGTGGCCGCTTTTCAATGGTTCTGGCGATTCGAAAATTTTAGGTGATCATCGGGTCACCGCTCCATCATAGGTTTTAACATTAGTAGGCATGCGCCTCTTTTGTTCAATAGAAAAATCACCGATACGTCTGTAAACGATCTACCTTCCGACGGCGCCATGGGAGAGACATGTCCTCCTCTTCTTGGTCACGGTTTTTCTTGGATTTCCAATGTCCATCTCACTTGTCCTCGTTATGCGAGGAGTTACTAGAGGATAGTTCCTCTCCCTTCGGCGCGCGCCTGTTATCCTCGACTGTGCTTGGGGCTTTCACTGGGAATATCGCCCCCCAATCTATCTTGTACCTGCGCCACCGAGTCTAGTGTGGACACCGTGCGCTTCCCATCTTCCTCACTTTCAACATAGGTCGTGAGTCAGACGTATTATCTTCCTCGACTCTCCTTCCAATTCTATTGAACACTGGGGGTCGGCCATTACCCTTTCCGCGTTTCACCTTATGACGAGGCGGTGGAGATATCTCAAACTCTGGGCCAAAGTCTAGTCGAGCATGCATGCCCCGACTTGGTCTTTTCTTTGCTTCCTCTTACATGAGGATAGCTAGGGCTTCGTAATTTTGAGAGACAAAACTACTTGGCTCTAATTCCGGGACGACTCCCTCTAGGACAGGGGTCTCCGTTTCTATTAACACGCCCTTGTTCCTGTCGGGTGCGTCGGGTGCTTTTGTGAAGTTAGCTTCTAGCACCGATTGGAGTGGAGTAAAAGGAGTCTGTGGCGGGTCTCTGCATGCTGGTGGTAGTAGTTGTTGTCTGGGTTGTCCCAGAGTGGTTCCACCAGAGGAAGGCCGGATCTGGCCCGATCCACGATTCTTAGCAAACCGGTTGTTCCAGATTTGCTTGGGGTTGCCCGATGTGCACCTTCTTTCCAAAGAAATCGATTGCGATCGCTTTGTCATCCTAGTTCTTGGTTCTTAGTGAATGGTCCGACGGATGGCGCCACTTGTTGATGCAAAAGTTGGACGTTCCTTGTTTGAGCTCCGGATCTTACACCAATTGAGGATTGTTGCTTGGAACCCGCACACTAAAGACAAAAGACACCGTTAGGCTTACCGTGGGATTGTTTCCCGATTATCCTCTGGCGTGAGAGTAAGTAATCGGTTTTAGGGTTTAAGGAGAGTTAGGGTTTGTAGATCGTACCTTAAACGAGGGGTGTGATCCCTTTATATACGCACGGAATCCTTGTTGGTTCCGTGTTCCTCAACCTTCTCGATATCCCGCCTTAAACGGTTGAGAATGATTATCTCCATGATTAGAAGATATCCCATATCTATTCCGTAAATAGATTTGTATTTGGGCCGTCGTGGGCCTAAACGCTTATCAGCGTAGCCCACATCGTGTTGGGCTTTATCAATATTGGGCTTTGGGGTGGATTCGTAACCCGGATGTAGAGTATACGTCATCAGCTACCAAGAACACTTATCATCTCACCAAATAAATGACCCAAACCACCAATCATACACCACCAGTACATGGAAACAGATTAACAACCACTCAAGATAAGTTATACCAAACAATTAGTACACTTGCAACATCATTATTACAACAAAACACTATTACATGATAAATCGAACCTAGGTGGGAATCAAAAGTCACAATTCACGAGCTCGAAGGGATCTGGTTAAAAGGACAAGTTAGAGACGCAACACAAACACGTATGTGAGAACAAATAGAGAGAGATTCGAGTCATACCACTGTTAAATCGCTAAGTCGAGTGATTTTTAGACGAGAAGGAAGAAAAGAGAGAAAAGAGAAAAATTTATTTAAGAAATATGAAAAAGCGCTAAGTCGCTAGGGGTATAGGAGGAGATTTTGGTTATTTGACACATTCGGTCCCTGTGGTTTAGAGGCAAGTGTGGTAAGTCGCTAACAAGGATTTTAGACTAAGTCTCTAGTGTTTTTTAAGAGCAAGTTGCAAACATGGTCATTAAATGGTGTAATGTGATCATAAATAATCCATGGCCATAACATAATTATCAGATAGCATAGATAATCACAATGATAACCATGAATCAAATAAACATTTAATGCAAGGCACTCAATACATGGGTACACAAGGATAATCACAAAAACAAGATACGACCACAACCTACAACTGAGAAAACACCATAACCAGATAGTCACAAAAGCATAACCAGATAGTCACAAAAGCAAGACACGACCACAACCTACAACTGAGCAAACATCATAACCAGCACAGAAGCCGATGGCATAGATAATCAAGAAAAACTTATACACAACAAAAATCTCCCCCTCAATCAATGTCAACAAAGACCATTGATTGACATTAACCAACCCATTTTTTTTTTTTTTTTTTTTTTTTTTTAAGAAATATTAGTTGTTCGAACTTCATCTATGATCCCGTATCATTATTGAATGATATTTCTAGGATCGTAGATGTTATCGATGACAGCGAATAAATCTTTTATTTGATGGATGAAAATGAAAAAAAATTTTAGAAGATTTTACTTACATCTTTTTTAAGATAATTTATATACAGATATAACGGAGCGAGTCCTGATTCAAGATGAATAGGAGTCAAAGTAATAGGTTCATTAGTTGTGGCATGCTATAGCTCCTGAATAAGTCATGTTCATTTCTGATGGAAACCAAGTCATGATGTTCCTGATTGAGTTTAGCATTGTACCTGAAAAAGACTGAGAGCGCATTGTACTGGAAGCACATGTAGAATTGCACATAGAATGGTTAGTGACATGTTTAATCTCACATTTGGATGCATCACAAGATAACAGACGATATCATTAATGGGGATCCTATTAGGTTTGACATTCTTGAAGAGTTTTCCGTGGGAATCCACTTGAGGCATGATCTAGGAATGTAAGTTCGTTTAAGTCCGTAAACTTAAAAATCGCGGTGGGAATCCATTTGAAACCACTGTTAGTTGAACTAAATGAGTGCACAGCCTTGTTTTGACTATTTGTCCTTTTGTGATTAGAGTATTTCTTAGGGGATTGATCAGTTAAATGATGTTTTGCATGAGAGCTATCTGATCTGAGAGTATTGAACATAAGTCTGAGGTTTGAGATTCATCATATCTGAACTAGGCAATGAAGTGACTGGTTTTGACAAAACATACATATTATCAACTTGGGAGGTAAGCTTAGATTTCGATGGTTTAACTCTTTCGCACCTAAAGGCATTAGGTTGTTTAATAACTGCTCGCTTCGAGTGGTTACGAACATTTGACTTTCCCAAAGTTGAAGGTTTTGCAAACTTAGTGTTCATCCTATTTCCAATGACTTCCTAAGCTCATTTTTAGGGCAACAATATTGAAGCTCTTATCCCGAATTTGGGCTTTGAGGTCATCAATGTCTTTCATCAAGAGGTTAGATTGATTGACTAACTTAGAGTTTGTTTCCTCAAGGTTCTTTCTTAAATGCTCATTTTCTCGAGTAGGTTGGACACACATAGAGCTAGTTCGAATTTCTAGATTCTAGTGTATCACTCATCTCATGACAAATATATTTCCGGACTTCGAAAGAAGTAATTTGATTGCTAATGGTCGAATCTTTGTCCCGAACTGGATTTTAACCGATTAATTTCAAAAATTCTCGAAATTCGAAGTTCCCGATTAGTACAAGGTTTTTGCATAAAACATTTCATCCTTTGTTGTATTTCAATTTGCAATGAGATACAATGCTTTTCAAGAATTGAAAATTTGTTTGAAAGCTCATCATATACCCTTTTTCAATCATGTTATTTGCATTAGATTCGAGCACAACCAAGATCGATTTTACGATGTTATGTTCAGAGTAAGAGTCAGGTACCTTTTCATGAGAATTTATGTGATCAGTTAAGTGTACCTTATCGATTGATACCTTTTCTGACTCTGAGTATTTGAGATCAGTGCTGTTGTCTTCATCCTTTTTCATTACAACTGAGATTCTGCAATCAGTGTCATTCACTGGTTCAACTGGAATATTGCATGACTTGTCACAATTGCTCCATGGTGTCTCTTGGCACTCATTCAATTCATTCAGCTTGTTATTCTCTTTTGCAGCTTCCTTGATGTATGTTTCCATATTACTCATAAGTTGAATAAATGAGTTTCTGAACTCATGAATTTCCATTCCCGTGTGTTTCTTGAATGATATTCCAGTCATGATATCATCAAAATCTGAGGAATATTCTTCCGGATAAGTGGTCAAATTGATTGAAGATAGTTTGAAGAAGCGGCATGAGAATCATCGGTTGAGAACTTTTCTTTGGTAATTTGAAACCTCGATCGTTCTAAGTTAAGTAAAACAGTTCTTGTCACAATGGGAAAATCCGACGAAGGATGGCACAACTTGTTCGATCCATAGTTGTAGATAATGAGTTTGAGAAGTCGATCGAGATGTTGAAAGGGCTCACCGGTGCATTCCATATTCTTAGCATCATTTGCAAACATTAAGAGTGAGTCATTTGAGTTGTTTTGATTAATCGATGATGAATCATTAAATGTCGAGCATTCAGGGAAGCATTCTGTTTAACTATTCTGTGTTGTGTCATAGAGAGCAAGTACTTTGATGATTAAAGGATCAGTGATGACTGACATTGTGTTATTTTGAATTACTCCCCAAGTTATTGGAAATCCCAGTAGCAAAATACCAAGTATCTAAGATGTTAGTATCAAATTGCTAACCCCAAGTCGCTAGAGATTTTGAACCAACTCGCTAGCAACTAAATCGCTATATTCCCAAGTCGCTAAATCGCAGCCCAAGTCACTAAGTACAAGTCGCTAATCCTCTAGTCGCTAGCAAAATTTGGCGAAATTAAGCTAATCAAGTCGCTAAAGATTCAAGTCGCTAAATAGCAACTCACATCGACCAAGTCGCTAACACCAAGTCGCCACCGTAGTGGAGAGTCCACTACTTGTCTTCGTAAGTCGCTAGCTCCAAAAACTGCAACTCGCTACAAAATTGTAAAGCAAGTCGCTACTAAGAAACAAATCCGTAGGTCAAGTCGCTAGCAAGAAAAACAACATAAACATCACTTTTCAATCCAAAAATAACCCAACCAAGATGATTCAAGCTTACCAAATGAAAACCTAAACACTTGTGATGATTCTAAACATAAAAGTACTAACAAAATCCAAGCTTTAACACAAGAAATCAACCAAATGATGCACAAACCACTAAACTTTTTCAAACTCAAAAACCACCTAAAAACCACTAGAAATCTAAAGATATGTAAGAGATGATCTAACCATGGCTCTTGATACCAATTGTAGGATATTGGATTTCACTTACATATCATAACATTAACACAATGAGCTTATAGATGATTTTAGAGAGAGAGAAAGTGGGATATTCTAGTAAGAGAAACTTGTGGAATATTAGATTACCAAAGAACATCCAACCATCTACCTTGCAAGGTAGAGGGTATTTATAGGTTACTGACTAAACGACCTCCCGACGGCTGTGGATCGGGGATACAATGGGTAAAGACCCGTCCTTCCTCCACGGTGTTGCACTATACTAATCTACGCTACTACTTATTTAATAACTAACATAAATAGAGACAAGTCTGCGAGCTAGCTTTTGCTAGATAATACTTGGGGTGACCGACTCTTTTACCTATGTAATTTCTGATTCCTAACAAATACAAAAATATAAAACCGACAAAAAGAAAATAGAAAAATATAAAACCAACAAAACAAAATAGAAAAATATAAAATCATCAAAAATTCCATAAAAATCAGAAAACTTCAAAAAGACCAAAAATATGTTTTCTCAAGACATGTCTTCTGGTATCGATAACATCTACGGTCTTAGAAATGTCATTCAATAATGGCACGGGACTTTAGATGAAGTTCAAGCAGAGGTGTAAATATTTCTTTTTAATCATGTCTCAAAATATGGCTTACGATTATTTCAGATGTAACCCGCTTCAAGTAAAGGCTTACGATTATTTCAGATCGTAACCCGGCTTCAAATAAAGGCTTGCATTTACTTGATCGTGACCAGCGCTTAAACCATGGCTTGCTATTATTTCGATAGCAACCCGTTCTTTAAAGGAAGGAAAGTCTTTGCGCTAAACCTATTTTCAAAATATTTCGTGCACTTATCCTAAAAACAAAATGAGGAAAGTATGTCGAAGGATCATGTTCCTACTCAAATATTTTTCCGTCTAAAATTCTTCGAAAAATATTTGTAGTATTTCAAAATGGTGGTAAATGAGTTGCTTGAAAAATCAATCGATTCGTAGTTTTCAGACATTTGCAAACTCAATCAATGACTTCGCGCTTTTAAAATTTTTCAAAAATGAGTCATTGATTGAGGGAGAATGTTTTCAAATCTATATCATCTAACGAGCTTTCTTAATTATCCTACATGCTTAATTAAAATGATATTTGCACGTGTCGAAGGACTAGGAATTTAGGATATGATTGTTAGGTTTAGATGATTAGAGTTTGATTAACACATAAACCCCATGCCTTATATGATCTGATTGTTATGTTGAATTGACTTTAATTAGTCGATTGATGTTATGGGTGATGTCGACCACCATATATTTGTATGTGTGTTCACTAACGTATGCAGGTATATTGGTATATAAGAATGTTCCCGATCCGGATCCCACAATTAAAGATGATTGGATGCCGAAAGGAAAGGGTAACTATATATTGGGTTGACAAATGAAGAAACGGAGCTTAATTGGACTTCTATGGAGAGTTGGCATAAATGCAACGTAAGAGGTCTCACGCATCGCCAGATGGTTTTCTTCAAGTGATTGAAGAAACGAAGCTTAATTTGACCTCGGTTGGCATTCAAAATGCAACGTAAGAAGAAGTCTCACCGCTTCAGCAGATGGTTTTCTTCTAAACCCTACGGTAACAACAATGTAAGCTTCTCAACCACCTAACGTATCTTTGTGCAGGATACCATTTTAAATAATTTTGAATAATTTGATTAAATTGTTTTGAAAATGGAAAATATTGTTTTGAAAATAAATTGAACTAAATTTTGAAAATCACCGGACTTCTTTTATCAAAACATAAGTCACTCAATTATTGACTTACATCATGGATTGAGGGGAAAGTGATTTAAAATAAAATATTTTCAAATGATATTTCTTCACAAAAGTTCCGCTTTGTACAATATAAGTGGTGATCTAAAGATTTAATGTTATGTCATGGTATGATTTTTTCTTTTAGAATCAAGGTCTTTCAAAATGAAATTTTTCTGTTCTTGTTTGATTGTGAAATTGTTTTATTTTACTAAAAGATCTCTTAAAAACTATCATACCGGACACTAACAATCTTTAATGTCTTAAATTGTTCCTTATCTGTCATTTTTCAAAAATTAAATCTTGCCACGTCTTTCCCCAAACTCTTTTAAATGATTTAAATCAGATGGGATCACAAAATCTCAAAAGGTTTGAAATTTTTGATCGGGTGAGAGATCGTGATTTAAATCTCATATCTGTTTTAATGGAATTGGTTTTAGTCCTTCAAAGGCACTCCTGCCTCCATGTGCCAAACGATTTCAAATACACAATACGCACATGTTGAGGAGGAGGATTTATCCAAAAACCAGATGAGTATTTAAACTAGGCCACATTTTCTCCCATGTTTTCTAAACCTAATTAAATCACTTGGGATCCAAAATCTCAAAGGGTTTGATATTTTGATCGGGGAGAATTTGTGATTTAATAATGAAATTTGATAATAGGTGATCGTTTGATTTAATTGTGCACGTTGCTCGCTCATATGTGCTAAACGCTTCGAATCTTGAAGCACATATTGAGGGGAGCAAATAAACTATCGAGGTACAAAGCTTTTTAAAGTGATTTATAAAGTACCTTGAATGAGTTTTCAAATGGTTTCTTAATGGCTCTTGTGATTGTGGATGTGCTTCAAATATCCTCTTGCCTCATGTGCTAAACAATTTCTAAATCATACGCACATGTTGAAGGGGAGGTTTTCTAAATGATCAAAACTATTAAGGTACAAAATGCTTTGATCTCGTATCACAAGTACCTTGATTGTTTTTCCACATGATTTTTCAATTGGTTTCATGGAAGATTGAACTGTACCAAAAGACCGACCATTTTACTTTATGTATGGAGTTATAAGGATGGTTAGGTTAGGCATTAGTTCCCACGATCCGCCAGAGCCGGAGGGATCTACCCAGGGACAATCCACTAGATAGTGTAGAGTCCTTAGGTATGATGTAAAAAGGAGAAAAATGAGAATATGGGAAGAGTGCGGATGAGATGCAGCTAGTAATCGAATAAACCCAACAAGGTTCTAGTTATGAAGTCTCGGTAAGCATCAAGGGGTTGAAGAATGAAAAGAAATGAATATGAAAAGGGTGAAAAGAAATAGCCTCCAATAATTCAACCTTAGGGCGTAAACCGGGTTCAATTCATATGCACCGGTGGTTACTAAGGTAACACTGGTATTGAAGACAAGACATCATGGACCCAAAGATGCACCGCACTACAACTTCCCAAGCTACTCAAGTTCCTCTTAAAGGGCTTGTTTCATTCTCACGGAAACCGACATAATCTATCGACTTTCTCTTAGAGATTGTTGATATTGAAGAAGGAGACCTCTCCTAGTCTCGACACGAGAACCAATTGTGCACAAATTGAGTCTAGAGCCAAGAGATCATCCACAATATCTCGTTAGGACACTAAATTCTTGAAGACTTGCTTTTCACACAATGTGGAAAGTAAGTATATATTAAGAGTCCCACGATTATCCTTGTGGTATTTCGAACATCCGAGTGGTATGTAAAAGTATTCACGATGAAGATGGAAATCCTTCTAGAGCCAACATCAAACAAGCTCTTGGTGGGTGACATGTGAGATCTTCTCGTAAGATCAAGCTTGTGACAACCGGATAGAAACGATGGGGAGATTCATTATTGAATCAACCTTGGTCCGAGAATGGAATTGACGAATAATTTTGGAAAAACCGTTCGATGTGCAAACCTTCTTTTCTCTAGCACGTCGAATGTGTATTCATTTCAAATTCAAAAGTATCTCGATTGAAAAATACTTTTAGAAAAACCGTTTGATGTGCGAATCTCTTCTTTTCGCTAGCACGTCGAATGTGTACTCATTCTCTAATACAAAAGTATTTTGATTGAAAATTGATCTTTCTCATAAAACTTCGTCGTATTGCAAAACTCTTTCTTCAAGCAATACGCGATTGTTTTTCAAATCATTTTCATCAATCGGTGAATCTCAATTTGTCGGTTCACTCACTCCGTGTTGTCTTCTTTGAGACGTTCGGTTTGAGAACGACTAGAACATTGCAAACCCCGCCAAGGAGATTCTTAGGAATCCTACCGATCACAGGCGAAGATTTGTCTCGATCAACGAGGAACCGTGGGCGTGTACCTCAATTCGACGAAAGTGATCAAAGACACTTTCGTGTGTTTTATTGCTAGCTGTTGTTTGCGGTACATTTGACGGTTGCGGTGATCGTAATTGAGTGGTCAATCGAAGCCACATGCTCACAAAGATCCACACTTAATTGAAGAAATCATGACCGTGCATATCTACAAAACACGGCTCGATATTTTTATACTATGTCTCGCTTTCGCTGCAAATATCATGAGCCAAGAAAGCTTCCGCTACTCGATGGAAAGATGTCATGATTCAAAAGTGTGAGCATGTCGGTCCAAAAGTCACAACTTCACATGATGGCAACACAATAAAGGGTGATCCAGAGATTTACCGTGGCTGATGATCTCAATGAAAGCTCGAAGATCATCAAAGATGTGGATCAGTTAAAGGCCTCCACTAAAAGTACAAATCAATGCGGACTTTGAAGAATCTCTACTAATGCACAAAGTTTACGGAAATTGAAGAATTCAAGTCTACGAGCTCAAGACTGAAGATTAAATAGAATGCTAGGATTCAAAATGTCAATCATGGGGTGACCTCCCTTAGGGGGAGATTGTTAGGAATTAGAAAATTCCATAGTAAAAGAGTCGGTCACCCCAACTATTATCTAGCATAAGTTAGCTCGTAGACATATAATTATTTACGTTATTTAGTAGTTTATTAGTTTATTTGTAGCGTAGCTTAGTCTAGTGTAATACCGTGGAGGAAGGACGGGTCTTTACCCATCAGATACCGATCCACAGCCGATAGGAGGTCGTGTAATTTGTAGTATAAATACCCTTCCATCCATGGAAGGGTGTGGCTCTTTGAATAAACCTTTCATTTTCTTAAGCAACTCTCTTGAAGAAACCTCCTCTCAACTCTCTTCATCTATCAAAATGGCTTACTTGTTTAATCACAATCCTAGACCACCCGAATCATCAAACAACATAATATTCACGATCCTACACAATACACCTAAAACCTCACCGGAGGAGATGATGAGAGAGTGGATGGCCAGTCAAGCGAAAGCCAATGAGAATATGACAAACATGTTGGTTGAATTGGAATGTAAAGTCGATCAAGGAAGAAGGAACCAGCAAGCGATAATCCAAGACTTGGAGAGGAGTATAGAAAGATTAAGTGTGGAGCAGGAAGTCCATCATGCTGAATCTCTTCCTTACACTACAGATACCAACTCAAGACATGAATTTGTCTACAAACCACCCTCAATTCAAAACGAGAATGATAAGGGTGAGGTTGAATTTATCGAAGAGGACGAGACCGAGCATATTCCAACCATGCCAAATCCGAACCAAATCATATCTAACTCACCAACCGTGTCACCTTTTCTTGAGGATTGCACTATGCATATCCCAATTACAAAGTTCTGAACACCATGTTGGTGATAAGAAGTTCAACAAAACTGGTGGCAACTGGAATAGAGAACTGGAGAGAAATATAGATGAATGGTCTGAGCCACAAAATCCAGTTTCTTTAAATCAAAATGGTAGGACTAACCCACCTCCTCCAGCTCACCTTGAGAATGTGGATGCCGTATTCACTGGGAGTGGAAAGTCCAATGACCTCGTAAAAATCAAAAAGATCCGCCAACTGTCCTTATTTCTAATGAAATCGACCAAATGTTCAAGATAATGAAGAGGGACTTTCACTTTGTCAAACCAAAAGAATCAAATATATTCCCATCCATTGTGGAGTACAAACCAAAGATCCCATACCCTCAACGTTTAAGAACTGAAATTCCCCATTTGAACCGTATTGTCAAAGTATCCTAACCCTGGGAAGAGTCTAGCTAATGACTCATAAATAAATTAAGCGCTTCTCGGGATCAACCCGTGCTTTTAATTGTTTGTTTGTTTTAAATAAACATGTACACCCTTTTTGCCTAAATCTATTCAAAACTTGGAAAATTCTAAGTGTGGGGGTGTTACATGCTAATAGTGTTTATTATTACTTGCATTTTGTGTGTTTTGTTTGTTTTGTTTTGTTTGAATAATTTCAGCAGGTGATGGAGGAGGATGCTTGGATTTGAAATCGATTGTTCTCACAAGCTTACGCGTAGCATTTTATCATATGGAGTTCGACCGCGATTTCTTCGGCCCGGGAAGGTTTTGTTTCTCACAACTTGTTTATTTTATTTTCCCTATTTTACATGCTTTGAAGTTTTATTTTTCACATTGCGGACTTTGCTTAGCTTAAGTGTGGGGGGAAATATTATAGGAAAAACGAAACCAATTTTTAAATTCCAAAATTTTTGGGTCAATTTTAAATTTTGAGAACTTGTTTACCCTTGTGATCTAGTTGTTTTCACGCGTATAGGATAATATATTAGAATAACTGGATCAACCCACTAGTGAAATCGGTAATTTTTGAAAAAATTGAGATGTGTCCAGATTAATATTGCAATCCATTCTGGGATCGATAATATTTGCTAGCATATTTTATAGCCCCTTCCACTAAATTGTGAGGATTTTAGCCTATTTCTTAATAGCATACATCTTTTATGCTTGGATCTTTTGCTATGAGTGTGCCGGTGAATTTATATATTCTAGAACTTGTACCTGTAAATCATTACCAGAGCGTAGTAAGATCACATTCGTGTGATATAAGTGTATTCGTGTGATAAAGAGGCACCTTAGGAATAAAACAAAATGGCATTTCGTTTACATCTAATGATATATTAGCTAACCACATCGGTTAGTTAACCACCCACATGGACCCATTTGTTAGCGCTCATCTTTAGCGCTAGATACCCTTAGTACACCTTCCGAGCCAATCTTTTTTTTTGATGATTATGAGTTAGCCGCACTTTGCCATTCGTGTGTGCCATTTCGACAAAGATGAAGGTGGCCAACTTCTTATTTGTATTTTTGTGGTGTGTGCTTATACAAAGTGTGGGAGAGATGTGATGTATGTGAAAAAAATGTGTGAAAAAAATTTGAAAAAAAGAATAAGTCATCGAAATATATATATATATATATATATATATATATATATATATATATGTGTGTGTGTGTGTGTGTGTGTGTGTGTGTGTGTGTGTGTGTGTGTGTGATGGCAATTATAGCCAATGTGCTATATTATATTATTATGAAGGAAGAGGAAGTATGTTTTGAGATATCGATTAGCCAATGTGCTAAGACGTGATATATATGTATTTGGTGATTGATATGTGAAGAAGAGAAGTTAGTAACTATAATCATTCGGGTTTGCAGATTGTTCGTAACTAGCAACAATGGGTATTAGACTTGACTTTATTTATTTTTATTTTAACACCAATTTCATAAATATTCCCATGTCTTATCCATACCCTTTAATCACCTGAAGCCTATCATTATAACCCAAATAAAAGCCCTCTTTAGATGTTTACACTTGGTGCTTACGCTACGTCGATGGAGTTTTGTTTCTTGTACAAGCCTATGGTAATATTTAGATCATTACTGAGCAATATGAGTGTACTATTCCTTAATACTATCCATCACTAAATAAATAGAGTGTTGAGTGAATTATACATCCGTTCATTTTTGTAAGGTGCTTAGCCATGTTATCAGGCAAGAGAATCCATAGGGTATTGTAAAACATCTCGATTTTTCACCTCTTAAAGCTTAAAACGATGAATTTTATCTTGTACTTGTACTTGGTAGATTTGCATCATATTTTTCTAATCATATTTCATGCACCATGTGTGATTTATTTTTCTTATTTTCTAGATTTGCTTGAGGGCAAGCAAAACCTTAAGTGTAGGGAGTTTAGCTCATTTTTTGCTTATTTATATATATATATATATATATATATATATATATATATATATATATATATATATATATATATATATATATATATATATATATATATATATATATATATATATAATCCCAAAATATTCAAATTTTTAATCTTTTTTCGTTTTGTCATTTAGGTATTTAGTTCTATTTTTCTTTTCTTAGATTTGCTTGAGGGCAAGCAAAGTTTAAGTGTGAGGAAATTTGATAACGCTCAAATTATGCATGTTTTTAGTAGCGTTATCCGTGCTTTTATGTGTGTTATTTGGTTATAATCATATGCTTTTGTTACTTAATCGTACAAAAGTGTGTTTGCTAGTTCATTTGTAGCCAAGTACAGGAAAGTGGAGAAAAAGACGGAAAAAGAAGTGAAAAACAAAGATTCATGAAGATATGAAGAATTCCCGACAAAAGCATGACTTGTAGAGTATATTCGAGAAGATAAATTCATCAAGATAGTGGTCCAAAGACTCAAGAATGAAGTTGATAACGCTACACGCATCGTTCGGGGTCAAAGAAACTTCCTTTCGTCGAGCAAGTTTTTCAACACCCTAGGCGTTGAACCTAATCGTTGTAGTGTAGTATTAGGGTAAGCCACGGGTATTGATATCGTTCTCTAGGGAATAGGAATGCTAGTGAGAAGTTACTACGCTAAGGTTGTGGTTGAGGAAGATTATTTTTATCTTTGATGAGTGTCTAAATACTCATCATTTTATATTGTTAGAATGCCAAAACATCCGAAAACACTCGAAATGCTTCAAAATGATAAAATATCACAAACAAGTGTTTTATATGTTTTAAATGCAAAACATCAAAATCTGGTGAAAAACGTATCAAGTTTGCATAATTGGCAGTTTTAGTCCCCCAAGTTACAAAAGTTGTCAAAATTAGTCCCTGGTAAGTCAAAAACTTGTAAAATATCATTTTAGGTCCTTGGGATTCACAAGTTGTTCAAAATAATCCTTTGAAGTTTAAAATCACAAAATTACAACTTTGGTCCCTCAACTTTGCAAAAGTGTCAAAATTAGTCCCTAAGGTTTTAAAAATAAGAAAATAATCAAAATAAAACTTATATTATTTATAAATGGCAATATTGGTCCTTATGATAAACTTTTGGAAAATTACAAGTTTAACCCTTCAAGTTTCAGAAAATTACATAATAGGTCCTTAAGGTTTAAAAAATGGAAAATAATCATCCTTGGTCCTTGTACTAACCATATTTGGCGAGTTTAGTCCTTATTACAACTTTGGAAATGTTGCTAGTTCAGTCCACAATTTTGTTGGAATTACATTATTGGTCCTTGTATTTACTAGCTAAACCAAATGGATCCTTTGTTAAATATCAATCCAATCCATTAATCCAATATCCCTGCCCAACCCCAAGCCCAAAACCATAACCCGGCCAAATTTTAAAAGAAATAAACCCGCCCACCTGTTATCCCCTTTCTCCCACACACCTGCTACCATCCATCCTTCACCACCTGTGTAGCCACCACTTTCCACCTCACCTAGCCACCTTTACAGCTTCTTACCAACTCTTTTACACCTCCATATCCTACCAAAAACCATTTAATGCAAAGAACCTGCTTCAAGACTTTTCCCGCCAAAATGCCATGTGTATGGTTTTGATGAAATCTAATGATCCAAGGGCTGCAAACAAGTGGGATTTCATCAGAGGTCGACAAGGAAGCCTTTTGGATATCTATAAAGAAGAAAGAAGGCAGAAGAGAGAGGTGTCCCAGTTTTAGACCATTCGTAGTGTAGAATCTCTGTTTTTAAGCTTAATGTTCTTTAAATTCTGTAAGTTACTTGTTTCAAGGTTTGTAATTTTAGTTTAAGTCTCAATTTTAGTTTCAAAACCTTGTACCAATCCAGTTTTAATTCAAGTTCAAGTTTCACGTTAATTTGGTGATTCGAATTAGTTGTTACTTAAAGATTAAAAGCTTCTCTTTTCAGTTTTAATAAGCTAACACAAGCTAGTGACAACTTATTGTTAGCTTATTATTGCTTAGTGTTTGTTTAATTTCAAGAAAATAGAAAAGTCAACAAAAAGTCAAAGGAGCTCAAGATAAGCGATTATGAATAATGAAATCGCTCATGGAAGAGCTTATTTGGTTTCTAGATTGTTGTTAACAAGCTAGGTGTTTACGATCATTAGTTCTTTGTTCTATAATCCAATTCTCGGTTGTAAGCAATTTCAATATTTTCATGTTTTTCATATTCTTGTACAATAGCTTAATAGTAGCTTATTGTTGTTATTTTATGCTTATTACTAGTTTCTAGTTGTATTTCATCGCCTTCATAAGTACTTAATATCTTTTATTTCATTTTGCTAAAAATTCTTAAAAGTCCAAAAGCAGTTCAATAAGCATTCAGCTTGTTTGAGTGCTTATTTGCATCAGAGAGTTGTTAATTAGGATCACAATAAGTCATTGAACAAGTTTTATTCAGATAGTTAAGCTTATAACAAGCTTGTGCTAGTGTAAAAAATCAACTCAGCCCATGAAAAGGACTGTTTGGGATAACCATGTTTTAGGATATAGAAGCTTGTTACTGTTCATCTGCCACTTGGTAAAAGTTGATTAGGCTTATTTGAAGCTAGATAAGTAGTTCTCAGTAGGTTATAAGTTGATTTGAAGCATTGATAGGTTTTGAGTTTGTTGGTGCAAAGATAGAAAGTAAACTGCTCATATAAGCTCCTAATAAGCTGAAGCTTATTTAGCCCTCAACCTTGGCTTTTCCGGGTTCCTTGGAGTTCATATAGTGTATTCCCAAGAGTTGGTTTGGTCTTGTTTAGCCTGCACACATATGCACAACATCTGATCACACAGCCATCAAAGAATGCATATTTTCGTATTTTTTTGTTTCTGCAGCAAATTTCTTTTATTTTTCATTTCTTCATCTTAAGTCCAATTCATCTGAAATTTGGTACGCTTAGAGATGGCTTGCTTGTGTACTTGGTCATATTTTTAGTTTATTTTTAATATTTTTTCTTAGCAGCTTTTTAAGGGCTTGAAAAAGGCACTTTTTGCCCTGCACCATAGAAAAATCAGCAGACCATGAGCTTATTGAGATCTTTTCAGCTCTTGGACTTGGCTTTTTCTAAGTTCTTTTAGCTTAAACATACTCACATCTGTCCCTAGTAACTTATTTAGTCACCCCTTAGCTTATTATATAGCTTTTAGCTTATTTTGAAAAATAAAAAATCTTAAAAACCTTATATAGTGGACTGTTAAGCTAAGCGGGTTCATTCCACTTATTTTTAAGTTCTAAAATTTTGTCTTCACAAAAGTTGCTTATTTTCAGTAGTAAAATAGTTTTGTAAAGAAAATTCAAGAAAAACCAAAAATAAAAATAGTGATAGCTTCTTTAGCCATTTGGCTTATTTTTACCTTTTCAAAAGCACTTTTCATTTTATATTTTTCCTAGTTTTCTGCACTTGTTTAGTATTTATATAAAAAGTTTTAGATTTTTCTTAGGTCATTTAGTATTTATTAGACTTTTTATTAGTTTTAAATAATTAATAAATAGTAATTAATTAATAATAAATACAAAATAAGTCTAAAAAATATATTTTCTGTTTTAAAATTAGTTTTATCATATTTTAGATTTTTCTAAGTTATAATTTCATTTTTCTAGGTTAATTTTGTATTTTCTTCTATTTTAGTGTATTTTAAATACTTAATAAATAGTTTTTAATTAATAATAATTACATAAATAGTTATAAAAATAATTTTATTTTTCTAATAATTTTCTTTCATCATTAGGATTGTAAAAATGTATTTTTCATATTTTTAGGATCTTTATTTCTTAGAATTCACTTTTTATTTTGTACGTTTGCGTAATTTTAATTTAAACGTAAGTTTTATTTTTTAAACGTTCATCACTTTAAATATAGTGATAGCGTTTATTTAATAGATTTTAACTTTTTAATTTTCTTAATTTGCATTTAAGTCGCTTTAATTTGTAGATTTTCTTTTAGTATAATTTTCCATCCAAAACCTTACTGATTCTATCCTTAGTAATCATTCTACCATCGATTAAGTGTTTTAACACCAATTCATCCTCCGTGGGACTTAACGACCGGAATTCCCTATATTCCTCGATCTTAAATTGCATTTGTGTTTGAGCGGTTTCAAGTCTGTTAAGACTTGACGGTTCAACATGAATCAAATTTTAAGCGCCACGGGGGAGGTCAGAAGCGTGTTCTAAGCATTTCGGACCCGTACTTGCACATATTCCATCGTTTGTAAGCAGCTTTTTTGTAAAGTTAATCAAAATCAAAAGTTCATTAACACTTTTCACAAGTGTTGATAACACCAAAATATTTTCATTCTTTGTTTTATGGCATGTTTTTCAAAACCCAAAATATTCATCTTTACCCTCTTACCCTTTTTGATTCTTTATTCCTTTACCCTCTATCAATTTGATTCTAAACTTCTATTCTCATGGAATCTCTCGAGAACGAATTAGGACGGTGAAAAGCTTGGACTTTATCACAAATGTCTAGAATTCGTGTTGTTCGTAAGATCCATTAATTACGCTTCGTGGAAATGGAAAGAAAAACCGAGGTGACAAAGGACCGGTACTTTCATCGATAATGGAGGTACTAAATCGTCCAACCTACGGTTATTCAAAGATCTAATCCTCGATTGCTCCTAAGTCGTCTAGAATTGATAATAAACTTTCACGATTTACGGTTAAAAGCAAACATGCAGAATTCAATCCGGTGACTAGCAAGAATGACTTACCTAATCTTCACGTTTCTCAAGAACCAAAAACGGAGTCCATAACGGAAGTGGTGGAAATTGCTAGCTCTCAGAGCACACTACTTGTCCCACCTCCGGATTTTTCAAAATGTTCTTTGAGTCTAAATAGTCATTCAGATCACCATGTTGGTTTTGTTGATTCTTTGAATGAACTGATTCCTTCTCATAACTCTCAAATAGAATCGTTTATTCCTTGTGTCGGTTGTGGTGAGCCTCTTTATGGTTCACCACGTCATTGTGTGCGTGTGTGCAGTGTGGTAATGATATTCATAACGGGAGTTGTTTGTTTTGTGGTTCGAGGAATTCATTTGATTATGATCCTAATCCGAACTCATTTAACGACCCTCAAATTTTTCTAATTACCCACCACGACCCGACATATCTTCATATAATCAACAATCTTCTTTGTGAATTTTGTGGAGGTCCTCACCAAGGATTTGAATGTCAACCCGAAATACGTTTGTCTATGAGCAGTTTTCGATGATGCTCGAAACTTTGGGTATGACCAATATCCATATGATTCACCAATCCGGGATCATGAGCTTTCTTGTTGTGAGAACTGTGGAGGTCCCCATTTCACTCGATTGTCAAACAGGAATCCATTTCCTTGTAACAATTATGACTATCACGACCAATCTCCACAAGTGCCAATGACTCAAACTCTCAAAGAAACCCAACAAGACACTTATCTAGAGCTTACGGAGTCGGTGAAAAGAACGAGGAGTTGAGTAAGACAACATTTCATAATGATCCCGCTTTTCTTGTGTAATTCAAAATTCACATGAGAAATCCATGGAAGAATTGCTAGGCAAGAGCGGTGCTAAAATTAATTCCCAAATTGCCTTTGAAAAAGCTATTAAGGAATCAATTGCACAAGAAAAAGCGACGAGATCTAGCTCGCAATTCGTTTATTCGATGATAGTGATGATGATGATACACTGAAGATTCATCGATTCATCGATGGATATCCCATGATTGAGATTCATTCTCAAACAACTGCTATCACACCCGAAGCTCCCACTCACTCTTTGAACATGGGGGATGAGCTTCTTGACACTGTTCCTGAAAAGGAATCGGACGAATTCATAAAGTCTAGTGTTGAGGACCTTGTCCCAATCCCAAGAGAGTCACAGGGAATTCTCGAGCATTTGTGTGATATCCCTACCCCTCCTGTCTTCCAAAATGATCATGTTGAGATGTTCTCTGATTCTGATGAGGACTATTCTTTATCTTGTGGAGACATAAGTTATGTGGGGGAATTACCTTCTGAGCTTGTTAGCTTAGGAGAAGAGAATGAAGAAGAAATAATCCAAGACGAAGCTCTTCGTCTTACAGTATTGAATGTTAATCTTCTCATTTCTAGAATCGAGGCTTTTAATGAAGAGCCTACTTCATATCCTATCCCTTTGAGGATAGTGAACTTTTGTTCAATGATTCTATTCCCGAATTACAAACGTTCCATTTTGATCATATAGGAGAGAAGATTAGTGGTATTACCACTTCTCATTCTCATAATTCTCTCCCGATTATGAATCATTCACTTTTGAGGAGTTCCCTAGTGAACTCGGTCAAATCAATCACGAATATGAATCATTTTCCTTTGAGGAGTTCTCCGTGAACTCACTCATATCATATCTCCACCGGAGTATGATAACTTCTACTTTGATCTAGACACACCCGGATATGTCTAGACCAATTGAGCTTAAAAGATGAAATTCATGAAACCATGAAATCTCCCATGAGTGATGATGAGTTAATCATGATCTTTATCATGACTTTCTTTCTCTTTTCACTTATCCCGTGGCTTCTCTGTTCTTCACTCCTTCGGAATGAAGACATTATCTTTGACCCCGCATTTTCATTAATCATTTTGAGCGGTTCTCTGTATATCTCATCGGTGTGGAACTTTCACGCACTTCAATGTTTATATAAACATCTTGAATGAAAGTCCGATGGAGATTGTCTCTTCCACTTACTTCCCATGAACCAATTTAATTGGGGTCGAGTCAAGCTAGCGACTCGGTAATCAAAAACGATGGTGAACATGGGTTTTCACCCGTGTGTACCACCTTAGTGTGGGGATGCCCACATGTTGTATATAGACCTAAAAATGAATGAAAATTGTAAATATTAAAAAGAGAATAATGTTGTGTTTCTACACTTAGCTAGTAATGTTATCTTTTACGTTCTAAGTTTCGGCATTACAGTAGGTACTTTGAATATTGAGGACAATATTCATTTCTAAGTGTGGGGAAATTCGCGAATTTGATCGTAAATGTACCCTTTTAGTCCCTTTTTCCCCAAAATGGCCAAATTTTAAAAATTTTTATTTAGTGGAAGTACTATGTACTAAACACAACAAATGGTAATCAGTCCACCATGTCTAACCCACATAAGGATTGGCTAATCCGAGAGCAAGCGGCTCTTGGTAAAGATATCTCAAATCCGTTTATGGCTTGCAATTTGCCTAAAATTGTATGGTGTTCAACTCACCATATCTTTAAACTAGTGAAAAGTTGGCTAGCCCGCAAGGTTATGGCTTGTGGTAAAGGCAGTTGAAAATCCATAATTGGTAATCGACTCACCAAAGATAATATTGATAATTTATCTAAGAGTTGGCTAGTCCGTATGGTACGGCACGGTAAAGACAAATCAAATCCGTTGACGACTTATGATTTGCTCAAAATCATTTGGTTATCATTGTACCAAGGTTCTTACTTGATCTCGAAACAATTGGCTACTCCGAAGTAATGGCTTTTGGTAAAGAGATGAAATCCATTAAATTTTCTCAAATCATTGCTAGGGACTAGCAATATCTTAGTGTGGGGATTGATGAGTGTCTAAATACTCATCATTTTATCTTGTTAGAATGCCAAAACATCCGAAAACACTCGTAAATGCTTCAAAATGATAAAAATATCACAAACAAGTGTTTTATATGTTTTAAATGCAAAACATCAAAATCGGTGAAAAACGTATCAAGTTTGCATAATTGGCGCTTTAGTCCCCAAGTTACAAAAGTTGTCAAAATTAGTCCACAGTAAGTCAAAAACTTGTAAAATATCATTTTAGGTCCTTGGGATTCACAAGTTGTTCAAAATAATCCTTTGAAGTTTAAAATCACAAAATTACAACTTTGGTCCCTCAACTTTGCAAAAGTGTCAAAATTAGTCCTAAGGTTTTAAAAATAAGAAAATAATCAAAATAAACCTTATACTATTTATAAATGGCAATATTGGTCCTTATGATAAACTTTTGGAAAATTACAAGTTTAACCCTTCAAGTTTCAGAAAATTACATAATAGGTCCTTAAGGTTTAAAAAATGGAAAATAATCATCCTTGGTCCTTGTACTAACCATATTTGGCAGGTTTAGTCCTTATTACAACTTTGGAAATGTTGCTAGTTCAGTCCCTGAATTTTGTTGGAATTACATTATTGGTCCTTGTATTTACTAGCTAAACCAAAATGGATCCTTTGTTAAATATCAATCCAAATCCAGCTAATCCAATATCCTGGCCCAACCCCAAGCCCAAAACCATAACCCGGCCAAATTTTAAAAGAAATAAACCCGCCCACCTGTTATCCCCTTTCTCCCACACACCTGCTACCATCCATCCTTCACCACCTGTGTAGCCACCACTTTCCACCTCACCTAGCCACCTTTACAGCTTCTTACCAACTCTTTTACACCTCCATATCCTACCAAAAACCATTTAATGCAAAGAACCTGCTTCAAGACTTTTCCCGCCAAAATGCCATGTGTATGGTTTTGATGAAATCTAATGATCCAAGGGCTGCAAACAAGTGGGATTTCATCAGAGGTCGACAAGGAAGCCTTTTGGATATCTATAAAGAAGAAAGAAGCCAGAAGAGAGAGGTGTCCCAGTTTTAGACCATTCGTAGTGTAGAATCTCGTTTTTAAGCTTAATGTTCTTTAAATTACGTAAGTTACTTGTTTCAAGGTTTGTAATTTTAGTTTAAGTCTCAATTTTAGTTTCAAAACCTTGTACCAATCCGCTTTTAATTCAAGTTCAAGTTTCACGTTAATTTGGTGATTCAATTAGTTGTTACTTAAAGATTAAAAGCTTCTTTTTCGGTTTAATAAGCTAACACAAGCTAGTGACAACTTATTGTTAGCTTATTATTGCTTAGTGCTGTTTAATTTCAAGAAAATAGAAAAAGTCAACAAAAAGTCAAAGGGAGCTCAAGATAAGCAGTTATGAATAATGAGCTGCTCATGGAAGAGCTTATTTGGTTTCTAGATTGTTGTTAACAAGCTAGGTGTTTCTGATCATTAGTTCTTTGTTCTATAATCCAATTCTCAGTTGTAAGCAATTTCAATATTTTCATGTTTTTTTCATATTACTGTACAATAGCTTAATAGTAGCTTATTGTTGTTATTTTATGCTTATTACTAGTTTCTAGTTGTATTTCATCAGTTTCATAAGTACTTAATATCTTTTATTTCATTTTGCTAAAAAATTCTTAAAAAGTCCAAAAACAGTTCAATAAGCATTCAGCTTGTTTGAGTGCTTATTTGCATCAGAGAGTTGTTAATTAGGATCACAATAAGTCATTGAACAAGTTTTATTCAGATAGTTAAGCTTATAACAAGCTTGTGCTAGTGTAAAAAATCAACTCAGCCCATGAAAAGGACTGTTTGGGATAACCATGTTTTAGGATATAGAAGCTTGTTACTGTTCATCTGCCACTTGGTAAAAGTTGATTAGGCTTATTTGAAGCTAGATAAGTAGTTCTCAGTAGGTTATAAGTTGATTTGAAGCATTGATAGGTTTTGAGTTTGTTGGTGCAAAGATAGAAAGTAAACTGCTCATATAAGCTCCTAATAAGCTGAAGCTTATTTAGCCCTCAACCTTGGCTTTTCCGGGTTCCTTGGAGTTCATATAGTGTATTCCCAAGAGTTGGTTTGGTCATGTTTAGCTTTGCACACATATGCACAACATCCGATCACACGACCATCAAAGAATGCATATTTTCGTATTTTTTTGTTTCTGCAGCAAATTTCTTTTATTTTTCATTTCTTCATCTTAAGTCCAATTCATCTGAAATTTGGTACGCTTAGAGATGGCTTGCTTGTGTACTTGGTCATATTTTTAGTTTATTTTTAATATTTTTTCTTAGCAGCTTTTTAAGGGCTTGAAAAAGGCACTTTTTGCCCTGCACCACAGAAAAATCAGCAGACCATGAGCTTATTGAGATCTTTTCAGCTCTTGGACTTGGCTTTTTCTAAGTTCTTTTAGCTTAAACATACTCACATCTGTCCCTAGTAACTTATTTAGTCACCCTTAGCTTATTATATAGCTTTTAGCTTATTTTGAAAAATAAAAATCTTAAAACCTTATATAGTGAATTTGTTAAGCTAAGCGGGTTCATTCCACTTATTTTTAAGTTCTAAAATTTTTGTCTTCACAAAAGTTGCTTATTTTCAGTAGTAAAATAGTTTTGTAAAGAAAATTCAAGAAAAACCAAAAATAAAAATAGTGATAGCCTGTTTAAGCCATTTGGCTTATTTTTACTTTTCAAAAGCACTTTTCATTTTATATTTTTCCTAGTTTTCTGCACTTGTTTAGTATTTATATAAAAGTTTTAGATTTTCTTAGGTCATTTAGTATTTATTAGACTTTTTATTAGTTTTAAATAATTAATAAATAGTAATTAATTAATAATAAATACAAAATAAGTCTAAAAATATATTTTCTGTTTTAAAATTAGTTTTATCATATTTTAGATTTTTCTAAGTTATAATTTCATTTTCTAGGTTAATTTTGTATTTTCTTCTATTTTAGTGTATTTTAAATACTTAATAAATAGTTTTTAATTAATAATAATTACATAAATAGTTATAAAAATAATTTTATTTTTCTAATAATTTTCTTTCATCATTAGGATTGTAAAAATGTATTTTTCATATTTTTAGGATCTTTATTTCTTAGAATTCACTTTTTATTTTGTACGTTTGCGTAATTTTAATTTAAACGTAAGTTTTAGTTTTTAAACGTTCATCACTTTAAATATAGTGATAGCGTTTATTTAATAGATTTTAACTTTTTAATTTTCTTAATTTGCATTTAAGTCGCTTTAATTTGTAGATTTTCTTTTAGTATAATTTTCCATCCAAAACCTTACTGATTGCTATCCTTAGTAATCATTCTACCATCTGATTAAGTGTTTTAACACCAATTCATCCTCCGTGGGACTTAACGACCCAGGAATTCCCTATATTCCTCTGATCTTAAATTGCATTTGTGTTTGAGCAGTTTCAAGTCTGTTAAGACTTGACGGTTCAGCGCGAATCAATCTTTTTTATATTTTTTTTAAGGAAAGGAAAGGTACGAATCTCAGGGTTTGAATTTGGGGGGTTGGTATTGCTACCGATTACTCTACTTATCTAATTATCTAATCTAAGGTGTATGTAGTCTATGTCTAATTAACGTGTGCTCGTATGATAGTTTAAAGATGTGTTTACTTAGGTTTTACTACTCCTTAATTATCTCCTATTGGTGGTTGAATTGTCACGTCCTTATTCCTAGTTGCGTTGTGTGTCTAAGGTTGTAGGGTATGCGTTTCTCCCTAACTCTTTGAACTTACCAAAGGGTCTCGTCTACAAAACCCACTAGGGATAATAAACTCTTACTCTAAGGCATTCTTTGGATGGTTTAGCTTACAACTACTCAAGGAGTCATATTCTAAGGTTTACAAAGATTTAATCAAGCATTAAGTACACAACGAATGACCTATCGCATTACTAGATCATTAATAAACTAAGATAAGAAACAACCAATCAATATTCAATAATTAAGTTTCATATTCCCTAAGCAAACACACAAGTAAATTAGCCGGACATGGAAAACATGCAAGCATACTGTTAGGAATTAGAAATTCCAGGTATTAAAGAGTCAGTCACCTCAAGTATATGTAATCGTTAGAAAGCTCGTAGTCGTAGTTATTTTAAGTTAAGTAGTACTTAGTTAAGTAACACCGTGGAGGACAGACGGGTCTTTACCCATCAGTATGCTTGATCCACACCCGTTGTGTGGCATTTTATTGTAAGACTATAAATACTCTCTACCTTCCAAGGTAGAGTTGGAGCTCATAATAATATTTTCTTTCTCTCACTATAGTTCCCAACTCTCTTCCTTTCTCTCACTAGAACTTTCTCTCTCTAACATACTTATATGCCTACTTTGATCATGGTTTAGAGTGTTTGTGAAATCCAATATCTTACAATTGATATCAAGAGCCATGGTTTGATCACTCATCTTTCATGCTCCTTGTTTTGGTGGATTTCATAAGGTTTTTGGGGTATTAAGGGTTTAGGAGAGTTTGATTCATTTGGACAAATTTTAGTGTTAAAGTATGAATTTTGCTTGTACTTTTGTGTTTAGGATCATCATATGTGTTTATGTTTTGAATTGGAAGGCTTAAATCATTGTGGTTTGGTTGTTTTGAATTGATAAAGTGGTTATTTGTGAAAGAAGGACGAAGCGAGTTGAGTCTCGGACTTGTTTTTCTTCAAAGAGTTGCTTTGTTATTTGATGCGAGTTGGTACATGCGACTTAGCTGTTTAGCGAGTTGATATTTATGCGACTTGGGTTCTAAGCGAGTTGTTTCTTTAAGCGACTTAGCTATTTAGCGAGTTGTAACGCTAGCGAGTTAATTTAAGCGACTTAGTGTTCAAGCAAGTTGATTGTGTTGCGAGTTGATACTAAAGCGAGTTGGCTATTTAGCGACTTGATTCATTAAGCGAGTTGATTGTGATGCGAGTTGATACTAATGCGACTTGGCTATTTAGCGAGTTGACTGCTTAAGCGAGTTGTGTATTTAGCTATTTGTTCATTTGGACCTGTTACTTCTTCGTGATACATTCTTATGGTTGTTCTTTTGGTTTAGTAAAATCCCGTGAAAGGATCAATTTCCGGTTTAATCAAAGAATAGTAAAATCCGTAGAACTTGTTATCATGGCAAACATCGTTCCCACGATTGCTTCGTCGATGGTGAGGATGTTCAAGCTTGGCTCGAGATACTCGCCCACCCATGCTTGATGAACCGACTATGACTCTTGGGCTCAACGAATCAGTTATCTTGTCTTGGAAAAGAAAATGGGGTTAATATTCTCAAATCCATTGATGAAGGACCTTACCGAGTTGAAACTACTAGAGATGTACTTGATCTCGCTAAAGATGGAACTTTGATTTACTGGAATGGACAGACCAAAGATGTATGATAAGCTCGATGATAAGGAGAAGAAGAGATTTGATGCAGATATCCGAGCGTCTAACATTATACTGCAAGCTCTTCCAAAAGACATCTACAAGCTTATCAATCACAACACCGAAGCAAAAGCTGTATGGGATAATGTCAAGATGCTTCTCTCTGGCTCGAGTTAACTATTGAAGACCGAGAATCACAGGTTATATGATGAATTTGAGCACTTCAAGATGAAACCGGATGAGAGTGTTTATGAGTACTATGTGAGGTTTCACAAGCTTGTGAATGACATGAGAAATATTAAGATGACAATGCCGAACATTAAATTTGAATTCAAAGTTTGTGAACAATATGAATCGAGAATGGCACAAGTTCGTCACTTCTGTAAAGCTTACCAAAGGTTTGAAGAATACAAACTATGAGCAACTCTATGCCCTACTTCTTCAAAATGGGAGACATGCCATGATTGAAAAGAGGATTCTTGATCAGTTCAAAGGTAAGGGAGAAACAAGCTCAACAAATGATTCAACTGCTTTTTTCACAAATGATGGGAACCAAAGCTTCTCAAGTTGTACCCACGGGAGATGGTAATCACAAACTCATTTCTGATCCAAGGTTCAAGCAACCGGATGCAAATCTTGTCATGGAACATTTCATCAATCAACTGGCACTCATGGTTAAAGAGAACAGACACTTTCACCTCACACTAACAAACTTCACACCCGAATGAGATCCGAACCGCCTCCAATCTTCACAACCATGCTTTGATTAGAGATGGGAAAATTATGGGGCGATCAATTCAAGAAAGGCGGTTTGATCAAAAAAGGGTGGAGCGGTGGAGGTTATGGTGCAATTCAAAATCACGGGAAGGAATGGAAATCGAGTCAAGCTAAGCCAAAAAATGCTATAAGCGTGGTGGTGAGGGACACATTGCAAGGCCGCGCATCACCAAAATGCCCTCGAATCTTTGAGTACTTGAGGATAAGATGTTGCTTGTGCAAGCTCAAGATAATGGGCGACTTTGGATGAAGAGGAGTTGTTGTTCTTGGTCGAGGAAATGCTAAAACATATGATGCGAGATGTGGATGAGCAACCAATTCGGAGATAGGCCATAATCATCGAATGCCTTTCAAGTATCTCGATTGTGATGCATATGACTCTAATGTTGATGAAGAACCCGATTACAAACCATCTTCATGGCTAGCATTTCTCCAATGGTCTCTCTAAAGTCTCTTCATCACCTCAAGCTCGTCCATCAAAAGACAAACTCATCTCGAGGTATTAAAATTATACGATGAAGTTGATGAGCAAAAGATACATAACAGTATAATCAAGCTGTGTTTATTGAATCGGATATTGAAAATATGGGTAATATCAATGTTGTCCCATATGATCAATATGTGATACAAAGTGAAAGTGAGATTGTACCAAGTGATGCATCTTCATTGTCAATAATGATTATGTTTTGATGAATTCACCGCATGTGCCTCGATGATTACGTAATTTCGAACTAAATGCCTATAAAGAACGTGTTGCTATTTATGAACAACGTGCAAAATTTGAGTTGACCACTCGTGAGCGGAAATGGATGACCAAGTGCGTACAATCATTAGAAAATGTAATTTTAGAGAATAAATATTAAAACAAGAGTTAAATTCCTTGCAAGAAAAGCTTTCTAAAGCGCTAAGCAAAAACAAGAACTTCAAGAAAATGTGAAAATGCTTAAGCAAGAATTTAATGCAAAGGAATCAAAACTCTTGAAAGATTTTTCTAATCGAAAACTTTGAAAAACAAACTTGAAAACAAGTTGTACATACAAGGGACACCATTCGATTGCTCACATGATCACTAAGCATAGAGTCTTAAGCGATAAGCATAGCATTCCCTTGTTGAGGAACCAAATCCAGAGGTCATTAAAAAGGCTAGAAATGCTCATAAGGTTCTTTATGATGGCAAGGAAATCCTTAAACCTAGACGAAACCTAGTTGCGTTGAGTGCACCGAGGAAGATAAGAAATTAGATGAAGTCACTAGGAAAAGATGAACAAGAAATTAGATGATCCTAAATGCAAAGAGAAGAAAATAAAGATCACACCCATGATTACAAGAAGGAAAATTGGATTTCCTTGAACATGTTTAAGCCTCGGACATTGTTAACACCGAACAAGTGTTCGGAAAAGGATTTAGATAAGCAAAAGCGAGAATCTAGTTGTAACGAACCCTCCCTTAGGAAAATGCCTAGAGCGATCGTGTATCCTCCTAATACACCAATGCATCTTGTTCCTAGAACAATTGCCACTAAAAGCAAGACCTTAATTAGTCAATATGTTATCTTTCAACTATTTGTTGATTTTGAGAAAACTTGCAAGAAAAGGATCACACCCATGGTATTCTTGAAGGAGAAAGGGCTTTGAGCAAACTAAAGAATGTTATTTAAGCGAAGTCATGCCTTTCTTTAAGCGCTAAAAGATCATTTTGAAAGTCTTAAAAGGGAATGAACTTAGACATTAAAGAAATGGAAAAAGAGTTTGATGCAATGATAGTTGAGGTTAGTGACTATGAGCGAGCACTAAAATATAATGAGATTGAGAGGAAGAACTTGCATACATTAAATGAGACTCTTATTCTTGAATGTGTTGCTCAAGATATGTTTTTCATTTGCTACAAATTGTTCTATTAATGCTTCCTATTTCATGAACTATCATTGCCTCGAAAGTCTCCCATGATCGTGTCATTGAGCTTGAAAAAACTAATTACGAACTAAATGAGAAAATTGAACCGGATGATCACGACAATTTGGTTAAACATTTTTCTAAACTAGAAGTTGAGCATTTTAATTTACAACTAAAATATCAACATCTTAAAGAAAATGTCAAAACTTCAAATATCAAGACATCCTCGGATGCTCTGAGACTTTGATGCGGTTTTCAAATTAACAAGCGTGATGAATGATTCAAGCTCATTGCAACACGATCGAGAAAGTTGAAAGCCCAAATCTCTCAATTAAAGGGTCAAACGAACAATATGACAGGCTCCCAAATGCCTCCTCCTCTAGATTCTCGAATTCTCAAACGTTTCATCTTCAAAACTTAGTAAATGCATTACAAAGGAAAGCGAAAGTTTTCTAGAAGAAAATGAAAAGGTTAACGTCATTTCAATGAGTTATTTGAATCTATAAAGGTCACTCAGAACAAAAATAACGAAACGGTAGCCTCGTTCTGAAAAGAAATTGAGAATCTAAAGAGTCGTGTAAAGGGGAGATGCCAATGACCAATGGGAGAGTGGTGTATCAAAGGTACATAAATTGTAATAAATATGCTTTATGCATGAAATATGTTCCTACTCATCTTAGGAATAACAAACTTGCTATTCAAACATATTTCTACATCTTAAGGACAACTTAGAATGTCTCCGTGAGATTGTAGAAGAGGATAAGTTAGAAAAACCGGATGATAATGCAATTGGCCATGCATGCTTATATGCCAAACGATCTCAAGAACTTCTAGAATGCCTAATTACAATATGCCCTAAAACCTTAGGTGAGCAAGTCAATCCCTTGATACCGTGTTCTATGCCTAGTGCCAAGCATGCAAGTCATTCAATGACAAATGTTATGAATGTGAACCTAATGTGCCTTCAAGCGATTCGATTCCAATCATTAGTGCTAAGAATGTGAACTCGAGTGTGCCCTCTAGGTGTTCAAATCCCAAGAATTCAAGTGTTTAAAAGTTAATCTTAGTGTGCTGCATGTAGTTCGGATCCCAAGACATCTAAACAGTGAAGCAAATAGTAGCAAAACCAACTAATGTTCCCATTCCTCTACAGAGTAATCGGTGACATTAAAGCAAGCGGTCAAAGTCTCAAGACAATAGAAGGAATGATAAGACCTCAAGCTAAGAATGTGCATTGGAAAAGAGTAGAAGACCAACCTAGGAACTTTAAGTTTGAGCCGAATAAAACGAATCGTGTTGATTCTAGTATTAGCCATAGGCGTCTTGTAATTAAGTCGAATTCGATACTATTTGCAAACCTTGTAATGATGTCTCGCTTGAATTCATTGCTAATCATGAATATGGTATGAATACTTTGTCTAATCTTGTCTAATCCCGGTGAATCTTGTCAATGAAAATTATCATGCTAAGAAGGCAAAAGGCAAAGGAGAAAGAAAGTTAGAAAAGCGGTGGAAACCCAGGAAGAACATTTAGTAAGTTAGGCTATCATTGGATACCGTTGGTCATAAGACTAATCGGACAATTCCCACTAGAAAATGGATGCCTCTTGGTAGAACTATTCCTTAAGAAGTGAGCACACTTTGAATAGGGCTATCTGAGACACTAGTCTTGCATCGATTCATAATGATTCCATTGCCTTAATTTCGATATGAATGCTTCTATTTCTTATGTGGATGTTCCAACCATTGTTACTAACCAAAAGGAACCCATTCTTGCATAGGGATCCCAATTATCCGATTATCCATTCTTATGCGTGTTCAACCGCAGATCGTTCAAATCGTTTTGTGGTACTGGACTCAGTGGTCCAAGCATATGATTTGGCGACGGTCACGCTCATGAACTTCATGAGCAAATTCATCGGAGACGATTAGATTCGTAATGATCATTTCGTGCAATTATGGGTTATGGTGATTATGTTGTTGGTGATAGTGTTATCTCTAGAGTATACTATGTGGAAGGTCTTGGTCATAATCTTCTCTGCTGGTCAATTCGTGATTACGATCTAGAAGTAGCCTTCAAAAACATACTTGTTTTGTTAGAGAACTTGATGGTAAGGAACTGTTAAGAGGAACTCGTGGTTCAAATCTTTACACCATCTCTATCGATGATATGATGAAGTCTTCTCCAATTTGCTTGTTGTCAAAGGCTTGAAAACAAAGTCATGGTTATGGCATCGTCGTCTCAATCACTTGAACTTCGGCACCATCAATGATCTCTCCGTAAAGGACTTAGTTGTAGGTTTACCTAGACTAAAGTATGAAAAGGATCATCTTTGTTCAAAGATGCCTATTGGGAAAAAGCAAAAGTATGCCCATAAACCCAAACCTACAAACTCAATTACGAAGTTCTTCATACCCTTCATATGGATTTATGTAGACCAATGAGAGTGCGAGAATATCTTTGGGAAGAAATATGTGTTAGTTGTGGTTGATGATTACTCTAGATTCACACAGGTCAAGTTCTTAAGGACAAAGGATGAAACTCTCGATATCATCATCAAACTCATCAAACAATTGCAGTTCGACTTAACAAAACCGCCGTAATTATCCGAGCGGACAATGGTACCGAGTTTGTTAACAAACAACTTAGTGAATTTTATGAAAGCATTGGAATCGACCATCAAAGAAGTGTTTCACGAACTCCTCAATGAGCAGTGTAGTTGAAGGCAAATCGAACTCTTGTGGCCGCTAGAACAATCTTGATTTACTTAAAGGTTCCAATGTTTCTCCGGGTGATGCTATTGCCCCATGCATACTACACAAAATCGTTCACTGATTCACCTTTTCATGGAAAAACTCCATATGAACCGGTCCACAACAGAAAACCTAATCTCTCTTTCCTTCGTGTGTTTGGTGCATTGTGTTATCCAACTAATGAGGTCAAGACTTAGGCAAGCCGAGAGCTAAAGCGGACATTGGAGTTTTTGTAGGGTATGCACCAAACAAAAGGGATACGAATCTACAACAAAAGAACCCGAAATATCATGGAAATAATTCACGTTCGTTTGATGAGTGACCGGTCAAACGGCTCTGGACAATCCTGTTGGGACCCGCACTTCAAAAGCAGTCCCATTGGTTTATCCCTTGTTCCAAACTCTTCTCAAGAAACTCCATATGTACCTCCATCCAAGATGATTTAAAGAAATTTCTTGATCCTATGTTTGATGAACTTTATGATCCAAGTACTAATGAGGTGTCGATTCCTACAACAGAGGTCGCTCATATTCACGTGAATGAAGTCAATCCTCGGTCTCAATATCATTAAGTCAAGAAGCTGCTGCACGATCCTTCATCTCATCAACAAATCATCATTCTTCAAATGTACATCATGGAACTGTTTCTAGCATCAATGATGAAGTTAATCCCTTTGCTACTCCTCAAGATGCTCCATTTGAAAACATATTTGCTCACGAATCTTCATCGAACCATCTTCTTCGGAGACATCGACTCTGCTACTTCATCCCTCAACAACTACCACATGAACACCTCGGAAAATGGACTCACGATCATCCATTAGACAACATCATTGGAAATCCTTCTCGTCCGGTATCCACTGTAAACAACTTTTTGCTATCGATGCCTTATGGTGCTTCTTTAACTCTGTACTCTCAAAGATCGAACCTAAAGATGTTAAAGCTGCTATGAATGAAGACACCGGTTCAATGCCATGCAAGATGAAATTCATGAGTTTGATCGATTAGATGTATGGGAATTAGTACCAGCTCTAGATTGTGCTATGATCATTGCTCTTAAGTGGATCTTCAAAGTGAAGCTTGATGAGCATGATGATGTTTTGAAAAATAAGGCTAGGTTAGTGGCTAAAGGTTATCGTCAAGAAGAAGGTATAGACTTTGAGGAATCTTTTGCTCCAGTTGCTCGTATCGAGGCGGTCATAATCTTCTTAGCTAATGCTTCTAGCAAGAACATGGTTGTTTATCAGATGGACGTGAAAACCGCATTTCTTAATGGAGATCTGAAAGAAGTGGTTTACGTCAGCCATAGGGTTTTGTGAATCCAGTGCATCCTACTCATGTTTATTGCTTGAAAAAGGCCCTATATGGGTTGAAGCAAGCTCCAAGGCATGGTATGATACATTGTCAAAGTTTCTTCTATCTACGGATTTAGCAAAGGAGCGATTGATCCTACTTTGTTCACCGAATGTCGTGCAAACACTTAATTCAAGTTCAAATTTATGTTGATGATATTATTTTGCCTCGATGACCCAATGGAATGTGATCGTTTTCTAATGAAATGGGTTCAAAATTTCAAATGTCAATGATGGGACAAATGTCATTTTTCTGGGATTATAAATTTCACAATGTCCGGAGGCATTTTCATAAATCAATCTAAATATGCAAATGAGATTTTAAAGAAATTTGGGTTTGATTCTAGTGACCTGTTGACACTCCCATGATTGAATGAACCAAGTCGGATGAGGACCACTCGGGGATCATGGTAGATCAAACAAAATATCGTAGTATGATTGGATCCCGATGTACCTCACTGCCTAGTAGACCAGACATCTTGTTCATTGTTTGCATGTGTGCTAGATACCGAGCTAAGCCTACAAAAAGCACCTTGAAGCGATTAAGCAGGTTTTTGGTATCTCCAAGGAACCATCAATATGGGACTTTGGTGCAAAAGACACCGGTATGTCACTAACAATATGCGGATGCGAGATCATGCAGGTGTCAAGATACTCGTCGAAGTACATCCGGAGGTACTCGGTTTTGGGTGATAAGCTTGTGAGTGGTCTTCAAAGTAGCAAATGAGTACTTCTATTTCCTCTCTGAGGTTGAATACATAGCCATGTCATCTTGTTGTGCTCAAATCTTATGGATGAGATCTCAATTATCGACTATGGCTTTGAATTCAACAAAATCCCTCCGCATCTTGTGATAATAAAAGTGCTATTGCTCTCTCATGCAACAACGTTCAACACTTTCAAGAGCAAAGCATATCGACATTCGACATCATTTCATCAAGGAACAAGTGGAAAAAGGTGTGGTGGAACTCTATTTTGTGAGGTCTCGAATATCGGTTAGCGACATCTTCACCAAAGCTCTTCCAAGAGAACGTTTTGAGTTTATTCTTCCACGTCTTGGCTTGAAAAGCCTTCAACGAAACACTCAAACGTCTTCGGGAGGAAGACGAGGAGTAAAGGTCTATCTTCATCTATCTCTTGTATATATCTATTCGAAAATCAAAATACAAAATTATAAAACCTTCAAAATCAAATAGAAAAATATAAAACCTTCAAAATCCATAAAATTTGAAAAAAAATTTGAAAAATCTTCAATATATATATATATATATATATATATATATATATATATATATATATATATTGTCAATTTGTTATGTTTTTTTCTTTCTGTTCGAAAATATCTACGGTCTTTGTACCGTCATTCAAAGAATGACACGGACTTTAGATGTTGTTCAATTCTTAAAAAAAAAAAAAAAAAAAAAAAAAAATTATTTTTGAGAGAAAGAGAAACAATGGTTTATTGTCATTTCGAGCAAGAACAGCTTTTTTAAAGAAAGAACGAGCCATACTTTATCATGTTTTTCAAAATTCCATGCTCGATTCTATAAACATTTATCTGCGAAAACTAATCGCTTTGAAAAATAACTCGCCTCTATTTTGATAATCATCGGACTTATTTGTCAAAATATCAATCTCTCAATCAACAACCTATGTCATTAATTGAGGGGGAGAATGATTTTAATTAAATTAAAAAGTTATTTGGCATTCAATCATTTTCAAAAGATATACATGCATGTTTTATCAATGGAGTTTAAAGTCTTAAATTCCGATCCTTATCAGTTAAAACGCTTTCATAATCAAGTCAATTCTCCTTTAAAGCGTTCAAAATCAATTTAAATCTATAAGAGATCACAAATCTCAAATGATTTGATAATTGTGATCGGGAGAATGTGTGATTTAAATTGGATTTAAACCGATAATTCGGTAAATGGTTTTATAAGGATGTACAAGCTCTCCTTCCCACATGTGACAAACGATTTCAAATTTTCCATGCACATGTTGAGGGGAGCATCTATCTTAAACCTATGATTTGAAATGTGATCACTTATCTCAATGTGCGGGTTCCTCTAGTATGTGCAAAACTCTTTTCAAATCTCGAGGCACATATTGAGGGGAGCAAAATTATGAAAATCTCATCCTTCCCAAAATGCTTTATCTACTTGATTTGATCGTGGAAGTGAGGTTGATATCTTTTAGAAAATGGTAATCAAAGAAGTTAATTCTTCCTCTTGCCTCCGTGTGCAAAGCGATTTCAAACATTTGATGCACATGTTGAGGGGAGCACTTGTTCTAAAATATCAAAAACAATTCGGTACAAAATGTTTTGATAATATATCACAAGTATCTGAATTGATTTTCAAATGGTTTTCAATTGGTTCAAATGGCGGATGAACAATACCAAATAGACCACCAAATTTACTTTATGTACGGTGATATAAGGATGATAAGGTTAGGTATTGGTTCCCATGATCCGCCAGAATCGGAGGGATCTACCGAGACAATCCACTAGTTAGTGTAGAAGTCCTTAGGTATGATGATAAAAGGAGAAAAGTGAGATATGGGAAGAGTGCGGTGAGACAGAGCGAGTCTTGGAACAAACCCAACAAGGTTCTTGCTATGAAGTCTCGGTAAGCAAGGGGTTGAAGAATTAAAAGAATTGAATGAGAAAAGGGTAAAACAAATAGCCCTCCATATATTCAACCTTAGGGCGTAAACCGGGTTCAACTCATATGCTACTTGATGGTAACATCGGTATTGAAGACAAGACGTCATGGACCCGGTGACGACGCGCACTAACTTCCCAAGCTACTCAAGTTCCTCTTAAAAGGGCTTGTTTCATTCTCACGGGAACCTACATAATCTATCGACTTTCTCTGAGATTGTTGATATTGAAGAAGGAGACCCTCTCCCTAGTCTCCCAGACAGAACCTAATATGCACATGTTGAGTCTAGAGCCACGAGATCATCAATAAATCTCATTAGGACACTTTCATTGAAGACTCTCTGCTTCACACAATGTGGAAGAGAGATTTTATCTTGAGTCCCGCATTATCCTTGTGGTATTGCCGAACATCCGAGTGATATGCAAACATACTCACAATGAAGATGGAAAGCCTTCGGAGCCAACATCAAACAAGCTCCCCGGTGGGTGGCATGTGAGATCTATCAAATAGATCAACCATGTGACAACCGAACGAGAAACAATGGGCGATTCAATCTTTTGAATCAATCTCGGTTCGAGTTATGGATTGACGGATACCTTTGAAAAACCGGTCTTGGTGCTTAAAAATTATTTTCTTTAGCAAATCGACCGTATGCGGACATTTCAAATCAAAAGGTGTTTTATGATTGATAATTGATGTTCATTAAAACCTTCGTTGTATTGCAAAACAATTTCTATTGAGCAATACACGATTGTTTTCAAATATCTTTTCATCAATCGATGGATTTATATTCATTTGGTTCACTCACTCCGTGTTGTCTTCTTTGAGACGTTCCGGTTTGAGAACAGCTAAGAGTACCGCGAAACCTATCAAGGAAAATTCTTGAATTATACGATCACAGAGCGATTTGTAATGATCAACGGGGAACCGTGGGCGTGCACCTTGTTGAACACAAACAGACCTTGACAGATCTTTGAGCACTCATGGATCGTTAGTGTTGCCTATGTAATCATAAGCAAACTAATAGAAAATCTCTACAACCCGTATTCTATAGCGGAATGTAAATACAAGTTGTTATAACTAAGAACACTTTGATCCTCTATGGATCTTTTATTAACTGAAACACTATGTTTCGGATGAGTTTTCTATTACAAACTATCAAGTTCCTTTTATAGACAAGGAACCCTAAACTATTACCACTCAATCGACTAAACATTTAATGAGTAAAACACTAAGTAATATTGAGCAGTACAAGAATACCCATGCTAACCTCGGGCCGTTCAATAATAATGATGAGTTAGCATTTAAATAATAAAGCGCATGCCGATCCTAGTCGACTTCCACCCTTCAACAGAAACATGGCACGGCTTCTATACTTCAATGAGTCTCTTCTTCACAGATTCTGCTTCTTCAGCAGAATCCTTCTACCGTATTGACAAGCAGACATCCTACTTCTCATAATTCCCAACAATCCTCCCATAAACCGGAATTTGACTTGGTTAAGTTCGGTTTCGACCTGATAGATCTTTAGAGACTGCAGACTAGAGGATTGTTCGTAAACATCAGTAGCAAAGAACCAAGAATAATCTCATCTCTATGATGACGAACTTTGACGCGCCAATTCTTTGCAGCAACACATGACATAGTGTACATCAATACTTATTAGTTGCATACTATTCTCATCACATCCAGGTGTGTTAACTCCTGGGAGAGGTGAATCATTGAAAATAATGGATTTGATGTCTCTTAACCAATAGCCATTTCTACTGGAGTAGCCAAGTGTTTAAGTTCGAAAACTATGGTACACTGATAACCATCTAATTTATTGGCAAACCGAAACCATATAAACGGATTTGATGTGTCTTTACAGTGGCCGTTTGCTCGGGACTAGTCAATTCTTAGAATTGGTGAATTGATAACCAAATGTGGATTCGGTGCCTTTACCACAAGCCATATACTTGTGGGGTAGCCAATTCTTGGATTCCAAAAGGAATAGACCATGGTGAATTGATGACCATACAACTCTCAACAATTAAGCATGGGTGGTTGCGAACCCTATGATTTTGAGCAAATCATTACGACTATCAATAGATTTGATGTGTCTTTACCAAAGTTGTACCTTTGGACTAGCCAACTCTTTGATACATACAAGGTATATCCGGTGAGTTAAAACCATCAACAACAAACACCAAAAAGAAAGTTAGTTTTTTTTTTTTTTTTTAACAAAGAAAGTTAACAAACAAAACAGAACAAAATAAACAATACAAAAGAAAATCCTCTCATGAGGCATATTCCTCCCCTGAGGCCTATGCCTCCCCTTAGACTTTGCAGTTAAGGGTTAAGCATTCCTATATTGACCACAAGGTGTTGAAACCTTGGTCCATCAAAAGCTTTTGTTAAAAGATCTGCCACATTGTCATCTGTATGAATTTTAGCCACATTTATCAAATGTTTTTCATATGCATCTCTTATAAAGTGGTGCCTGATTTCGATATGTTTGGTTCTCTTGTGAAAACTGGATTTTGACAATGCATATGGTACTACGATTATCAATAAAAGAGTTGTGTTCATGAAGTTATACCCATAATCCAAAGAATTGATTTTGAATCCAAAGGACACATCCACGACAATTTGCGACAAACATACTACGCTTGATGGTTGAGGTAGCCACAATGGTTTGTTTCTTGCACCGCCAAGAAATCAATCTCTTTCCAAGGAATTGACACCTCCAGCCAGGATCTCTATCCGATTTGCACCAAAGATAATCACTGCCACTATATGCTTCCAACTTAAAAGGAGACTCTTTTGGGTACCAAAGGCCTAAATGAGGTTGGCCTTTGAGGTACTTAAAGATCTTCTTGATCGCATTGAGATGGGAAGTAAGTGGGTGACTTGATGCCGAGAGCAAACACTCACAGAAAGGTAATATCGGGCCTTGAAGCCGTTAGATACATTAATGAACCAATCATTGATCCAGTATAAATGAACTTTCACGGGAAGATCCGGTTCATTGTTGGCTTTTGTCTTTGGAGCTTCATAAGGTGTTGTGGCGGTCCGACACCTTCCATACCAAATTTCTTCAACATGTCCTCACATATTTATCTTGGTGATAAATATCCCATCTTGTTTCTTGAACTTGGAGACCCAAAAGAAAGTAAGCTCCCCATAGCACTCATCCGAAATTCTCCTTCATCGGATCCTCAAATTCCCTACACCAAGCTTCTTTATTGGATCCAAAATGATGCCATCCACATACACTTGCACAAGTATGATGTCTGTTGAGTTCTTCTTGAGAAAAGAGTCTTATCAATGGCACCTCTTACGTAGCCATGCTTGGAAGAAATGATGAAAGCCTAGCATACCATGCCCTTGGTGCTGATGAAGACCATAGAGAGCTTTAACTACTTTGTAAACATGATTAGGATGATCCGGGTCTTCAAATCCTTTGGGTTGTGTGACATAAACTTCCTCTTGATCTCACCATACTGAAAAGCACCTTTAACATCCATTTGATACAACATGAAGCCCATGTAGGATGCATAGGCCAAGAAAATTCGAATAGCCTCTACTCTAGCAACAGTGCAAACACTTCATCATAATCAATCCTTCCTCTTGCTCGTAACCTTGAGCAACTAATCTTGCTTTGTTTTAATAACCACACCCTTGCATCTCTTTTGTTCTTCATAATCCATTTAGTTCCAATAGCATATTTGCCATCCGGTAATGGTACCAAGATCCAAACTTGTTGGTTTTGAAACTATTGCATTTCTTCTTGCATTGCTTCAACCCAACTTGAGTCTTCAAGAGCTTGAGAGACCTGGTTGGTTCTACTTGAGAAAGAAAACATGCAAATGTAAAATGCTTGAAGTCCGTGTGATTGTCTCTTTCTTGATTTGATACATAAGAGAAAAAGCAACTTGTCCAAATTTAGGACTAGAGATAGCCCTTCGAGTTCTAACAGAGCTAGAATGTCACCAATAATATTGGATTGAGGGTGAGTTATGTTGATTCTTTTAGTAGCGATGGGGTTGACATCAATGGTAGGTTCAAGATTAGTCACAGTTGGTACAAAAGTTGTGTCATAGAAAGGTGAGGTGAAAATGCCGATTGGGTTGATGATTTCCAAGATCGAAGGTCTTGGAAAGCAGTATCTGGTTCACCAAAGTCGAGGACACTTTAGTAGGAATAGGAGTAGTAATGGTCGAGCTTTCGGTGATTTGATGACGATGGGAGGCGCATCGGTGTCGTGAAACATGGTTTCCAGCGACCTCATTTGCAAACTCCCATTCACCTTCTCGACTTCAAGCTTAGCTGCAAACTCTTGAGTCTGAAGCCTAGCAAGGTCCTTAGCATAGTGTGATTCATCTTCACTCTTAGCGAGTATCTCTAGAAGTGTTACCGCAACATTGTTAGGGGAGAAAGAAGGCACAAGTATAGGTTGTTCATCATCTTCAAATTCACTTCAGTCGACATCCAAGGTACCGCATTGTTAGTGGGAGATGCTTGAGAGCACTGCACTTTGGTTAGCCATATGTCTAGAATAACCCGGATAGTTAGTTAGGAAGTCGAGGTCAAAAGACCACACATGACCTTGTCCTTGAACATTGGGCTTATCTTCCGGTATCTCGGGTTCAAAGTCTCCTCTATCTTCTTGGTAGATAAGTTGTACACCGTAAATTTTGCTATGAGTGAATAACCCACAATATAACCATCATCGCCTTTCTCATCAAACTTCCCCAACGGATCATTGGTGTTTAGAATGGTCACTTGACAACCAAAAGGTTTGAGGTAATGAATGACTGAATCTTCCCAAAGAGAAGTTCATATGGTGTTTTAAGGTGAGGTCTAGTAATGGAGACCCTATTAAGCACATAGAAAGATGTGCCAACAACTTCGATCCGAACATAGTGGGCAATTTAGAGTCGCAAGCATTGATCTTGCGACCTCTATCAAGGTCCTATTCTTTCTTTCACTACCCCATTTTGTTGCGGGGTTCTTGGATTGCTATAGTCCCTTTTTATCCCTTTAGACCTCTGAGTTCTATAATAATAGCATTCTTGAACTTTGTCCCATTATCACATCGAATTCCCTTAACCTTCTTGTTCAACTGATTTTCAACGAGGGTGATGAAGTCTTCGACCTTGGATTTGTTTCATCTTTAGACCTTAGAAAGAACACCCAACAAAATCGCTATATCCATCGGTGATAACCAAACAAAAGTACTTGTGATCAATGCTTCGACTTGAGTTGGACCAAATAGATCCATATGTAACGGTGAAGAGGCTCGAGATAATGCTCATAGCAGTGATAGCTTTGTAGGAGGCTCGTGTTGCTTCCCTTTGTTGCATGCAACACAATTATGATCATTGGAGAAAACTTTGGTGGTAGACCTTCAACAAGACCCTTTTAGAGAGTGTGTTTATGGTCTTGAAATTCACATGAGCCATTCTCCTATGCCATTTGTTAGACTCATCCAATGATGCTTTAGCCAAAGAACAAGTGAGGTCACCTTCAGGAAGAATTTCATTGAGGTTGAATGTGTATAGATTGTGAGTTCGAGGAACTCTCAGTAGAATTGAAGTATCTTCTGGAAGCTTGAATTCTTTAGAAAGCACAAGACATTCATCTTCAAAGAAGAGTACCTTGTTCTTGGTGTCACAAATTTGTGAGGCCGAGAACAAGTTGAAGTTCAAGTTCCCAACATAGTACACATTCTCAAAGTTCAAGAGGGAGTCTTGATGGTGCCTTTCCCAGAATTCTACCATCACTTCCACCAAAGGACACATTGCCTCCTTCTTCAATAGGGACAAAATTGTGCATCATATCTCTATTTCCAGACATACTTCTTGAACAGCCACTATCAACAATACCAATATCTTTATGCTTAAGAGGATGATCCTACATAAACAAACATATATACAATAGAATGTTAGTATACAGAGGAGGCTCAAGTCATTGTTGACTTGAACCTGCCTTGTGGATCAATAGATTTAGGTCTGGCAAAAGAGTAAGATCCACCATTGTTCTTGGGTTTCCATTGATATTTGGGTCCCTTATTATTCCAAGAACAACCTGCTGAGGACTTGACAGCAGTACCCCAACATCCTTTCCCATTATTCATAGAGTCAACATGTGCAAGCCAATAACCATGTTTAAAGAATGGGCTAGTGGGTTGCACATAAGGTCTATTAGCTGATCTCCTCCAAGGAGAGTCATTACAAGAGGCTTTTGGGACATATGGTGGAATATTATTAACATTGGTCCACACTAGTCTAGGTTTCTGCTGAGTAGTACATCCACCCAATCTTTGCTCATAAAAATCACAATCCTTAATTAAATGAAGTTTACTTCCACACACAAAACATGTCTTCCTTTTGGAAGATCTATTCAACAAAACAGATGTTCTATTACATGTAGAAGTACTTAAACCAGAAACTTTAAAGGAATTGTTTTTAACAGACATATTATGCAAAGATTTAAATGACAAGTCTTCGGGGAAACAGGCTTGGAAGTAGATTCTCGTGAGCTATCCTAGATGGCTTGTAGATAGACTTGGGTGCGAGCTTGGGTGTAGGCTCGGTGAGGGCTTGGGAAGGTCGACTTATCACTTGAATCACAATTTGTAAGTAGATCCTTGATCCGATAAATTGTCCTTTGTCGAGAGAAGAGACAAAGTCATAAGATGAAGCATCGTTGTCTGCAAGTCTTTTGACTTTTGCCATACGAGATGGTATGATCCATCAAAGTCAACAATAATAGACAGTCGGTGGGCATAAATTCACCTCTAATAGGTCCAGGGACGCATGTAAATCACCTTCCTTTTAAAATGTTCTAAGCCGCAGGTGTAGATTTACGCCCATCTTGCCTAGCTTCCAATCCTACATATTTTTGAAAACCTAAACCTATTCCGAGTTCACCGACCGACTCTATAGAGTTCTCTAGCTAGATTGTCACCGATATCGACCATTGTTTATGTCTAGCTATTTCTTCACAAGTTTCTCTTTAAGCTCTAGATTCTCGATGGTTGTATCGCCTTTTTCCTTTTCAGTGCGTTTAAAGTTAATGTTTGCAATATCTAGATCAAATTGTAGCACCTTAATCTTTTCTTCATAAGCTATCTGATTCTTTTGAAACCATACTTTTTGTCTTTCCAATGTTTTTAACGAAAGTTTATAAGCTTCATTATCAACATAGCATTCATTGTATCTAGGTTTCATAGTATCATAAGCTTCTTTTAGTTCATTGTATCTTTCACTACAACCAAATATACAATTGTGAACCTGAGAAAGTCCCATCAAGGCAAAATGATCATGCCTATCTTCTGAAGTGCATCTTGCCAAGAATCCAAGCTTCTCTCAGATCGTTAGTTCCTCATTCACGGTGTTCATGTGCGCCAGTTGACTGTTCATCCAAGGTGACCAAAGGTCTTTGAAATCTTGGCTTCCTTCATTTCTACGATAGGAATTGTAGTTAGCTCCTCTCCTCTCTTCCTATCTTTGCATTCCCGGAGAAATGACCCATCCGGTGACAAGAGAAGCACTTGACCTTGCTCTGTCAAAACGAGTTGGATCCTTTCCTTGAAGCCAAACTTTCTTCCCGCATTCTCCTCAAACCTCTTGATATCTCATCAAAGCATGGCCACCGCCATTTCGGTTTCATCTCCTCCATTTCAAGTGGGTCCACTTGCTCAAAATCTTCATAGACAAGATGTCTTTGAGTATCATAATCAGCAACAAATGAATGAAGAACATCCTCCAATATGCTACCAATTTTAGCTTGATGATATGATGGAGTGGGACGATAAGATGATGATGGTAAGTAAGATGGACTTGAAGCATGCATCATCCTATTAGAGTGAGATGTCCCAACAAAGGCTGAATGACTAGAAGAGGATGCACAATAAGGAGATCTGACATCAGGTTCAAGAGATTTGAGTTTGTTGTACAGCTCATCAAAAGTGAGTATGTCCAACTCACCTTTAGCCTTAAGAGTTATACTGACATGTAACCATGATGGAGGCACAGATATTAGGAACTTAAAATTGCAATCATCATTGTCAGGCTTTGCATTCAGCTGGTTTAGCTGACTCAGAATCTTATGAAACCCGTCGTATCCCTTGTGGATACCTTCTTCTTCGAGATATTGAACTCTTGGAAGTGTTGTCTCAAAGATGGACTTCCTCATTCTCTGGACTCTTCATTTCCACCGACCTTGCTTTAAGAGCCATCCATATGTCCTTAGCATCATCCATGTGATGAAAATCACCTAAGTGATCTTCGAGAATAGCTTGAAGAAGGATGGTTCTTACTTTGTGCTCTCTGCACGCTAAAATCTCTTCAGCAGCTTTTGGGAGGAGCAATGGTAAACTTACCATCAAGATCCGGGATAGTCTTCTTGATTGTTTCCTTTCTTCACTATTTCCCAAAGATTCCAATCAATATTGGAGATCCATTCTGCATCTTCATGGTCCATGATCATACTCTTCCTTCTTTAGGTAAGGAAACTTACCATTCTTGTTGGAGAGACTAAGTTGTTGCATCAGGTGGTGTTTTTGATGTTGTTGTTGGTGACTTGATTCATCATCGCCCGAGCATGGTGAGTATGTTTTGGTTGTATGGGGTGAGGTAAATATGGTTCTTAGTATCGTAGAGACTCTCCCGAGGCTCGATACCACTTGTTGAACACAAACAGACCTTGACAGATCTTTGAGCACTCGTGGATCGTTAGTGCTTCCTATGTAATCAAAAGCAAACTAATAGAAAATCTCTACAACCCGTATTCTATAGCGGAATGTAAATACAAGTTGTTATAACTAAGAACACTTTGATCCTCTATGGATCTTTTATTAACTGAAACACTATGTTTCGGATGAGTTTTCTATTACAAACTATCAAGTTCCTTTTATAGACAAGGAACCCTAAACTATTACCACTCAATCGACTAAACATTTAATGACTAAAACACTAAATAATATTGAGCAGTACAAGAATACCCATGCTAACCTCGGGCCGTTCAATAATAATGATGAGTTAGCATTTAAATAATAAAGCGCATCTTGATCTTAGTCGACTTCCACCCTTCAACAGAAACACGCACGGCTTCTATACTTGACAGAGTCTCTTCTTGATTACGCTTCTCTTCAGCAGAGAATCCTTCTACTGTATTGACGAGACATCCTACTTCTCATAATTCCCAACATACCTCAATTCAACGAAAGTGATCAAAGACACTTTTCGTGAGTTATTACTAACATTGTATGCGTGTACGTCCTAAGTTTGCAATGATTAGAATGAAGCGGTCAATCCATAGCCGCATGCTCATTTATCACATTTATCTCAAAAGAAATCATGATTAGTGCATCAATGACTCGATATTTTCACTCCATGCTTCGCTACTGCTGCGCCAATATCTTGAATCAACGAAACCTTCTCGCTACTCGATGAGAAGATATCAAGATCCGAAATGTGAGCATGTCGGTCCGAAAGTCACAACATCACATAATACCAACACCACAATGGAGGTCTCGAGAGATTTTGTTAGGTGATGATCTCAAAAGTCGGCTTTTAATCATTATCACGGGATCAAGAAAAGACCTCCACTTGGATTAACCAAACATGCAATGAGAAGATTCAATGACTACGAGCTTGAGCAAAGTACTACTTCAAGAATGCAAGAACAATTGTTAATGTAATATCGGTTTGTATTCTATGTAATTTTAGTACATGATTGAGGTGACCTCCTTAGGGAGATTGTTAGAATTAGAAATTCCGGTATTAAAGAGTCACCACCTCAAGTATATGTAATCGTTAGAAAGCTCGTAGTCGTAGTTATTTTAAGTTAAGTAGTACTTAGTTAAGTAACACCGTGGAGGACTGGACGGGTCTTTACCCACCTGTATGCCCGATCCATGACCCGTTGTGTGGCATTTTATTGTAAGACTATAAATACTCTCTACCTTCCAAGGTAGAGAGTTGGAGCTCATAATAATATTTTCTTTCTCTCACTATAGTTCCCAACTCTCTTCCTTTCTCTCACTAGAACTTTCTCTCTCTAACATACTTATATGCCTACTTTGATCATGGTTTAGAGTGTTTGTGAAATCCAATATCATACACATACACACAAATAATCAAAGACATAATTGTATTAATGAAGTAAAACACTTATCTTAGTGTAAGATAGGGTTTGGTACCCTAAAATACTGTACAAGACAGCCTTGGTTCGGTTTAGGTTTTTACTCCAAAAGACTACACACCAATACTGAAAAATTCGGATTCTATATATAATATTACACATGCGATGGCGTCACTTTATGTTTTGTGACGCCGTCGTGTCGCCGTCATTAAGGTTTCGTCTTGGCCATGTTAGACTTGAGACAGCGTCACCTTATGCTTGTGACGCCGTCCTCTTCGACTTCCGACGCCGTCTGGATTACATCTAGGCCATCCGAGTTGCGACGGCCTACTCTTTTATAACTTGACGTCGTCACTTGAAAATGGGGGTTTTGGCTTCGTCCCGTCACAAAGATCCTCCGACGGTGTCACACTTAACACCGACGCCACACCTTATGTTTCGCGACTTTGAGTGTCTCGATTCGACTTTGGCCATTTTCTTCAGATAATCGCGCTTTTCGTCCAAATAAGTGCCATTCCAGCATTTTGCCTTCAAGAGACCTAAAAAGTGAAAAGGGACGATATTAAGCAATAACGGATACAAAAGTGATCAAGGGCTTAAACGACCCCTCAAAAAGGTACCTTTTAAAACCTTATCAAATATCCCTACACTTGGTAAGATTTTTGGTTGAGGCTTCGGTTCATCAAAATTAGGAACTTCCCTAGGACTAAGAGAGGGGTCATGACAACAAGCATCTAAACCTACATTCTCTAGTGGCGTTTGGTCCAAAGGTTCTCTATCAATTGGGGCTCCTATAGTCTCTTCTACTTCTTCCGGTAAGTTATAGGTGATGTGTGTTCCTCAGTGATGGTAGGGCTTGTGGGCTTGGAGTTTCCACCTTTTCTCCATTATATCTAGATCTCCTAAATGTTTGAAATCTATCCCACACATGCAACTAGGTATTTTAGCTTCAACCATCTCACAATCTTGTTTGGGTTTAGGTTTCATGTTCTTAAAAACTAGGCCTTTTTGATCATGATTCCTAAGGTTAGATAAATCCTTCTTATCCATTTCCTCAAGTTGTAACAACTGAAGGTTTATGCATAGGAGGCTTTTCTGAAAAATTCTAAAGATGGTGTCACTAAAAGGAGTTGATCTTGACAACGATCGTTGAATAGAAGCCACACAAACAAAAAATATATCAAATCCATCCAATCTTACACCCTTCTTCTTTTGGATATCTTTAAGATGACTCACAAATTTATCAGAACAATGAAAACGAACCCTACTTGCGAAACTCAATTGTTCCTCTTTTGTTAATGAATCAAGTGCTACTTCACTTGCCATAGTGACAAATGAAAAGGGTTTTACGAACACAAACACAAAGAAGGGGGATAGACTACAGGGAAGCTAATAAAAAGAAAAAAAAAAGGTTTACTTGATAGGAATCAAGTAAAGAAACCTAAACGAGGTGGACTACTAATTAGCTATTCTATTCTCGGCAGCGGCGCCAAAAACTTGATAACGCTACACGCATCGTTCGGGGTCAAAGGAACTTCCTTTTCGTCGAGCAAGTTTTTCAACACCCTAGGCAGTGAACCTAATCATTGTAGTGTAGTATTAGGGTAAGCCACGGGTATTGATATCGTTCTCTAGGGGAATAGGAATGCTAGTGAGAAGTTACTACGCTAAGGTTGTGGTTGAGGAAGATTATTTTTATCTTTTTATATTTTTTAAGGAAAGGAAAGGTACGAATCTCGGGGTTTGAATTTGGGGGTTGGTATTGCTACCGATTACTCTACTTATCTAATTATCTAATCTAAGGTGTATGTAGTCTATGTCTAATTAATGTGTGCTCGTATGATAGTTTAAAGATGTGTTTACTTAGGTTTTACTACCCTTAATTATCTCCTATTGGTGGTTGAATTATCACGTCCTTATTCCTAGTTGCGTTGTGTGTCTAAGGTTGTAGGGTGTCGTTTCTCCCTAACTCTTTGAACTTACCAAAGGGTCTCGTCTACAAAACCCACTAGGATAATAAACTCTTACTCTAAGGCACTCTTTGGATGGTTTAGCTTACAACTACTCAAGGAGTCATATTCTAAGGTTCACAAAGATTTAATCAAGCATTAACTACACAACGAATGACCTATCACGTTACTAGATCATTAATCAACTAAGATAAGAAACAACCAATCAATATTCAATAATTAAGTTTCATATTCCTAAGCAAACACACAAGTAAATTAGCCGGACATGGAAAACATGCAAGCATACACAAATAATCAAATACATAATTGTATTAATGAAGTAAAACACTTATCTTGGTGTAAGATAGGGTTTGGAACCCTAAAATCTTGTACAAGATAGCCTTGGTTCGGTTTAGGTTTTACTCCAAAAGACTACACACCAATCTTGAAAAATTCGGATTCTATATATAATATTACACATGCGACGGCGCACTTTATGTTTTGTGACGCCGTTGTGTCGCCGCATTAGGGTTTCGTCTTGGCCACGTTAGACTTGCGACGACATCACCTTATGCTTGTGACGCCGTCCTCTTGACCGACGCCGTCTCGATTACATCTAGGCCGCCCGAGTTGCGACGGCCTACTCTTTTATAACTTGATGTCGCTACTTGAAAATGGGAGTTTGGCTTCGTCCCGTCACAAAGATCCTCCGACGGCGTCACACTTAACACTGACGCCGTCACCTTATGTTTCGTGAGCTTTGAGTGTCTCGATTCGAATTTGGCCATTTTCTTTGTATAATCGTGCCTTTTCGTCCAAATAAGTGTCATTCCAGCATTTTGCCTTCAAGAGACCTAAAAAGTGAAAAGGAACGATATTAAGCAATAACGGATACAAAAGTGATCAAATAAGGGCTTAAACGACCCCTCAAAAAGGTACCTTTTAAAACCTTATCAGAAGTTCAAGAAGGAAAATGAGAAAGAAATGAAGAAAAGAAGCTAAAACGAAGACATATTGGAAGACTCGTTGTTCCCGACACACCTTCACCATTTTGGCCATAACTTTTGCATACGAACTCCGTTTGACCCCCGGTTTACGGCCACGGAAAGCTAAGAGAAAGATCTACAACTCTGGTACTTATGATTTTTTGTCAACTTGTTCCAACTGTTCGGTAGTGCCCCGCAACCAGAACGGTTGGAGAACAGCCAAGTAGACCAACCGAAACGGTTGGAGCCCAACCGATTCGGTTGGGAAGCCCTGGACAGCCATTTCTTCATCACTAAGACTCCAAACTTGTCCCAAACGATTCTAGGTCCTTCCTTCATGTATTCTAGGTCCTTCCAAGCTCCTTGGAGGCCAAGTTGAGCATTAAACACCCTAGGGCTTGAGAGTGGTATAAATAAGACTCATTTGTGTATGTTTTCATCATCCAACTAAATCCCAACTTGAGAGAACTTCTCTCCCACCTCTCTTACCACCACTACTCTCTCTCAAATCCTAAAATTTGTCCATAAAGTTCCAAGAAACTTTGGAGGTCCAAGAAGTCATCATTTGGAGGTCAAAACATCAAGAAGTCATCACCAATACTTGAGGCATCATTACTTCATCATTTGTAATCTCATTTCAATCATTGTAAGACTCTTAATCATGTTTTCTAATGTTTGTTAGCCTTGATTATTTTTATTAGAAGTGATGGTCATTCACGATTAGGAACTTTGTAATGTGTGTTAGATATCGTGATAGAATAGTCAACGGGCTCGTGGATTGGGCTAAGCTAATTGGGCATAAGTTATGTTAAGCTAGCCTTGTCTAGTTCGTGAAACCCAAGCCCAATCCAAGTCCATCTCAAGGCCCATGGCCAAGCCTTAGGGCATCATCCTCTTACTATAAATACCCTCAAGTATGTCATTTGAGGGGTGTGCTTGAGTGTGTGTGTGTGTGTTTTTCCTTTGAAGCAATATAACATCTTATTGTTTTCATCTTTCTTCTCTACCTCTCTAAACATACACGAATTCATATCATCAAGTCACCATCTTCTTTTCTTAATCTTTCTTTTTACGCACGCATAACGTTTGTGTTAACGTGTATAACGTGTTGGGTTTGCTTGGTAAAGTGATAAGGTTGATATATCTAAGGTCCTAACAATTGGTATCAATCGCCTAACAATGGTTTAGGAGTGTTTGTGTTTGTTTTGAAGGGTTACGATAAAGCTCACGCTTTACATATTTGATACGCTTAAAGCTTTAATTTTGCACTCAAAAATTCAAGATTCTTGTGGTTTAAGGTTTATTTGGTGCTAAAGTTTCGCTTTTTGCAAAAGTTTGAAGCTTTACGTGTTTTTCTTCATTTTTAAGCTCGTTTTGGTTCATTGGTCATTTCTACTGTAACTTTTCTAGCCACTTTGGGTGAAAAAGGTCAACATTTTGGGTTATTCGAGTGTTTTAAGGATATCCGTGCAAAAGAAATCATTTGAATCGTTGGAAATTTCTTACGAGTAGAAGTCAAAAGTCAAACCCTAGTTTTCTACTCAGAACTTTTCTAAGCACTTTGGGTGAAAAAGGTTAACATTTTGTGTTATTTGAGTGTTTTAAGGCTATCTCAAGAGAAATTGTTTGAATCATTGGAAATTTTTACGAGTAGGTCAAAACCCTAGTTCTACTCAGAAGAAAGTCAACTACTCATAAGTTTTCTACTCGTAACTTTTGGTGAAGAATCTTCGTGCTATAACGGTTACTCGCTGCTTCCTCACTGGATAAGTGTGTGGAACACTTCGACTTGTGGATATCTCTTACCGTGATAGTGTAAAGGATTTTGGTTCTTAACCATAGTTTACGATAAGCTAAAAGCTTACGAGTAACTCTACGCATAACTTCACAATTACGCGTAAGGTTTACGAGTAACTTTTGTCTACGATAAGCTTAAGGTTACGCCAGAAGATACTTTCACGATAAGATCCCACGCCTAAGGAATCCTACGCCTAAGCTTCCTACGCATAAGATCCTACTCAGAACTACATCCTACTCAGAACTACATCCTACTCAGAACCATATCCTACTCAGAACCATATCCTACTCAGAACCATATCCTACTCAGAACTTCTTTGGTCTACGCCTAAGCTCTTTCTACGCCTAAGGTTTAAAAAAAAAAAAAAAAAAAAAAAAAAAAAGTTTTTTTAAAAAAACTTGAGTAAAATTTAAATTTTGAGGAGACTAAACGCTCAATTTTACGAGATTCAAATTTTGGTTTAACTGTGAAAATTTTGGTCAAAATTCAAATTTTGGGCCTAAATTCAAATTTTTCGTCAAATTTACGCCAAAATTGTCATAACTCAAATTTTCATACGACCTTAGAATTGATTTTTATAGTGAATTTCAAATTTTGGGCGAAAATTTTTAAGAACCGAGTTTACGAGTACGACTTTCGAAACACCTCAACCGAGCTTAATCTTCATCAACCACAACTCCTTTATCGTTGAATCGATCCTACATCAACTTTATCGATCATACCTTCATCAATGGCAACTCAACAAGACATTCATGCACCGGTGCCGAAAACCGACCTCCTATGTTGGCAAAAGGTGGTTATCTTCAATGGACAAGTCGAATGCTCCGCTACATCAAGACCAAACCTAATGGGAAACTCATGATTAAATCCATTCAGATGGACCCTTCAAGCCTCGACAAGTTCATGTCCCGAAATGCGATGCAACACCTCCCATCCCACCATCCTCTCATCTTCAAACCGAATCGTAATACATCAAGAGGATCGAAACAAGTCGATGCGATGACATGGCAATTCATATTATCCAACCGGGTTTACCAATAGACATCTTTGTCATGTAGACAGCCAGAAACCGCTTTCGATATGTGGGAACGTGTTAGACGGCTATGTTTTGGAATGTAAATTGGTAAACAAGACATGGAGAACAAGTCGCTAACCGAATGGGAGAAGTTTACATCTACACCGTGAGAATCCATTGAATCCTACTATGGAAGGTTTTGCACTTTGATGAATGAGCTTATCGAAACAAGTTGGCACCCGTAACAATCGCTCAAAACATCAAGTTCCCGAATAATCTTCCGTAAGAATGGGGACGATATGTCACTATTGTCAACCAAACAAAAGACTTACATCGTGAACTTTGATCAACTCAACGATTTTCAAACAAAACCAAGTCAAGCGAATGAAGTCGAAAGAAAGATTGGCAAAGAATCATGATCCATTGGCACTTATTGCAAAGACTCAACCTTCGCTAATACACAACAACAAGCTTCATCATCTTCCACCAACAACAACTTGCAAAGAATACATTCCACAACCTCAACAACAATTCTATCCACAAGAACAACAAGTCATTCAACAACCGTATCCACAATACCAGAACAAGGAATCACCGATCCCGAAGTCAAGTAGAAGCGACCTTGCAATGTATATTTTCTTTATTGGATAAAGCATTTAGCAATGCATGGGTAATCAAAGGTTCCGTATCGTGGTAATCACTGGGTCGAATGTTGGAAATCGATGGGATGTAATGTTGGGAATAGAGCAATGGTAATCGAATGGCAATGTTGCAGCCCCCCGTTGGAATTATGTTGGGAATTATGGAGATGGACATCAAGGGGTCGATTGAATCGTAATATGGGATATCAAAATGGGAATAACTGCTTTATGACTTCGCTCGTAATGCTACCTCCGAACCTCAAAGACAAGATTCAGGATCTAGTGTCATACCAATGACAAAGCTTGAAAAGATCCAAGACATGTTGATGTTAGCGTAAAAGAAGAGTTGGGAATTGAGTTGATCACGAGGAAATAAAATTCGTGTACCCAAAATGGGAAGATAAAGCAAACGATAATGCAACCTCCAACACACAATCAATCAACAGCCACAACATCAAGCGGTACTTATGACACAACCCCGCTCACGACACATATTCACTCAATGAGGTACCACATTCGCTTACTCATGAGAAGCCACATTCTCGTGTCTCCGAACCTTATTATGACACATATGGGAGAGCAAGTTAATAGCAATGTTAACTCAAACTCCATATATGGATCCTAATGGAGGTCAAGTGATACGTAATGGTGCTAATGATGAGGAAACTCGTGCTTATTTTGAATCATTAATCAATCAATGTGGCATTGAAGTTGAGAAAGTAAGAACGGTCAATCGCGAGGTTAAGGCCGCGAATAAAAATTGACCACCGAGCTTGAGAGTTACAAGGAGCACGCCAAAGCCTATGAATTTCATACAAACAAACTTTCGTAATTAGAAATTGGTTATCGAGATTCTGCTTTAAGAGAAAACAATTGCAACTCAAGTATGACACACTTGATGTGAATCAACTTGAAAATAAAATCTTTAAACAAGGAAATTTCGATCTAAACAACCAACTTTCTAAACAAAAAGCACTGTTTTCGATCTTGAAAAGAGAAGAAACAGTTGATTGTCGATTTTTCAAAACGAGAAGATTCTCTTCTTGATGAAATTCGATAAAATGAAACTATCAAAAATTGGATAATTTGCTTTTACAACGGGTCATTCCGCTAAATCAAACAAGATGCTTTCTAATCAAGTAAACCGATTTTTCACACTTCACATAAAATGGCTCTTGGTAACTCACCTCCTTCGCTCCTCAAGAAAGCTCGTAAAGAACGGAATGTGTTGAACAATGGACAACCTTTGCATGAACCCATAATTGTTCGTGATTCTCTTGAAACGTTGGAACTATCCGAGGAGAGTAGATCAAAATGAAACAAAAGAATCCAGATCTTAAACCGATTGATTATAACAAATGGAACAAAATTAATGGGATTACTTTTGTTAATCAAAAGAAACGTCAAAGTTTTCCATCACACCAAGTGTTTCAAACAAAGTGTCAACACCGCTTCAAAACCGCTTCAAAACCAATTGTAGTTTCCAAATCTCTTCAAAATCGAACAAATGTCTTCAAACAATCCTTTTAACACAAGTGATACTAGAAGCATTTTAGACGATGTTAAAACTAGAATTGGGAGTCTTCAAGAGATCATTAAAACTAAAACCACTATGACACCTAACAACCGGTTCTCTACTTTTGATATCGAACAAAAAGTTTTTGAAACTCAAATTGCCCTCACCGAATAACATCAACTCAAGGGTAATTCATGTTGAACAAGCACTTTTGAAAGAAACAAATTGACTTTGTCAAGGACCATAAACCGGTAAAGCAAGCTAATGAATGTTTTGAACACATCAAAGTTTTGGAAAATTTGAATGATTCTCTTCAAGATGTTATGACTACCGATATCATGTCCATTATTTTACAAACATATTCTCGTTGAAGATCATGAAAGACTCCACCGAGACCTCCGCAATTGTTTCAAAATATGAAAAGCTCTTATGAAACTTGAAAAGAAAACGTGTCCTATTTTAAACAACTTGATCGAAAAACGAGGAATGCAAGTATGACAAACCGTCAGATGAGCGTGCCTACAAGGACATGCAAGAGCAAAATGATCTTTTGAGAGCTCACCGGATGTCTAAAAGGAAAGGTCAGGATACTAAGTTTGCAAAACCATTGACCGAGGAGAAAACAAATGTTCCCAAACCGGTTTTCAAACCAAAATGTCTATTTCTCGCCTCCTCCAAAAGTCAATGAGAAAATGATTTGTCAAAAACAATACCCACGACTTTGCCTATTAAAAAGAGAATTATCAAAGCTTTTGAAAACCGCTTTTGATAAAGAAAAAGTGATTACACATGGCACTTCTAGGAATAGTACACGGAATGTGACCAAAAATCCAGCTTAAAGAATCTGTGGTTCTAACAACATGGTCAACAATCACTATCTAGAAGAAGCTAGGAAAAGGCATGACTGAAAAGATGGAATTCTAGGTGCAACATCTAGGGTGATGAATTCTACAAGATTTCAAGGCACCGCTAGTAGTAGTAAACCATTACCTAGGAACACTCTACAAAAGACTAGGGATTGGCTTGCATCTAAGAGTAGTTGCAAAAGAAAATGCTATGCCCTTAGAAAACAACACTAGGAATTCTAAGTCTTTTTCGAACAAGAATCAATTTCCAAAAGACCAGAGTGACAAAGTTAAAGTCATTGCTTTAAACAAGAATATTGAATTTGTCTGTACTACATGTAAAAATGTGTCTTTTCACTAATCATGATGCATGTGCCTTACAATATCTCAAGAAAGATAATTCTCGTGCAAGGCACAATCCACTAAGACACCAAATAGAAACAAGCCCGCTGATAAAATGTCAAACAAAAGAAACCTAATAGGTGGATCTCTTCAGACGTAGTTTTTCCAAAAATGAGTCTTCCACGATCCGATAAGAAAACAACTCCTAGATCTTACCTTAGGTGGATACCCACGGCAAAGTTTTCAACCAAATAGGTCTTAGATGGATTCCCACAGAAAGATTTTGATACTTGCTCCAACACGTATAATAGTGAAACTCATCAAGATAAGGAAGTCAAACCACTACAACCGTTGATAGTGATCACCCTCACCGTGAGGAATCTTGTACTTCTAACATCGTTATTTGTGAAAACTCTTCTTCTTTGGTTGCAGTGAATCAAATATCTCGAACCCACTCATCGAGGGTTCCAATTCAGAAATCTTCTTCTTCATTCTCTCTATCTTCTATTTTTGATTTTCCATTTCTTTTATAAAACCAACAAAAGCAAAATACAAAAATAGAAAATTTTCAAAAATACAAAACAATATAAAATCAAAATCCAAAATATTCTTCTCACGACATGTCTCTCGATAATCGATATTCAGACGCTTCTAGAAATGTCATTCAACAATGATACGGGCATGTATGATGCTTGAGCGAGAGTTCTTTAAATTGTTTTCTAAAACATGTCGCTTCTCAAAATTTCTTCAATAATGGCTTTCAGATACTTCAAGACGAAACCCGGACTTCAAATTAATGGCTTCGAACACATCGCTCAGACCCGCTTCAAAGAAAGGAAAGTGCTTATCAAAATCAAAGGTTTTAAATATTTTTCAAGCACTATTCCTAAAAACAAATGGCTTGTAAGTATTTCACTTGCAACCCGATCTTTAAAGAAAGGAAAGTGCTACGCAAAATCGATTTTCATAAATATCGAGCACTTATCCTAAAACAAATGAAGATAATTCTTCTCAATATCTTCAAAAGATTTTCAAAATCTTCTTCATCTTGTGTACCATTGATTCGAAATTTTTCAAAAGATTTTTCAAAATCTCTCACATTTGGTACCAAGATAACTCCTCTAAACCCTTAATTGATTCTAAATTTTCTCGTATGAAAATATGCTTTCGCTATGGGGAGTATAAAACAAAATTGTTCCAAAATTCATGCTAAATCGCTTTCTCCAAATGCTTTTTCAAAACATATCTTTTAATCATTTTGTTTCAAAACATCATGGATATGCTATTTTGAGGGGAGAAACGTGATTAAAATGTGATCAAAAGTTTAATGATCGTTGTTTGAATCTCAAAAGAGCTCGACTCATTGAAACCAATGAATTGACGAGGAATCATGTACCATCTCGAGAAACTTTCTATGGACTTGACCAGACGGGTAATAATTTCAAGCTAGTTCTCTAGTGATGTAAACGTGTCTCGAATCGGTCTTGTTCATTTAAAGTCGATCAATTCAAAAGTGCGAACTCTACCCTCTATGTGCGATTTAAGTTAAAACAATATAAGCACATGTGAAGGGGAGTGTTTCGAAAATATAAAACTCTCAAGAGTGTTAACAAACATGTTTTCTATCATAAACACTCGAGAGATTTTCAAGAAAAATGGTTTTATGGCAACAATAGGACAACATGGAGTTATAAGGTGACTAAGGATAGGAAATTGTCCTATGATCCGCCAGAGTCGGAGGGATCTACCCAAGGACATCACAAATAGTTTAGAACTAGAAGTCCTTAGGTATGATTGAAAAAGGAGTAATGTGAGAAAGGAGAAAGAAGGGTTGAAGAATTAAAAGAAATGTAATGAAAAAGGGTGAAAAGAAATAGCCCTCCATATTCAACCTTAGGGCGTAAACCGGTTCAATTCATCTGCTACTCGTTGTCACTAGATGACACCGGTATTGAAGACAAAGACGCTATGGACCCAAAGGACGCACCGCACTAAACCTTCTAGCCACTCAATTCCTCTTAAAAGGATTTGTTTCATTCTCACCGGAACCCTACATAATCTATTGACTTTCTCTAGAGATCGTTGGTATTGAAGAAGGAGACCTCTCCCTAGTCTCCGCCAGAAAACCAAAATGCACTATTGAGTCTAGAGCCACGAGATTCATCAAAAGATCTCATAGGAACACTTGACATGACATCGCTTGTTGTTCATCAATAAGGACACAAGTGATATATTATAGAGTCCCACGCAGATCTTAGCAATCGCCGTAACATTTATGAGAAGTTTCACATCCGTGATCTTCAATGATTGAATGGAAACTCCCGCCAGGTCAACATCAAGCACCCGACAAAGCAGTCACTTCGTAATTCTCCGTGGATTACGCTTAGTGTGTCTCAAACGGTCTACAATCAGGGTGATGCTTCGTACCTCAATGACTCATCCGAATCAGATGTACTTCGGTATATCGCGTTATCTCACTTGTGGGACTCAGCTCAGAACGGCCTCGTGAGAATTAGAGACGTGTTTTCACACTATGTCATAACACCCTCGAAATTCAAACTTGTAAGTGCCGAACCGCTTATTACTAACCTGTTTTATGTTTTCTTCTTATGGAAGCTCCGAGCGGATGGATCGTGCAGACTCGCCACATGCTCATACCAACAACACATGAAAGTTCTCATCAAAATCAAAGGCAACTCAAAGTTAAAGATGATTCTTCGTCAATGTCAAAGAATCTACAAAGTTTAAAGACTCGAGAACTTCATCATTGGAAACTCAAAGTCAAATAGAAGTGTGAGCATGGTGGAGAAAGACGGAGACACCTAACCAACGGTTGACAACGCAGACAACCACATTAATCGATCACAAAGCATGAAGGAACAAAGAATTAAGACTATTCTATATCTACTCACAAAGTTCAAGCTCAAAAGATTAAAGACCTATTCAAGTGGAGCATCTTTTGAATGACCACCCTTAGGGGAGATTGTTAGCCTTAATTATTTTTAGTAGAAGTGATGGTCATTCACGATTAGGAACTTTGTAATGTGTGTTAGATATCGTGATAGAATAGTCAACGGGCTCGTGGATTGGGCTAAGCTAATTGGGCATAAGTTATGTTAAGCTAGCCTTGTCTAGTTCGTGAAACCCAAGCCCAATCCAAGTCCATCTCAAGGCCCATGGCCAAGCCTTAGGGCATCATCTCTCTTACTATAAATACCCCTCAAGTATGTCATTTGAGGGGTGTGCTTGAGTGTGTGTGTGTGTTTTTCCTTTGAAGCAATATACAACTTATTGTTTTCATCTTTCTTCTCTACCTCTCTAAACATATACACGAATTCATACATTCAAGTCACCAAGTTCTTTTCTTTATCTTTCTTTCTTTTCGATTATACGCCCTTGGCATCTTTCGCTAATGCCACTTGACTTGACTTCTAGGTACTCTTCACTAATGCCCTTGACACGGACTTTTGGCACCTTTCACTAATGCCTTCGTCTTGACCCCTTTGGCATTCTTCACTAATTACTTTGACACGGACGTTAAGCACCTTTCACTAATGCTTGCCTTGACTCTTCGGCATCCTTCACTAATGCCTTTGACACAACACTTCTATGGAGGAAGAAATAACTATCAACAAGAGAACCTCGGTGAGTCTTGATGATGACGGCATGGCAACTCATGGACTTGAGCTTGCTCGACTTCAAGAGGTGGTGATCTCGCCTTTAAGAGGAACCTAGAGAATCACACAAAACAAAACACAAACTACATAGAGATCCTTAGGATCCGAGGTTAGAAGGTTACAATACTGGGGAAAGTATGTGTGAGAGTGGCAACCTAAAATGAAGAAATGGCTCACTATTTATAAGGGGATTTTAGCTACTGTTCCACGGATCCCTCACTTGAGGGATCCGTCCAGTGTAAAGTTGGGGATCCGTGAGACGCTCCTCTTTGCCCATGGGTTTTGGGTCATGGGTTATGGGTCATGGGTCCTAGACATTGGACAATGGGTATCCAAGTAGATACAATGTATCTACAAGATTCAATGAATCTAGTCCATGGGTCATGGGTTATAACCATGGGTCATGGATAATATCCATATATGACTTATGCATGATGTCATGCAATGGGTTATGGGTCATGCTCCATGGGCATGGGTCATGGAATTTGGGTTTTACCCAACTACTTTCAATGTATTTGGTCAATGGGTCAAATACTTAAACTTCTACACATTATGATACATACTAGTTATGTATATATTTGCCCAAGGGATAATTCCATATTTACCCAGTTTAAACATGAAAATATCATATTTACCCAAAATACAACTTTTGAATGCATGATGTGCAATGCATTTAAAGCATAATTTGGGTAAATATGGCATTATCATGTTTAAGTTGGGTAAATATGTAAACACTAGTTGTTATACATATGTATTACTAGATCATAAAACCACTTTTACTTGTTTAGTGTTTTATGTGAAAATGTATGTGTGTTAGTGATGAGTGTGTAAATACTCATCGCTTTTATACAAAATAAACTCGCAAATTCATCCGAAACACTCGTAAACACATCTAAATGATCAAAATATCACAAATCGTGTTTTATGTGTTTCAAATTCAAAAATATCAAAATCGATGAAAACATATCAATTTTGCAAAATTGCGCCATCCCCCAAGTTTCAAGAATTGTCAAAATAGTCCCCGAGCCCAAATTTCAAAAGTAAAATCACCAAAGGTCCTTTTAAAATCAAAAGTTATCAAATTTAGTCCTTTGGTGGAAAATATCAAAAGTTTGAGAAATTACAAGTTTAGTCCTTCAAGTTTGAATTTTGGCAAAATGGCCCTCGAAAATGGCAAATTGGCAAATTTGGTCCTTGTACTTTTGAAAGTGTCATTTTCAACCCTTGGATAAACTTTGTAAGATTGGCGCTTAGGTCCCTCCATTTTCGTAAATTACATGAAAGGTCCTCGTTATTAAAACCCTTTACACCATTAAGACCTTGTCATATCATATGGACCTTTCACACCTTGCGACCCCTCACAAACACAAATTGAACCCCTATTATAATATCTCGTCAATGCACTCACCAAACCCATCCCTTTCCCACAATTCCTCCCATCTGCCTCCTCCCACCATGCCCACCACCACCACACACAACCCACCTCCTTCTCACCTCACCATGTCCCCCTCCTCAAAGATACATCCAAGGATCATTTAATGCCCTTTCACCAACCATATCACCCCATTTGGCGCTTAAGGATTTTGGCGCCAAAATCCTATTTAAACGGTGGAGATTACTTTTGAGCAATCCAATGGTCAGGACTGATGGGAAACGTTCAGAGGAGAGATACAAAGACATTGGATTATAAAAAGAGGCAAAAGGATGCAAGACAGAGAGTCTTCTAGTTTTTATTTATTTTCTTAAGTCGTTTTTTATGTAAAAGCTTCAATTCAGTGTAAAACTTGTATCATTTTGTTAAATTGTATCAAACTTATGTGTTTAAGTGTATTTCAATTACTTTCAAGCATCAAAATCAGTTTGTGATCACAATTCATCAATTATGTCTACTGTTGAAATTTGCAAAATCCAAGTCCCATGAATAAGCTTTAATAAGCTTGTCTATAAGCTCAAACAAGTTCACATTAACTTATTATTGGTTTCTGTAAGCTCATTTTTAAGTTTCAAATAATTTCAATCAAAAGTGCTTAAAGTCAAAGAAAGTCAAACAGGGGCAAAATTGGCAAAGGAAATGGAAATGGGTGAAGCAGCTTTGGATATGGGTTGATATTAAGCTAGGTTAGGGGTTTGGATAGGTTAGAGGTTCATGGGTCTGTTTGTGCAAACCATTGTGGTTGTGGACTTTTGTAAGTAATTTTCTCATATCCTTGCATATAAGGAATTTGTAGTTATAATCTGTCAAAATTTGTTCTCATAGCAGTGTTTTAGTTATTTAAAGTGAGCTTGATCATCGCACAAGTTGGTTAATTGTTCGATCCATTTTGAGTCACAAACCGTGGATTAAGGGTGTTTGGTTTGTCTAATCAAACTGATTTTAAGACTGTTTGGTGAAAGGTTTTGTTGCATCTATCTCTAATACTACTATTATCATCATCTCATCACAAACTTATACAAGTAAAACACCAAAAGTCAAATCTCACTTTGAACTGCTTTTTAAGCTTATCGTTGGAATCAAGCACTCAAAACAACTCAAAAGGTTTAAAACGGTTAATCTTGCTTGAAAAACTTTCATTACATCATATTACATCAAGTTCACCCTAAATTTGCCTTGGAATCTCACAAAGTCAACTTTAACTCGCTTCAAAAAGTCAAAATGTGTCAAAAGGTGAATTACGCAGAATTTGCAGAGTGTGCACAGCTTCAATAAGTGTTTGTAGGGTCTGATTTTGGTCCATAAGTAGTCTACTGGTGGTCTATAAGACCTCATTTCTGCTTTTGGCTAAAGTTTTCTAGATAAGCTAGTGCACAAGCTCAAAGTAGGGGCCGCTTGTCTCGCCCACTGCCTCAAAGATCACCGAGACTTTCTCAGCTTTTGTGCAGCTTGCACAAAGCTCATAATAGCTTGTTGAGGTCTAGTCTTTTGGTCATTGGTAGCCACCCAGGTCTAGTTGAGATTTCAATAAGTGGTTTTTAGCTTAGTGCTTATTTGGTTGCTTATTTCTTGTCTGCAAGTATACACCATTTTCTGTTTATTAGCTTAATCTCATAAGCTTCAAATCTGTGTTAACTTGTACTTCAGTGGCTAAAGCTTGTTGAATTTAGTTGGATTTTGGTTAATATAGCTTATTAGAACCTCTGTTAACAATTGGTAGCTCATCTTAATCATTTGGCTTATTTAGTGCTTATTTCAAAAAGCAATCTCACATCAGTTGCATAATCTTGTACACAAGCACCTGTTTTTCTAATTTTCATAGCTTCTTATCATTATTTTAGAGTTTCCTGAATTTTCAGATTTTTATAAGTCGTTTTGCTATTTTTCCTATTTTTAATTAGTTTTAATACTTTTAAATAGCATTTAATACAAAAATTAGAAAAGGTTCAAAAAATAAGTTTTCAATTTTCTTAGGCTTAGATAAATATAAAAGTAAAAAAGTAATTTTCCATATTTTTCATAGTTCATTTGGTAATTTTTAGCAATTTAATTAGTTTTTAATAGTTTTAAATTCATAGAAATTAGAAAAATAGTCATAAAAATACAAAAATAGTTTTAAAAAGTCTGTTTTGATATTTTAGATTTTTCCAAGTGTTAATCTTATTTTTCTTGCTCATTTTCCTATTTTCTTATATTTTAGGTAATTAATTATTAGTTAAAAATAGTTTTTAATTAGATAATTAGTTTTAAAAATAATTTTATTTTTCTAAATATTTTCTTATATCATTAGGTTTATAAAAACATCATTTTCATATTTTTAGGGTTAATATTGACTTAGTTTCACTTTTTATTTTGTACGTCGCGTAGATTTTAATTTAAACGACGTTTTAGGTTTTAAACGCTCATCACTTTAAATATAGTGATAGCGTTTATTTAATAGGTTTTATCTTTTTATTTTCTTTAATTTGCATTTAAGGCGCTTTTTAATTTGTTGGCTTTTCTCGTAGTTATAATATCATTCATAATCCTTTTCTGCTCAAACTTCTCGATTTCTAGACGCTGATTGATCCATCGTGATAGCTCATTTGGGACATAACGACCGGGAAACCCTAAACTCCTCGGATCTTAATTGTATTAGTGTTTGAGCAGTTTTAGTCTTTAGACTTGACTGCTTAGCACCGATCAAATTTTGGCGCCACGGGAGTCAGGTTGATTTATCTCCGCTTTAGCAGATTAGTTGTTTGAATCCTCACTCATTGTTTATATCATCCATCTCTCAGATATATATATATCCATATTTTCTTCTAAAAATCCAAAACCCAAAAACAAGCAAAACGTATAAAACACAAAAATATTTTTCTTTTGTTTCTATATATGTATCAAAAATAAAATACAAAAGAATCGCTGCTTTCTAATAATTAACAACTTAAAAGATTACCACCGAAAACCAAGGCAAAGGCACTACCTAACTGGGGTGCGACCATAATAAGTTCCCGAACTAAAGATTTAAAACTTGCCTTTGTGTCCATTGTGATTGGTGTACCTTTTTCAAAGCCATTCATCTTGGATTATTGGTTAAGTTCACCGTTGTTTTGCCTCGATTTTGTGTTAATTGATTTTGTTGTGATATCGACGCTTCGAACCGTAAAACCCATAAAGATTCTTCTCACCCCGATTTTTACAAAACGCCTTCATAATTCTCATTCTCATGTGAAAGATTTTCATAATTCCATTTCTCTCCTTAACTCGAGTTTCCTTAGAGTTAACTCTCAGTATGCGCACCGCTCTTCCAGATCCGCGAGCCCATTACGTGAGCTTGTCAAGATTCCAAGAAGGCGTGTTCGAGACTTTCGCTTCCATCATCGGATCCGAGATCCTGACTGCTCACACTACTTCCGCTTATCATGGCGGATGAGATTCTATGTGAGCTTCTCCAGCACCCATCGACGGGTATGGAGATGCTATCGCATGCCGCCCATCGCGGCTGAAAATTTTGAACTCAAGACCGGGTTATCAATCTTGTAACTTCAAATCGCTTCTACGGTTTTGAGCGGATGATCCTCATGCTCATATAAGATGGTTTAACAAGATTGCATCTACCATCAAGTATAAGAATGTCCCTTCCGATGTCAAGTGTTTCTTCTTACTTCCGCTTTTCTCTTGAGGGCAAGCCTTGATTCGCTTGAAAAACAACCCCTAAATCAATAGAGACATGGGAAGATCCGTGAAGAAATTTGTGAATGAATTCTATCCACCATCCAAGACCACGAGTCTTAAAATGAAATCATCAAGTTCACTCGTAAGTTTGATGAATCCTTCGATGAATCGTGGGATCGTTTCAAGGAATTGCTTCGCAAATGTCCTCACCACGGTTTCTCCGAGTTGATGCAACTCGATACTTTCTACAATGGAGTGAGTCAACTGATCAAGATTCTCTCAATTCTCCGCTGGAGGAAATTTCCTAAGCAAAACCGCTGTAGAAGCTTTGGCGATTATCGAAAACAAGTCCAAGGTCCGTGACCGCACGAAGCAAGCCGGTTGTTTCCCAAGTCGGTGTTGGTCCTTCTTCTTCTTCATCGCCTGTGAGTCGCCTAGCACCGATGCTAAGATTGATAAACTCACGGAAGCTATCCAAGCTTTGGTTCTCTAATCGAAGAAAGTCTCTTTTCCACAAACTTCACCTCCTGCCGGTTAAGAAAGTGGAAGTCCGTGTTACCGTGGTGGCCCCCATGCTTACTATAATCGTATGGCCACCGATGGTAACCCCTTTGAAGCCAATTACGTGGGCGGGATGCCTAATCAAGGAGGCAATCAATATCGTGCTCAGAGACCCGAACCACCGCCCTAACCACTACTCGACCTCCCGGTTTCAATCAAAACCAAAACCGTAATCGAATCGAATAGACCAAACCAAGGTTTTCAAAACCAAGGTCATTTCAATCAAAACAACGGTTTTCAAAATCGAATCAAAATTTCCAACATCAAGGAAATTTCAATAGAAACCTGTGTCGTGAAATTTCAACCCCGGGTATTTTCATGCAAACAATCAAGGGAATTTTCGTAATCAAGGCCCTAATCCTAACAATAGAGGCCGAATTTCACAGCAAACTCAAGCCATTGTTCCAACTGCCCATCATCCGATGAGTCTTGAAACAATTCATGAAATCCCAAGAGGAAATGAATCGGTTGTTGGTCACCAAATTTCGACATCAAGAAGTCTTTAAATGATCGACCCTCGGCCTGTGTACTCTACCTAGCAACACGATCGCTAATCCGAGGCGATGCAAAGCGATCACAACCCGGTGGTGCTTTATTCGGACCATTGCCCTACTACCCCTTCTTCTCTCTCCCAAAGGTAGTGGAAAGCGAACCTCCAAAACACAATGGACCACGACTCCCTATGCCCCTCCTCCCGTGGCATTTAGTCAAGTTACCAAGGAGACAACGAACAAGGTGCATTATTCAAGCCCAAGAGGTATAAAGACACGTCCCACCTTCGGTAGTCCAACCTCAAGTGGTCCAAGAACCCAAGTCAAATCAAGGAGTTGTTTTTGAACCTCCAGTAGCTCTGCTGAGAATCGAAATCCAAATCTTCTCTTCCTTATCCTCACGGTTACATGAGCAAAGCTCATGAGAAAGCTAGTCATCGATGGAAAAATTCTTCAGATTTTCCAAGAACTTCACTTTGACATAAGCTTCATGGATGCCATCATGTTAATGCCAAAGTTTGCATCTACTCAAACATATGCCGAGCAACAAAGAAAAGCTATTTGAAATGGCTAAGACTCCTTTGAATGAGAATTGCTCACCGTTTTGTTAAAGAAGCTTCGAGAAGCTTGGAGATCCCGGAAAATTTCTTCTTCCTTGTGTTTTCCCGGATGATCAATGCTTTGCCCTTGCCGATCTTGGTGCAAGCATCAACTGATGCCTTATTCAAGGTGGAAGCAACTGCCTCTTCCGAACTTATTCCCACCGCATGACTCTCGAGCTTGCGATCGCTCTATCTCAAGGCCCTCTCGGCATTGCCGAGGATGTCTTTAGGAAAGTAGGAAAGTTCCACTTCCCACCGACTTTGTAGTCGTTGATTTCGATGTCGATCCTCGAGTTCCCTCATTGTTGGGCGGGATTCTCGAGGACGGGCGGCTCTTATAGATGTATTTGAGCAAGAGATCACTCTCCGTGTGGGTAATGAAGTCATACCTTTAACCTCGATCGACTTGAGGTACTCCTCAAATTATGACACCGAATCAATTAATCGAGTTGATTTAATTGATATTGCTTCGCAGGAGTACTCTCAAGAGTTTCTTGGTTATCTTCATAATTCGTGAGTGGAAATTCCAATTCCACCACATCTTCTCACCTATCATTGCCGACTCTTCCCTCTCTCACCCGCTTTGAGGAGGTGACTTCCTTCCGAAGAGATCGATGAATTTCTTGTTGTTGATGAATCAATTCCACCGGAATTGATGGTGTGTATGATTCGGAGGGGATATTCTTTATCTTGAGCGCTTGCTTAACGAAGATCCATTACCTTCACCCTCCGAAAGAAATCACAATCGAGGAAATCAAATCAAGGTGCAATCATCTCATCAAGAATTTCCCGAGGTTGAACTTAAGGACCTACCTCCTCATCTCGAGTATGCATTTTGGAGGGTGATGATAAATTACCCGTCATTATTGCTAAAGACTTAACCGAGGAGGAGAAAACGCCTCATAAAGGTCTTGAAGTCACACAAGCAAGCAATTGCTTGGAAACTCTCCGATATAAAGTGGTATCAACCCCGAGTTTTGTACTCACAAAATCTTAATGGAGGATGACTTCAAGCCAAGAATTAAAGTCGAGAAGGGTGAATCCTAAGATTCACGAGGTTATCAAACAAGAGGTTCTCAAACTTCTGATGCCGGTCCGATTTATCCGATCTCGATAGTCCTTGGGTTAGCCCAATTCATTGCGCTCCAAAAAGGGTGGCATTATCATTGTCACAATGAAGAAAACGAGTTGATTCCAACTCGATTGGTTACGGGTTGGCGGTATGTATTGACTATCGAAAGTTAAACGATGCCACCAGAAGACCATTTTCCTCTACCCTTCATGGACCGATGCTTGAGAGACTAGCAGGAACAGTACTATTGTTTCCTTGATGGTTTCTCGGTTACTTTCAGATCCCCATTGATCCGCCGGATCAAGAGAAAACTACATTCACCGCCCATACGGACGCTTTGCCTACTGCACGATGCCTTTTGGCTTATGCAATGCTCCCGCACGCTCCAACGTTGTATGATGGCCATTTTCCACGACATGATCGGGAAACTATGGAGGTGTTTATGGATGACTTCGGTCATTGGGGACTCATTTCGACTTGTCTCTCCACTTGGACAAAATGCTTAAAAGGTGTGAAGACACCAATCTATGTCTAAACCGGGAGAAGAGCCACTTTATGGTCAAAGAGGCATAGTCCTCGCCATAAGATTTCAAAGAACGGATTGAGGTAGATAGAGCAAAAGTTGATGTCATTGCTAAACTACCTCACCCTACTACCGTCAAAGGTGTTAGGAGTTTTCTAGGTCATGCCGGTTTTATCGTAGATTTATTCAAGATTTCTAAAATCGCTCGCCTATGACCCATCTTCTCGAAAAAGATGCTCCTTTCATCTTCTCTCCGAGTGCATCAAGCTTTTGAAACACTTAAGAAAAGCTTACTAAGCACCCATTCTAGTTGCCCCGATCGGGATTTACCCTTCGAGCTTATGTGCGATGCAAGTGATTTTGCAATCGGTGCGCCTTGGGCAACGAAAACCAAACATTTCCACCAATCCACTACGCGAGCAAAACGATGATCAAGTTTGCACCCATTACACCACTACGGAAAAAGAATTATTAGTCAGGTGTATGCGTTGAGAAATTTCGCCATATCTCATCTTGACCAAATGCGTGGTGTATACGGATCACTCTAAGACTCAAATATCTCTTTGCAAAACAAGATGCAAAGCCGAGATTGCTTCGTTGGGTTCTCCTCCTACAAGAATTTGATATCATCATTCGTGATAAAAAGGAGCCGAGAACCCAGGTCACGATCATCTCTCCGACTAGAGAACCCTCATCAAAATATGTTCGAGAAAAGGAAATCAATGAAACATTTCCTCGAAACACTCAATATGGTTTCTTTTCGTGAGATTCTTCTACCCCATGGTTTGCCGACTTTGCAAATTACCATGCGGGTAACTTTGTGGTGAAAGGGATGTCGTCCCAATGTAAAAATAAATTCTTTAAAGATGTGAAACATTATTTCGGACGACCCTACTTGTTTAAAATCAGGCGGATCAAGTCATCCGGCGATGTGTGTATGGTCGAAGCCGCTGACATTCTCAAGGCTTGCCATTCGACCCATGGGGACATCATAGCCCCAACTACACCGCCAAGAAGGTGTTTGATTCGGGATTCTATTGGCCCACGATCTATAAGGATGCCCATGAATTTGTCAAAACCTCGTGACGCTTGTCAACGTTACGGAATATCTCACAAAGAATGAAATGCCGCAAAACGCCATTCAAGTGTGTGAGATATTTGACATATGGGGCATTGACTTTACGGGCCATTTCCTTCTTCTCACGGAATAAGTACATACTGCGGCGTGACTACTTGTCAAAATGGGTTGAAGCTAAGGCTTTACCCACCAACGATGCCCGAGTTGTTGTGAAATTCTTGAAATCTCTATTTGCTAGGTTTGAACTCCACGAGCCATCATCGGTGATCGTGGTACGATTTCGCAATGACCAATTTGCAAGAGTCATGCAAAAGTATGGTGTAACTCACCGCACTTATCATGCACTCACCCACAAACAAGTGGGCAAGTGGAAGTTTCTAACCGAGGGATAAAATCTTGGAGAGGACGGTTGGTGAAAACCGCGCTCTTGGTCGATAAGTTAGATGACGCACTGGCCTTCGACACCTTTTACAAAACACCCATCGGGTGCACTCCATACAAGCCGGTGTACGGAAGGCATGTCATCTTCCGGTTGAGCTCGAGCATAAGGCATACCGGGCCTGAAGCATGCTAACTTTGATATACAGAGACAAAGTGATCATCGGAAAGTTCAAATGAATGAATTAAATGAACTCCGTGATCAAGCTTACGAGAACTCTTTGATCTATAAACAAAAGACAAAGAAGATTCATGACTCAAAAATCAAGAACCGCGTTTTCAACGTAGGTGATAGAGTCCTTCTTTTCAATTCAAGATTGAAGATTTTCTCGGGAAAGCTCAAATCCCGCTGGTCTGGTCCATTTACTATCGCTAAGGTTTATCCTTATGGCACCATTGAGTTATCTCAACCCGATGGTCCTAATTTCAAAGTGAATGGTCATCGAGTGAAGCATTATTTTGGAGAGGACATTCCATCCATGGTTGTCCCGGATCTTCAAACTTTCCCCATGAACCAATGAATGCGGGGATCGAGTCAAGCTAGCGACTCAGAATCAAAAATAAGAGATGCCATATGGGTTTTCACCCATATTTCGCCTTCTTACCTCTTTCTACCACCCTAGTGCGGGGGTTGCCACATGTTTCACAAAAAAAAAAAAAAAAAAAAAAAAATCATCTTTCTAAATAATGGCCATAGTATTTCCTTTCACGTTCTTTGTTTCGCATAACCGCAGACTTTGAATATTGAGGGCAATATTCATCTCTAGTGTGGGGGATTCTCACGAATTTTATCATGTAATTACACCGCACCGATCCCGCTTTTGGCCAAAAATTTTTTTGAGTAAGTGTTCTACACTTTCTCATCCGTTATCATCCGCTTTGTCTCAGAAGACAAAAGGATTGGCTAATCCAGGAGCAAACGGCTCTTGGTAAAGATTTCTCAAACCGCTTACATGGCTTGCAATTTGCCCAAAATTGTATGGTTCCTCAACTCCCATCATCCTCAAAGATAATGAGTCACAGCCCGCAAGATTATGGCTTGTGGTAAAGGCAAGGAAAAATCCATAATTGGTATTCGCTCACCAAAGATAATATTGATAATTTATCTAAGAGTTGGCTAGTCCGTATGGTACGGCTTCGGTAAAGACAAATCAAACCGTTTACATACCGGTGGTTTGCTCAAAATCACATGGTTATTTGTACCATGGTTCTTACTTGAACTAAAACATTTGGCTACTCCGTAAGTAATGGCTTTTGGTAAAGAGTTTCAAATCCATTATGTTTTTCAAATCATTGCTAGGGACTAGCAATATCTCATGGGGGGATTGATGAGTGTGTAAATACTCATCGCTTTTGTACAAAATAAACCGCAAATTCATCCGAAAACACCTGTAAACACATCTAAATGATCAAAATATCACAAATCGTGTTTTATGTGTTTCAAATTCAAAAATATCAAAATCGATGAAAACATATCAATTTTGCAAAATTGCGCCAACCCCCAAGTTTCAAGAATTGTCAAAAATAGTCCCCGAGCCCAAATTTCAAAAGTAAAATCACCAAAGGTCCTTTTAAAATCAAAAGTTATCAAATTTAGTCCTTTGGTGGAAAATATCAAAAGTTTGAGAAATTACAAGTTTAGTCCTTCAAGTTTGAATTTTGGCAAAATGGCCCTGAAAATGGCAAATTGGCAAATTTGGTCCTTGTACTTTTGAAAGTGTCATTTTCAACCCTTGGATAAACTTTGTAAGATTGGCGCTTTAGGTCCCTCCATTTTCGTAAATTACATGAAAGGTCCTTGGTTATTAAAACCCTTTACACCATTAAGACCCTTGTCATATCATATGGACCCTTTCACACCTTGCACTTCACAAACACAAATTGAACCCCCTATTATAATATCCGGTCAATGCACTACCAAACCCATCCCCTTTCCCACAATTCCTCCCACTGCCTCGCCTCCCACCATGCCCACCACCAATACACCAACCCAAATTCTCCTTCTCACCTCACCATGTCCCCCTCCTCAAAGATACATCCAAGGATCATTTAATGCCCTTTCACCAACCATATCACCCCATTTGCGCTTAAGGATTTTGGCGCCAAAATCCTATTTAAACGCGGAGATTACTTTTGAGCAATCCAATGGTCGGGATCGATGGGAAACGCTCGAGAGAGAGATACAAAGACATTGGATTATAAAAGAGGCAAAAGGATGCAAGATGAGAGTCTTCTAGTTTTTATTTATTTTCTTAAGTCGCTTTTTATGTAAAAGCTTCAATTCAAGGTAAAACTTGTATCATTTTGTTAAATTGTATCAAACTTATGTGTTTAAGTGTATTTCAATTACTTTCAAGCATCAAAATCAGCTTTGTGATCACAATTCATCAATTATGTCTCATCGTTGAAATTTGCAAAATCCAAGTCCCATGAATAAGCTTTAATAAGCTTGTCTATAAGCTCAAACAAGTTCACATTAACTTATTATTGGTTTCAAGCTCATTTTAAGTTTCAAATAATTTCAATCAAAAGTGCTTAAAGTCAAAGAAAGTCAAACAGGGCAAATTGGCAAAGGAAATGGAAATGGGTGAAGCAATTTTGGATATGGGTTGATATTAAGCTAGGTTGGGGGTTCGATAGGTTAGAGGTTCATGGGTCTGCTTTGTGCAAACCATTGTGTTGTGGACTTTGTAAGTAATTTTCTCATATCCTTGCATATAAGGAATTTGTAGTTATAATCACAAAATTTGTTCTCATAGCAGTGTTTTAGTTATTTAAAGTGAGCTTGATCTTCAGTACAAGTTGGTTAATTGTTTGGATCCATTTTGAGTCACAAACTGTGGATTAAGGGGTGTTTGGTTTGTCTAATCAAACTGATTTTAAGACTGTTTTGGTGAAAGGTTTTTGTTGCATCTATCTCTAATACTACTATTATCATCATCTCATCACAAACTTATACAAGTAAAACACCAAAAGTCAAATCTCACTGAATCTGTTTTTAAGCTTATCGTTGGAATCAAGGCACTCAAAACAACTCAAAAGGTTTAAAACGGTTAATCTTGCTTGAAAACTTTCATTACATCATATTACATCAAGTTCAGTCCTAAATTTGCCTTTGAATCTCACAAAGTCAACTTTAACTCGCTCAAAAAGTCAAATGTGTCAAAAGTGAATTATGCAGAATTGCAGAGTGTGCACAGCTTCAATAAGTGTTTGTAGGGTCCGATTTTTGGTCCATAAGTAGTCTACTGTGGTCTATAAGACCTCATTTCTGCTTTTGGCTAAAGTTTTCTAGATAAGCTAGTGCACAAGCTCAAAGTAGGGGCTGTTGCTCGCTCCACCTGCCTCAAAGATCACCGAGACTTTCTCGCCTTTTGTGCACTTGCACAAAGCTCATAATAGCTTGTTGAGGTCTAGTCTTTGGTCATTGGTAGCCACCCAGTGTCTAGTTGAGATTTCAATAAGTGGTTTTAGCTTAGTGCTTATTTGGTTGCTTATTTCTTGTCTGCAAGTATACACCATTTTCTCGCTTATTAGCTTAATCTCATAAGCTTCAAATCTGTGTTAACTTGTACTTCAAAGGCTAAAGCTTGTTGAATTTAGTTGGATTTTGGTTAATATAGCTTATTAGAACCTCTGTTAACAATTGGTAGCTCATCTTAATCATTTGGCTTATTTAGCTTATTTCAAAAGCAATCTCACATCATTGCATAATCTTGTACACAAGCACCTGTTTTCTAATTTTCATAGCTTCTTATCATTATTTTAGAGTTTCCTGAATTTTCAGATTTTTATAAGTGTTTTGCTATTTTTCCTATTTTTAATTAGTTTTAATACTTTTTAAATAGCATTTAATACAAAAAATTAGAAAAGGTTCAAAAAATAAGTTTTCAATTTTCTTAGGCTTAGATAAATATAAAAAGTAAAAAAAGTAATTTTCCATATTTTTCATAGTTCATTTGGTAATTTTTAGCAATTTAACTAGTTTTTAATAGTTTAAAATCCATAGAAAATAGAAAAATAGTCATAAAAATACAAAAATAGTTTTAAAAAGTCTGTTTTGATATTTTAGATTTTTCCAAGTGTTAATCTTATTTTTCTTGCTCATTTTCCTATTTTCTTATATTTTAGGTAATTAATTATTAGTTAAAAATAGTTTTTAATTAGATAATTAGTTTTAAAAATAATTTTATTTTTCTAAATATTTTCTTATATCATTAGGTTTATAAAACATCATTTTCATATTTTTAGGGTTAATATTGACTTAGTTTCACTTTTTATTTTGTACGTCGTAGATTTTAATTTAAACGTCGTTTTAGGTTTTAAACGCTCATCACTTTAAATATAGTGATAGCGTTTATTTAATAGGTTTTATCTTTTTATTTTCTTTAATTTGCATTTAAGGCGCTTTTAATTTGTTGGCTTTTCTCGTAGTTATAATATCATTCATAATCCTTTTTCCTGCTCAAACTTCTCGATTTCTGGACGCCGATTGATCCATCGCATAGCTCATTGACATAACGACCCTGGGAAACCCTAAACTCCTCGGATCTTAATTGTATTAGTGTTTGAGCAGTTTTTAGTCTTTTAGACTTGACTGTTTAGCACCGATCAGTTAGTAAACTATTAGCTCAAACCATTTACGTATTTTATTTGTTTCGTTAAAATGATTTTACGTTTGTTATCGACAAAACATTAGAATATAGTAAAATATAAATAAACGTTTTTACGGCTTATTTGTATTAACACAAATGATTTCCAATCCAAGGTTTATGTCTTGTAAAAATAATTTTAAGAATAAAAACATATAGGAAATCCTTTCAGTCCTTAGCCTATTGATTATTCTTTAGAAAATCCATTTGTTTGTAAAAGGTTCTTATTAAACTTGTTCCTACGAATCTTTCGACCCTTTCGTGACGAAAATGTTTATAGTCTTGTTTTAATAAGAATATTAGTGTCAATCTCCATACTAGTTTGTCACTTAACTTTTTGGAATAAAACACAAGAGAAATCCTTTTGGTCCTTTTTCTTAAAAATGTTTTACCAACAAATCAAACAAGACTAGTAATTTTTCCAACAAACTCATTTCAACAAGATCTTTTACATGCATCACATATAAGAACACTCCTACAATTTCCTACATCCTTACACACAAGTGTATTCAAGAATTACTCTATGACAATCATAACATAACACAAGTAGTAACAAGGTAATTCAAATAATTCAATATAATAGAGATTCATGACAAAGTTCAATAGAATACCTAAGCTTTGGATTACAAGAATTAGAAATTTGTGGATTATAGCAACCACACGCCTCTAATCGCCTTAGCCTAACCGCATAACTCCAAATGATTACACAATGGTCGAGAATTTGTCTCACCACTCTCCCGGACGCTTTACAAAGATATGTAGGACTTTTGGGATGAATAATAAGGGTTGGTAATAGCTTTGGTGAAAACTATTACTCTTTTGATGTGTCACACCTAAACTACTAAGTCTAGGTGCATTATATAGATAGGAACCCTTTACTATCAAGCAAAAACGCCCTCAATAAGTTATTCACTGAAATGATCGCCTCTCATGATTAATAGAAGTTAAGGCATTAATAAATGACCAAAAGTGTAATCATAGGGCTCCAAATGGATCGGTTATGACGCACCGATCCGTTGTTGCTTTGACCATTCCCAAGCCGATCCGGTTCCGTACACCCAATCTTGACTTTTGTTGACTTTTCTCGATTCGTGCCTTTTTCTTTACTTTCGATGCTGATTTCCAAGATGAAACTTGACATTTATTTGATGTAAACACTTAGAAATCCTTGTACTTCCTAGTCATTGAGTCCATGAGCTTCCTCACTTGACTTTCTTCCTCGGGAATTATCCAAATGTGCACGAAATCTTCATTTCTTCGTCTTTTACGATACATGGCTACATTCACATACAAATACGCTTCTTTTGCACTTTTGCAACAATTATGAGTAAATATAGCCGATTATCATACACAAAACCAACAATAACGCTACTAAAAACATGCTCATTTTGAGCATTATCAAACGCCTATCCATTCAGCGAGTGGAATGCACAGTCAACACCAGCAAGGATGATCTTTGGCACATTTAGCCGTGATTGGGAAACATGATTTAGTCTAGAACACTTGTTCCTAGCCAATAAGCATACTAGACTGGCGGGACTTGATCGTGTACGCTACCCCCGGACATGCAGAAGACAGACCCAGAACGCAACCCGCTGGGCCAGATCCACTCGAGCAATGTCCACGCCCACAGGGCTCTACCTGAACCGCTCCCCAGCCGCGCCTTAGCCAACAAGTAGGGAATCTTACATAGGAATGAGGTACTGTAACCCACAGTCCCTAAAAAGGGAAAGCATGATTGATTCTCGCCCAAAACCGTCGCTGTCACAACAACAAGACAAGCTCTGGGTTGACTTACGTCATTCCCCACTCACAAACTGTCGCTCTCATGGCTCGTGACCATGAGAACACGACAAGAAGGTCAACCGTATAAATAGAAGGTATCACCGACATTAAAACGGTAACATATACACTCGCTTTCTCTTTAGAACTCACTTTATCTCTCTAAACCCATACTTACTCTCACGCCGGAGGTTGACCGCGGAAGCCCCTTCCGCGGTGAGACTAACGGTATCTTACTTTCTTAGCAGCTTGAAGCCGAGTTCTCTACTTAATACAAGATCCATTCTTTGAGGAGATAGCCTACACTAGCCTTCGCAAAGAAGTGTCCAGATTTGTATTAACACCTAACATTTCGAAAGTGCAACGGTAGTCCCCGTTTTGAAGGTTTTGTTGCATGTTTGGTCCCTAATATGCAATTTAAGGACGAAACATGCAATGGAAACTTCAAATTTTTAGGGACTAAATATGCGATTTAGGGACCAAACATGCAACAAAACATTCAAAATGAAGACTACCACTGCACTTTCAAAACGTTAGGGACAAAACCTACAATTTGGCCATACCTTAGGGACCAAAAATGTAATTTACTCTTAAAAGTTTGACACATGACATCATTTATAACATGACATGTTATAAAAATGTATAAATTTAAACACTTTATGAAAGTTCGTTACATTTACACACTTTTTCAGAGTTCGTGTACTAAAATGAGACGATGAAGAAAGTTTATTGCTATTTGATGACAAAACTTTTATAAATTTTATTAAATTTATATTTTGGGTATTATTTGTTTATATTTTACCCGCTCATATCAAGGAAACTCACCTCGATATAATCGAAACTCACCTCTCGAGGCTAAAGAATCCTCCGATACATCAAGGAACCATTAACTTGGGATCCGTATCCGAAGGATTCGGTTTTGAACTAATAGCTTTTTCGACCGATCACGCAGGATGCTTAGACTCTCGAAAAGTACTTGTGAGCATTACAATTTCTTGGTGATAAACCGTGTCATGGCAATCAAGAAGCGGGATTGTACATCATTGTCCTCAGCGTAAGGAATATGTAGCCATGTCGGCGTGTTGTGCTCAAGTCATTTGGATGAGAACACAACTCAAGGACTATGGTTACGTGTTTGATAGAATCGATGTATCGCGACAATCGAAGTGCTATTGCGATCTCGCAACTCGCTCAACATTCAAAATCAAAGCACATCGATCTTCGATATCATTTCATCAAGGAGCACGTGGAAAAGGGTACCGTTGAATTATACTTTGTGGTGCGAATACCAACCGCGCATCTTTTCACCAAAGCCTTAGCTCCTGCTAGATTTAATGAGTTGGTCCACGGATTGGTATCGCGGTGTTTGACTCGAGAGGAACCGGATGAACTTTTAAAACATTCTTAAAACCAACAAACACCAAACCTCTTTTGTAAATATTTTCAAAACAAAATACAAAAATATCAAATCGATAAAACATCAAAAATATTCTTCTATCTATATTTCTTTAACATGGCAAGTATAAATCTTCACAACACTTTACTCTTTCAAAATTCAGTATTTTTCTCGGTCAAGTGTTGAGGGGGAGAAAGTAAATATTTTTCGGTTTCATAAAACCTTGTACTTGCATGTTACCTCATTCTGGTTGTTTCTTTGATAATGATGGTCACATTTACGGTTTCATCGACACCCCGGGCTCAAATTTATAAAAGTTCATTATTTCTTAAGTCGAGGGGGAGTGTCGTCAAGTTTCTTTCCAAAAATCATACTTTTGGTAACCAAAATGGAAGTTATGGGCATTGAATGAAAATGGTTAAGGTGGAGGGACTAAAGATGTCAAAAGTTCAAACTATTTTTAAACAAAAACACTCCATCTACTATTCTTACACATTTATTACTTACAATTAATACCTCAACCACTTCATCCTAAGCCTATCCTTCAATCTTCAAAACCGTGTTTTTGATCTCGAATTTGTAAGTGTTTTCATGATCTTTGTGGTATTACAAACAATGGTTTTGATTCGTTTTAAAATCCAACGGTTTGATTTGTCCCTAGGCTTGATTTTGTGTTCTACGCATAAGCGTATCAACACATAATCATGTTTGGGTGTTATTGGTTAAAATGGTTGTGTTAAAATGTTTATATAATCACTCTTATACCATTTCTATCAAACAAATCCACCCAGAAACACGAATTGACCATTTTTCAAAATTAGGGTTTAAGCGTAAATTTGGGTGTTTTCATTTGGGAGAGTTTCTGGTTAAAAAGATCATTGTGTTATGTTGTTAACATGTTTAATTTACCAAAACCTTGCTTGATACATACCCAGAAACATCAATTTTGTGAATATTAAGATTTAGGGTTTATGTTCATACGAATTAGGTACTTTTGATTCACAAGGGTTTTTGTGTTAAGACTTGTTTAGGACAACTCACTAGGCCTCTAAGATAACCCATAAATGATTTGGGGCATTTCCAATGGCTAGATTCCTTATTCGTAATTCTTGAATGTTTTGGGTTTAAGTATTACGCGTAAGCTAAACTTACGCGTAACTGTGTCTGATTGAGATAACATGTGAAAACTGAAAAGTAGTGAATAATATGTTAATGATGATGTTATGATGAATTTGTTTCAGGTTTTACGCGTGAATTATTCAGAATCAAGGTTAACTAAGCTTCTAAGCATAAGGATCACCTTACGCATAGAATGTTATGCGTAAGAGAAATCTTACGCGTAACCATTACGCCGAAGGTTCTACAAAGAGGACTACGGCGTATCCCGCGAAGGATATGCGAACAAGAAGCTTTACGCATAAGGCTCACTCTTACGAGTAAACCTTACGCGAAGCTCTCATATACGCCACGCGTAAGCTCCATGCTTTAGCCATCTTTCCTACGCGTAACATTTCTTACGCAGATGTCAAGATCCCACGATAAGCTTATAACTACGCCAGATGATTCACCTGCTTACGCATAAGCTTGCAAAACCTACGCCTAAGCCTAATTTTTAACCAAAATTGTGAATTGTTACGCGTGCAAACTTGTAAATAAATAAATCATAACGCCACAAAACCATAATGTCACTAATAAGCTTAAATGTTTAATAAGTTGTGAAAATAAGTGAAAACTTGGACTTTAAAACGCAGTTAATCTACTCACTGAAACTTATCACGACGCCTTTGGACTATTGGAATAACAAGTGACATTGGACTCAGTAATAATCATTGACATATCACATTCAATAAATAGACAATAAAATCAACTTTTGACTAACATAATGTCTTCGATATGTTGGTTCTTTTGGCTAAATATCTTTCAGATCACGATATGGACGCTCAAATAGAAAATGTGGATGCACCAAATGTTCTCACTATTGAAGACATCTTTCCCAATGGTTACCCAATGCAGATTATAAAGAATAATCTCAGAGTCGACTTTGACAACATCACATGTTCTGAGTCTTCTTGCCAGATTGCAGTGGATATTCTGAAGACTCATCTTTATCAGAACATGCTCACAAATTCAGCTAATGTACTAGAGATCTTTGTTCATCAATTTTGGCACACAATTCAAAAGGTCAAAGGTCAAAATGTTGTGACGGTGACGCTCAACAACAAACAAGTCACCATCACTCCTGCTGATTTAAGAGTTGTTCTTCTTCTTCCAACCATTGAGCCCATCAATTCTCTCGCTACTCCTACGGAAGAGGTCGCTCTTCAATTCATGGTCGACATCGGCTATGATGAGGTCAGTTGGAGTTATCACAAAACATTCCTCGGTGGATCTCAAGAATATTCCTCAACCATGGAGAACACTATACATTATGATTGCTAAACCGTTTCGGACGTGACGATGGCTATTAGCATCCAAGCTCATGGAACTTCAAATCTTTTGGGGCATGGTCAACATGAAACACATTGAATTTGCAGCTGTTATCTGGGATGACATGATGACATACCTGAAAAGGCCTGGCACCAAGATTCCCTATATCATATATACCAAATTGTTGATCGAAAGGATTCTTGAAACCAATCCAGATATTCCCTAAAGACTTGAAGTCCGTGTTGCTTGAGCCCACACTCAACGTTGTTAGATTTAAGGACTCAACGACAAAGAAACAAGGTGCGGTGTTACCAGATTGTCATCTCACCGATCTCACAAAGAACTTTATTTGTACAAACGATATCCGTAGCGGTGGAAGCGTGCAAAGTGGGATTTATTGATGAAAAGTCTTCGGGACACCCGTCAGAAGACAAGGAGAGGCGATGCAGAAGTATTACGAGCATCGAGAGTACGAGAAAGTATCCCAAGAGGACTCATGTTCTCAAAAGGAAATTTCAACAAAAGATGCTATCCCTATTCCCAAACCCGAACCGCAACAAAAGCTAATGGACGAGGACTCGAGAGGACATCAAACGAACGAAGAGGTCATCTACTCGAAACTCCAATCGATGATACTTTGACAAGAGCAAAATCTCCCATCAAAAGTCGATAAAGGTAAAACCCGCTCTCGAGCGGAGGAAGAGGAGAGCTCGGATGAAGAACCACCGGACAAAGACTACGAAAAGAAGCTCAAGAATCTAAGACTCCAACACGTTGCCAAAGATTTCAAATAGCAACAAACTCGTGGCCGGAGGGTCAAGTGGTGGAACTCAAGCCACACCCGCTTCCGGCGCGGTTAATCAACCCCGATAAGGAACCGTACCACCACCCACGAACAACAACAAAGGCAACTTGAGGATTCTATCAACTATGACTTTGAGGAACCGAAATGGAGAAGTCCGAGAAAATTCTGATGAAGATGTTGAGACTGCAGCTAAAGAAAATGCAGAAAAACAAGCTCAAGCTCAAGCAGATGAAAAAACCAGGATTAAGGCTGAAGAAATGGCTAAATTTGGAAAAGATGACGAAGTTGATTATGATGATTTTCTTCTAGATAGTCCAGCACGCTCCAAGGAACTAACTTCTGAGCCACCAAAATACCTTGAGCCTCCTCATGTCTCATCATCATCAGACTCGTCTTCTCACTATTCACCTCCACCATCCAAAGGCACAACCAGATCCGCATCCAAGTCAGTAAAGAAACCAACCGACTCTTGGATATCCCGAGCTAAGACAAAGATTGTCAAAGCTGTCGCAAGTCGGGAAGAAAGACGTGACCAATAAAAGTCGAATCAACTCACGACAGGATCAATCTTCTTCAAGACGGATAAACGAGATGTTGAAAGAAAGGGAGCATATCCGTAAGTTTATCAATCGTGATGTCCAAGGGAAATGAACAAGACGATTAGGAATATACTCATAAGTTCCTTCTCGACATTGTTCCCGGAGTGACAAAAGAGATGTTCACCGAAAACTCTATCCGAATTTCATGCGGTTGGCCAAACAAACAATCGATCAACGCCTTAACTTTTACAATCAACCCAATCGAGCCTACAACTTTCTCGATGCGTAATTGGTTTCAAGCTTGTACTCCAAATGTCAAACGATCCGAACATTTACTTCGACGAAGGTAAACTGCTTGACGATTCTTCGGATTACCAACTTAAAACGGGATGCAGAGCGGCAATGAACGGCTAAGCGTCCTAGCGGCGATGATGATGCGAATAAAGAAAAAGAATCGAAACGCAAGAAGAAGTCCGTGAATCCTCCTCTATGCCACCACCACTCCAAAGGACTCCAACCAAACAAGATCTCCTCCACGCTCGATCGCAATGGATAAACCTCGAACTCGAGTTACCACCATCAACAGAGAAAACCGGTGATCATTTCGAATACATTGGTGGTGACGATGAAGAGATCCTAGAGCCCCAACAACAACCCACCTCTACCGCCACAACAAAGAAACCAGAATCCTCCTCAAAGCCAAAAAAGAAGAAGACAAAGACAAATGTGGTCTCATGGCTAGACGAAGATGACACCGCAAAATATGACTGGTTTTCTAAACTTGTTGAAGCTACTCCCTCACTACCAGAAGGTCAAGAAATGGTAGATGGTCGTACTATGGAGCATGTGAAGTCGATTCAAGAACAGTTTAATGTGAAGAAGATGACTAAGGCTACGCTAAGGCGAATAAAGAATGATGCCTTCCAATCGCTTAAAGACAAATTTCGAAAGTGCAATCAAGTCGAATACCATCTCGACAACATTACCTCGAGCCATGTCAAACAATATCGATTGGCTCAATCCAAGCTAACATCGACTTCACAAGATAAGACAAAGCTCCCTACTACACAGACCGACCAGACTCTACCAACAATTGGTCGACGGATCAACCTCAAATTCCATACCGTTACTTCTTCAACAATGACTTTGAATTTCTTCTACACGGTAGCGATGTTACAAGAAAGCACGCTACGTCACTCACATTTCCTTTCCCATCAAGAATCTACTCTAACAATCCATCCATTGAGGAAGAAGCCTCACATATGTTTGCCGCTAAAGTGGAAAAATATGACCTTGATGCGATGTATGGGATTCATCATTGGCCGAACGCCAAGAATCTTCTATGTGTCGCCAAGTTCTTAAGTCTAACAAGGAAGTATATAGTGACAAACGGATCATTGCAATTAAGCATGTTACTCTGTCGTCAAAGTGGGACTACACATTCCTCAAGAACATTGTGGTCAAACGACAAGACGAAGAGGACTATGACTTCTGTGAAGCGGATTTTCCGAGACTATCGTTAAATGACATTGAAGATATGTATCTCGCTAAGGTGCAAGGACGAATGCGACATTTCTATACAACTGTCCAACGCGAATACATCAAGTCATTACTCATCTACATCAGAAGCATCGTGATCCAAGAACGTGTAAGACATACAACTTGTTGTGGAATCTTATCGAAACGCGTTAATCTCACTCAAACCTCGCCTACACCTTCCCGACATAAACCGACTTGCTCAAGACACTATTATCAAGAAACCGTTTGGGGTAGTCTACATCGATGAACTACACCACAACCGCTTCATGGCGCAAAAGAGCTTCATAAGTTTGGGGATCACATTGAAGAAAGTTAGGACGGGTTAGCATATAGGTTGAAAGAGATTCATGACGACATCGGGTCACCAAAAGATGGAATTCGAGGAAAGACGGATGTTAGGAAGATCATCACTCGAATTGATGAAAGGATGTTGGAAGGATCGATCGAACTTTGGAGAGCTTCGTAGTGGTCGCCCAAGCATATCTCTCACAGTTATCAACGCCCGTAACGCATTCTCGGAGTTATTCGGACTAACGGATTCTCCTTGTACCCTTTGATTTGTTTCATTATCTTATCATTTGGATGTGTGATTTTAATCGACAATGGCTTGTGCACATAACAATGTACAACCCGTGCTTGTAATGAAAGGACCTGTGGAACGCTTCATTGCACAATCCTTATAAAAGGAGCGAAAGCTTCTTACTTTTGAGTAAAACTAATCAAAACTTTCATTTTCAAAGTTTTGCTCAAAAGAACAAGTACTTCCCCTTATGATTTTCAAAACCTCAAAAGTTAACATCACTTGTTGAGGGGGAGTATTTGATTAAAAACTTTGTTCACAAACTGTTCTTCGTGGTACTCTTCCCACAAAACTCGAAATGGTCATATTCGATATCAAATTTCGTCAAAAATAACACTTATATACCATTTTTGAGGGGGAGAAAAATTATGTGATAAGAAATATGTTGTGAATTGCTAATGAATCGTTGTGCTAAAAAGACTTAACCAATGAATTGACGAGATCTTAAATGTTAGTAAATCGAAAAGACTTGTCCGGACGGTAATAATTTCATGCTAGCTCGTTAGTGATGTAAACGTGTCTCGAAAGGACTTGTCTGAGTAGAATGTACCATTCGAGAAACTCTTGGTAGACATGAACTTTGACGGGTTTGACAACCTTTCGAGGTTTGTCCACACCTTCAAGGTAGTTATTAGAGCTAGTTGTCACCTAAAAACTGACAATGTAAATCTTTAACTATGCAACGTAACCGTGTCTCGCTGGGGATTGTCTATATTGAGTTGATTAATTCAAAAGTGTGCGCTCTTCTCTCACCGTGCAAATTTCTGTAAAAATACTTAAGCACGTGTGGAGGGGGAGTATTTATGCAAAGTCTTAAACTCTCAACAGTGGTATTAAATGCTTTTACTCATAACCACTTTGAGAGGGTTTCAAGAAAATGGTTTTATGGCAACATAGGTTAGTCATGGAGTTATAAGGTGATTAAGGTTAGGAATAACCGTCCTATGATCCGCCAGAGCCGGAGGGATCTACCCAAGGACACCACCTATAGCTAGAATTAGAAGTCCTTAGGTATGATTATAAAAAGGAGAAAAAGAAAATCGGAGAAAGAAGGAGTTGAAGAATTAAAAGAAAAGTAAAGAAAATGGTGAAAATAAATAGCCTCCAGATTATTCAACTTAGGCGCATAATCGGTTCAATTCATATGCTCTTGGTTGTCACTTGATGACACCGATATTGAAGATTAAAGTCGTCATGGACCCAAAGAGGCATGCACTAAACCTTCTTAGCCACTCAAGTTTTTCTCAATGTAAGCTTGTTTCATTCTCACGGGAACCCTACGTAAACTATCGGCTTTCTTTAGAGATTGCCGGTATTGAAGCAAGGAGACCCTCTCCTAGTCTCCGATCCGAAACCAAAGCGCACTATCGAGTCTAGAGCCACGAGATTCATCAAAGATCTCTTATGTACACTTGACATTTCATCACTTGTCGCTCAACAATAAGGATGCAAGTGATACATTATCGAGTCCTACACGATCTTAGCAATTTGTCAAGAACATTTATGAGAGGTTCACACCGTGATCCTCGGTGATTGAATGGAAACTCCCGCCAGGTCAACATCAAACGTACCGACAAGCAGTCACTTCGGTAACTCCTGGGTTACGCTTAGTGTCTCAAACGGTCTACGATCGTGGGGTGATGCTTCTGTACCTCGGCGACTCATCCGAATTGTAGGTGTACTTCTGGACATCGCGTTATCTCACTCAGTGAGACTCAGTTCAGAACGACCTTTGTGAGAATTAGAGTTGTGTTTTCACACTATGTTGTTAACACTCAAGTTCAAACTTGTAAGTACTGGATTATTTCTAACCCATGTTTTATGTTTTCTTCTTATGGATGCTTGTTGGTGGAAAAGATCATGCAGATTCTCCACATGCTCATATCAACAACAATACTAATTGAAGTTCTCTCAAAAGGCAACACAAAGTCAGAAGGATTCTTCGTCAAAGCCAAAGAATCTACAAAGTTTAAAGACTAAGAGAACTACATTAGTACTGAAATCCAACGTTAAAGAGCGTGTGAGCATGTTGGAGAAAGACGTGGAGACACCGGAGCAACGGCGGACTGATGCGCAGACAAACACAACATACTATCACTTCCATCACAAAGAACAAAGATCAAAGAACAAAGAAAATGATGACGCCAAAGCGAGAATACTTCAAAGGAAACAATTTCCACACTTGGAGATTGTTCGAATCAAGGCACTTCTTCTCACAAGAAAGAAGAATGTCAAAAGACGCCAAAGTTACTATTACATCAAGACCTACAATACTTAAAGATCAAATCATCAATCACTAACACTTGGGGAGATTGTTGGAATCACTCCTAAACTAGAATTCAAGTGTTAGTAATTAATATGTAATAGTTAGCTTAATTAAGGCTTTTATGTTAGTAATCTAGGCTAGGCTCATGTAGAAAGCCCATGATCCTATGCAAAGCCCAATAAGGAAAGGATGAGAACTTGGTGTGTTGCCCTAGTTCTCTCCTATAAATACCCATGTAAACCTTCTATTGAAAGTTGGTTGTTCACATTTACATTTCACTTATGCTTAACTTTTCTCTCATATCCTACGCGTAGAGTGTGTGTGTGTTCAACCGATCCTTCCTTCATCTCCTTTCTTATATTGATGCTTGTGTTACATAAATGGGAACCTAACATATTTATTACGAGTAAATAATATACTTAAGGTGTGCTTATTGGACTAATCATAAGTATTGGGTAATTGGACTTCATTTGGTCATAACTAGATATTTGTTCAAGTGGTATTTGGCTTATGTAAACTAAACAAGGGATGAATATTGGTTATCTATAAGGAATGAAATTTGGTGTAGTGGTCATAACTAAATAGTTTGTTTTTTACTTAAAAATCTCACTGTTTATTTGTCACAAAATATATATAGTTACAAAACATTGCTCGCTAAATTTTTAATTATAGAGCACCCGTCACCGCATCACGCCGGTACCTGCTAGTAGAGGTGCACATTTTTTTTATTTTTTTATTTATTTTTTTTTTTTAAAAACCGAATTGGTTTAAAAACCGGGTTTGGTTTTAGCCAAATAGTCAAAAATCGGTTTTACATAAAACCGGTTTAGTTTGACTTGGGAGAGAAATTATCCAGTTTAAACCAAGAGCCGGTTCGGTTTAAACCGGTTTTACCTAAAACCGGTTCGGTTTAAATCGATTTTACCCAAAACCGCTTCAGTTTAAACAGGTTGACAATAAATAATGCAAATTGACTGTTCGGTTTTCCCTAAACTGATTTTCGAAAAACCGGTTTTGATTTTTTTTTTCCAATTCGGTTCATGAACCGGTTTTTTTTCATCTCTATAAGTTAATAAACTTGTAACCTCTTAAATGAGCTTGAACAAAACAGTGAAACACCCCCTTAACCACGCACAAGACGCTTGCCCATCAAGCAAATCAAAATTTCTCATGTGACTATCTTCTGGGCCCAAATCATGTGGGTCATATTGTTTGTCGTATCGGCCATTTAGTGAGCCAAATTTCTACAAGGCAATTTATGGACCAGGCTCATATATTATATGGGCCAAAAGACGAAAACAGTTAAAACTTTTAATTAAGGGTGTTCATCGGTTCGGTTATCGGGTTATTCGGTTTATTCAGTTCGGTTAGTTTGGTTAATTTTTTTTTTCTAGGTCAAACCGAAAATCGGACCGAACCGAATTCAAAATTGACTCAATCGAACCGAACCGAATAACTGAAAACCGAACCCTTATAACCGAAAACGAACCGAATAACCCAAATTACATAATTTTAATTATTTTTTTATTTAATTATATATATTTTTAGTACAATATTTATTTTCAAACTTAAATAATGATATATTTATACTAAAAAGAGTTTTAGTAAAAAATTTCATATAAATACATAAAAAATGTTATATTTAGAGTTTTTTTTTTTTTTTTTTTTTTTTTTTTCATATAAATACATAGAAAAATATATATTTATAAGATTTCGGTTTTCGGTTTTCATTGCTATAACCATATCCAAACCAATACCCGAATATTTAGTTCGGTTCGGTTCGGTTATGACCAATTTGGTTCGATTCTGATTCGATTCAATTGCTTTCTGCCTTGGTTCGTTTAATTTTGGTTCTCGTGAATATTACCCGATCCGTGAACACCCCTACTTTTAAATTGATTCCATTTTTTAAAACTAAGGCTAGCTATAATATTACATAAAATCAATTTTTTAAGTATAACAATTGTAGATTTTTATAACTAAATCAGTTAATATAGGAAGGTAAAGTCAACTATATTGTTACAAACGCACAAGTCTAATATCACACATGCGTTTGTTTGAAGCAAGTAACATATATAATTTGAGCTTAACATCGGTGCCACTTCATAAAGCTTTGTATTTTGTTATATAGGCTAAAACTTGTAAAAAACTTGCAAACTATTATTGTTAGTATAATTACTATTAACTATTCTTTTGATTCTTTAAATAAAGGTTAGTAGCTCTTTAAACTCCTAAAGAAGTTTGACTTGATAACATATATTTAATGCCAAATTCTATATGTTAAATGGTATAAGTAGTACTATATTATGTTAAGTTTACTTATTAATTTTTATTTAATTTATTGAACATGCACATCATGACGTATGACTAAACTATATTTGAGCACCGCATAATTGAAGCTGATCTAGTCGACGACGACGTGGATGCTTCAACAATTTCCTTGACTTTTTCAACTCAACAACTCCACAATAATGTTTTTATGGAAAAGTAAAATGAGTTCTTACTTATTTTTCTGATGGTGATTGAAAACCAAATAATGTCATTCTAAAAGTTGTGTCTGAATTCCAAAATAAACATGTGATATTAGGGCCCAATAAAAAGGAAAAAAAAGAGCCAAAACACAAACAAACAAGAGTTACAAAAGCTACAAACAAAAAAGATTTAATAGATACATGTATATCCATTAGAGCACCGAGGAGTACCTTAACACTCACTCACACGTGTCAATTTGTCAACTCGGTGCCAATCAACAACTCACTTAATTCACTCATACAATAAAATACCCGATCGGTTTTAGTTTTGTGTTGGTCCGTTGGTTTTGTTTAGACAATTTTAGGTGTATTGTTCTTGGTTTGGCGGAATCGTATCGAAGTCAAACCAAAACCGTAAATATATAAAATTGAAACCGAATCAATTGAAATGGTTCGGTTTTAATTGAACCGGACGGGTCGATTTTCATTTTGTTCGATTTTCGGTTTGTTTCTTCAGCCATACTTAGGTGTATGGTGTAGCATTTTTAATTTTATTTTACGGCAATATTGGTAAAAAGAGTTACTTTTAACTTTTACTTTTCACTTTCTCACTTCAACTTTTTACCATGAAATGGGGATTTACAATGACAAACAGCTTTGGTTTGCTAGTAACGTCGTGTAGAGAAAGGAGTTTTCAAACTTTTCTTCATCTCTTTCTTTCGCATCTTCAACCCAACAAACAAACTTCCATCTTCAAGAAAAGCACCTTTTAATCACATCACATTAATACTTAACCAAATTCATCATTAACCCATAACTCACACAAACCCATATATCACATTTGGTTAGTTTTCACTCATCATTTTTATCCTATGCTCTTTAATGTTAGTGTTTTAGCTAATTGACCCATTTATATGATCAGTTTATATATAGGTTTTTGTTGGGTTTATGTTAAAGATTAAGGTGGATCAGTCACACCATTATGTTTGTTTCTAGATTTGATGCATGTATATTTTAATCCCTTCATATCAAGTTCATATTTTTAGCTTTATAAGTCTTGTTTATGCTAAATTTAAGCTTAAAGATTAAGATTTATTCCAAGATTTTATATGGGTTTTGCTTATTTTATGTAACTAGTGAGAAAAATGCTAAAGGTTAGATTTTATCTCGGCTTATAGCGAAAAGTTTCGATCTTTTGGATGCATATTAAGTGTTTGTGAAATGATTTTTGTTTTTGTTTTGTAGATGCATTGTGATTTGTAACAATGGTTCTCGGTTTAAGGTCTAAGCATCGTAAAGACGGTTCTGTTCAAGTAAATTATCTGATTCATGTCCAAGATTTGAAACCTTGGTTACCAACGAGTCAAGCTTTATCGCTCCAATGGGTAAATGGTGATCAGATGACAGATTTTCTTTCGCCTAATGTTATAGATTCCACTGTTGACTTTAACAAGTCTTTTACGCTTCCGTTGACTTTGCGTAAAGATAAAAAGGACCCAGATAAGTTTCAAAAGAACTATTTGGAGTTTCACTTGTGGGAGCCTAGAAAGGATAAGCCGCATAAAGATCAGATATTAGGGTCGGCGGTTGTGAATCTTGGAGATTATGGGATCATTGAAAATGTGTTGAATCTTAGTGTTCCGATTATATGGAAAAAGAGTTCTAAAAGTGTAGCACAACCGGTTTTGTATATTAGTATACAGTCAAATGATAGAGATGAGACTAATTCGTCGAGGAGTAGCTTGTCGAAGCAGTCGTCGTTGGATAAGTATGGGCAAGAATCTGCTTCGGAAGTGAATGATGGTGATCTTGAGATTGCTGCTTTTACTGACGATGATAATGATGATTATACACATTCATCATATCCAAATCAAAAGGTACCCTCGGGCACTAAATTCTTGCTTTCTTTGTGTTATTAGTTCCTATAGATGACAATTTTAACCCATTTACTTATGAATGGGTCGATTTGGGTTATATTTTTATCTCTAACGGGTCAAATCAACGAAATACAACTTTAAGCGAACGGGTCAAAAGTTGTAAGCAGTCTAGTTTTTGCGTGCATACAACCTCCTAAATTGTTCTATTAAAAGATTTAGATTATTACTTTAAGCATAATTAACGCAGTCAATATTTATATTGTTTTTGGTGGAAGACAATAAGTGTTAACGGGTTAACCTAAACGGTCCAAACCGTTTCAACCAGACCACCCGCCCCGCCCGCTCCTCTTGCCACCTATACCAGTTCTGATTGTATATGCTTGACTTATTTATTAAATTGAAGCTGTTGTATAATTGCCATTTGCCAGTTCTGTAAATAACTGAGATTGGCATGCAGGAGTCTCTGAACGCGCAGCCGCCTGTTGTTCCAATAAAAGCAGAACCTTCAAATAATACTTCTTCCAAACATACGGAAAGAAGTATGACAACAATTCGAAAACAACACGCTGCCCCTTTTCTTCAATCATCTTTCTCAACTATGGGTTCTCATAGTAAGACCATAGGTTCTAAGACTCAAATGACGATCTCACAACCTTTAAACGTGACCCATGGGCTTCAAGAAGAAATAAAACCCAACCCAAATCCTGTTATAACTAGTTCCGTCAGTAAAGATCCAATTAAAGTTGAATCTTTACATGATCAAGTTACAAACATCGAAAACGAGCAAGATGAAAGAACAACAGAAGATAAAAAAATCTCAGAAGACAATCTTGTTGGTAAATTTTTAGCTTCAAGAAAACAAGACAAGTTAAGAAGCAACACCCTTGTAAGAAAACCGCCTGGAGGAACTGGTGTCACCGGTAATAAACTTAAGCACTTGAAATCTGTTCAGTTACCTAAGGCCGGTGGGTATACTGGAAATGGTTTTCCTATTGCAAGCCCGAATAGAGCAGATAAGGATAAAGTTATTGGGACGGATAATGAATCGTCTGAGACTGGAGTTCCGAAAAGTGAATTTTCTAGTGGTAAAAGTGACGATCGATCTAGAATAGAGATGCTTGAAGAAGAGCTTAGGGAAACTGCAGCTATTGAGGCTGGACTTTATTCAATAGTGGCTGAACATGGGAGTTCTACCAATAAGGTTCATGCACCTGCTAGACGTCTATCTAGATTCTATTTACATGCTTGCAAAGAGAAGGATCAAGAAAGAAGGGTAAATGCAGCTAGAGCTATTACCTCTGGACTTGTTTTGGTTTCAAAATCATGTGGAAATGATGTTCCAAGGTTCGTGTTAGTTCCAACTCTGATAGTGATTATTTAAGTTGTAACACCTTATTTACGGGTATTAACATACTTGCTCATGGTCATTAAAAAGAACGAGTGAATGATATTTAGTTGCAACACATACCCTTTTATGTCACCATATAGGGTATATAAGATAATTGGCTGATAGTCAAAACCCATGTGTTTAATCAAACATTTAAGGACCTAGAACACGAGAATTGAGTCTATCCACCACAAAATTTTGAGTCGCTGTCAAGTGATTTATATGAATCTGTGCTGTAAACTTTACACATGTGGTACATCTTTTGTGCAGATTAACTTTCTGGTTGTCAAACTCGGTTATGTTGAGGGCAATTATCTACCAGACTCTTGGAGAATCGTCACTTCATAATGCTCGCTCCAATGGGAAACACAAACATAGTTGGAAGAAAGTACCTGATGACTGGAGGGACCCACAAGCATTCATAATTGCATTAGAAAAGGTTGAAGCGTGGATGTTCTCGCGAATCATTGAGTCCGTGTGGTGGCAGGTTGAGCCCTGGAAATACTTATCTTCAGTATTTACGTGTTAGGTCTTTGTTAAATTTGCCAATTTGGACTCATTTACTTATGAATGGGTCAATTTGGATTATATTTTTTTTCTAACGGGTCAATTTAAAGTATTTTTCTGAAATGGAAACGGGTCGAAAGTTGCCCGAACTCTATATATAATCTACAACCTCCTAAATTGCTGTATAAAAAAATGATTATTATTGCGATAATATAAATACTTTCATCATGTTTACCTCATTATTGTTTAAAAATGGACAAAAAGTTGTCGTATTTCTACATCTACACTTTTTGACTGATTCTGGTTTTGCTCACTGTAGACTCTTACTCCACATATGCAATCAACAGCCACTAATGCTAGTGGTAAAACGGTTGGTCAAAGTCAAACTTCAAAAAAAACATCTGGAAGTAAAAATGGGTTGGGAAATCAACAAGGGAACTTCTCTATCGACCTTTGGAAGAAAGCTTTTAAAGACGCTTGTGAAAGACTATGTCCTACACGAGCTGGAGGCCATGAATGTGGCTGTTTACCCGTGCTGCCAAGATTGGTATGATTTTGTTTGGATGGTATATTTCCATGATTTGCATACTTTATTGCTCCACAATGAAAAAGAGCGTTAAATTTAATATATATTCTTCTTTTTGATTTGGTTATAGGTGATGGAGCAGTTGGTGGGTCGACTAGATGTTGCAATGTTTAATGCTATTCTTCGGGAATCAGCTGAAGATATGCCAACAGATCCACTATCGGATCCCATTGCTGACCTGCGGGTGCTTCCTATTCCTGCTGGAAAATCTAGCTTTGGAGCCGGTGCACAATTGAAAAACACTGTGAGTAATAAACCATACCATTCTTGAATCTTTTGGTGGAAAAATGTGAGGGTCAGGCGGGTTTTATAACGGGTCAAAGGTGTTTAGCCAAAAAATATTGTTCAAAAAGCTACCTTTTAATAAGCAGTTTGTGTGTCAAATATGATTTTACGCTATTGCATTGCTAATCTATTATTTGTATGCAATGATTTAGGACCTTTTTTGCTAATAAATTACATCCATTGACATGTTACTTTTAGCTATTTGATATTTTGATTAATTTACCCTTTTGACCAAGTGATTAAACATAACCCAAATCGACCAATTCACTAATCTTTTGCATTTTAGCTATCCGTATTAGAATATCTCGATTTTAGTAAAGAAAGGTACATGCTGACTTTTGAAGTCAACAAACTACTTTATAGATACAACTCTTTACGAACTTGTTGAAACTATAAGTTCTACATCTATCTTACCAGATTGGGACATGGTCTAGATGGCTTACGGATCTATTTGGTATCGAGGACAACGACACTAACGAAGATACTGATGATGTTATCGACGATACGTCTTTTAAGGCTTTCCGATTACTACATGCTTTGAGTGACCTCATGATGCTTCCTTTTGAAATGCTTGCAGACAAGTCCACAAGAAAAGAGGTAACTAGTCCACATCCCTTTATGCTTTTATTCATCTTATATATGTTCATATTCTTCATTTGATCCAATGTTTTTTTTCCTTCATAGGTTTGCCCAACACTTTCTACTCCATTGATTAGGAGGGTTGTTTGCAGTTTCGTGCCAGATGAATTTTCCCCGAATCCCATTCCCAATTCGCTTATCGAGGCCCTTGATGCAGAGGTTCGTATATACCTTTTCGTCATTTTTAGCATGCGCACTTGAATTATGTAGCCACAATTGCCGCTCAAAAAAAATAATTATGAAGCATGATCGAAAGTTGATAACTTATAAGAGAAATCAGTGAGTCAGTAAAGCGCCTATTTTTTACATCTGATAAAATGCATAGTTTCTTCTGAAAACCATTTTCTCGTAACGTGCATGCACTACAGATGCAGGATGATGACATAGAAGTTTACTGAAGGGTCTCTTATAAACTTTCCATGCACTGCACCTCCATCAGCTTACAAACCACCTCCATCAAGTTCATTCTCAGCCATAATCGTAGGAGCCCAATCTTTAAGGAGAAGTTCGTCATCAGTGCTGAAGAAATCCTACACTAGCGATGATGAGCTTGACGAGCTCGATTCACCCTTGACCTCAATCCTGGCAGACAGTTCTCGGGTTTCCTCAAGTTCTGATGGACTTCAATGGTTCCCAAAGGGTGGAAGGAGTATTGTGAGATATCAACTCCTTCGAGAAGTATGGAAAGATAGCGAATAGGCAGTGGTTATATATATAACGGGTTTCCTGAGTTTTTTGTACTTATTTTTGTTTTATAGCAACAAAAAAATGTTTGAATCAGAATTGGTATTCCTGCATTTCCTTCGAAATAAAAGTTCTGTTACCAGTAAAAATTGTTCTCGGTTTCTTTGTTGACTTCTGGACGAAGAGGAAATCAACGAGCCTTCGGGTGGGTATACATGCGCATATCCTTTTGTTTCCGGTAATGTAAAAATAATAAAGAAAATTTTATGGTGGTTATTTTTGGTGTTTTTTGCTTCATACTCGGGTTAAACAGATCCACCATTGACGGCGATGGCTAATTATCTCCCTCGTATTTGAGCTTACAATGTGGAATCAAGTCATCCATAATAGTTGGTTATGCTTTTTCAGCTAAGTTTACTTAGAGAAATGGTTTTGCACGTTAGCACAAAAGCTTCTTAAAAAAATTTGTATGAGTTTTAAAGAATAAAAAATAAAGTTTAGTTAACTTTCTTTCTGTAGAGGCAAAAAAAGAAGCGCCCACCGTGGGGCTCGAACCCACGACCACAAGGTTAAGAGCCTTGCGCTCTACCAACTGAGCTAGACGGGCTTCTTGTTACTGTGGAACAACCTCAGATTATTAATACTTTTAGTCAATACTAGTAACATGTTAAACACAGTAATACTATTGTTAAATAATAACTTAAATGGTAAATTAGTTCAGGAGGTTGTAAATGATTTAGTGAACTTTCTTCTTGTTCAACTAAACCTGTACAGATTTTCATATTTTGATTTATTTTTTATATGGATTACTGTGTATAGAGCTTAAACTTACTTGAATCTCAATAAAGTTAAAATGGACTGTAAAAATGAGTATTAAAGTGCCAAGGTTCACTACAAACTTGTTTAAACCAAAAAGTCCCATTTGTTAAATACAAAGTCCCATTTTATTTTATTTTATTTTCTATTTTTTTAAACCAACGGTTACAATTTTTAAATGGGGCCCACAACATTTACAAGTTCACAAGGTGAACCGATCACCTAGTTAGGGCTTGGGAATCGGGAATGGCGCGTGAATGTGGAGCTTGGGCAAGGGATCACGCGTTACTTGGGCATTCTAACGCCCTTGCCAACTAGTCTTAGGTCTTCAACTTGTGATTTATATGGAGTTGGTGGCGACCCAAGATTAAAAGTTATGAGGCGCATTTCATTAAGACTAAAGAAGACTAGTACCACAAATATTTGAGTGTATTTCAACCAACGAGCCTCTGGTCCAACCCTCCTAGGCAAGGTCTCAAGTTCGAGTCTTGTCTAGGGTGAGAGGGGTTTCCTCTCGCGTGCGTAAAGGGAAGGGTGCCATTGCTTTCCTAGGTGGACTCAACATGGTTGTGTGAAATTCACTGGCATACAAATTAGGGGCCATGTAGCCACAATTGCCGCTCAAAAAATATGAGTGCATTTCGGATAATCCATCCTTTTAACAAAAATTTACACTACGTGATAAGGTTCACGGCACTCACGAGAACCCTTAGTCCTCCCCTTATGTAGTATTTGATCTCTAGAATTCAAATAGTATGTAAAAATAGCTATATTATCAAGTCAAAATAGTCATGTGATCACATGAGAATCTAATGTTTTGTTTTGTGAATATACATGATCATACTTTCTATTATTTGTCGCTCTTTTTCTTTTCTTGTTGAACAGCAAAAGTGTTTACTACTAGAAGTAGAAAGTTGTCAAGACTAGAGATATTGCAAAAGCAGCCCATGAGACACGGTTCTCGAGCAGAACTGATAGCAGCCCATACCATGACGACCAAACATCAACAGTAGATGCCATCATTATAAAATCACTCATTTGTATACCATCATTTTGCGTATATTTATATATATAACTTGGGTTTACTTGATTTTCAGCACAAAGATATAGATTAATTTTTGCCTTTAGAGCAATAGTACTTATCGGTTACATAAGCGTTACAGAAAAGTGTTGTCACCTCACCACTTTTTACCTATAACTCGGAACCTACATAGTAAATCGTTAAGTATTGTCACATATAGTCGTTAAACTTTTTCTTACAACAATAGTATAACTCTTAACAATTTTGAAAAGTTTATTCATTTGAGTGCATTTTAGGAAAATAGCTTGTGTTTGAACCATTTTAGTCACAACAATGCTAAGTTGCTACACTCACTCAATTTTTCATTTTTTTACACGTGTGTCACTTAATTATAGAGAATGGAATTAAGAAAGAGAAAGGAGTATAGTTTTATTGGTACAACTCACTTGACACATGTGCGTGAATTTTATTTTGTAAAAATTGTGTGACCCTGGTATTTCTCTTTTAGTCATGACAATAATTTTCCTTCGTAGTTTAGCAAAATTTTATTCATAAGTAAAACCTAATTAAATCATCTCGATCATTTGATATCAACGGGTACCCTTAGTTGTTCAGGAAAGATAAGAGTATATAATGCAGATTATTATACAAAATATAAACTAAAATCATATACTGTTGTAAATGAACAAGTGGTCTGATACAATGGCTTGAGTCAACTAGGATGTGTAACTAAGCACAGTTTTTAACCAGAAGTGATGGGATGAAATATGTGGCACACTCAGCCTTAGGCTTACTAGGATACAGGTTCATAAAATCTGTCGAGCTTTGTTATAAGTAATTTCATGAAATAATGTTCAGCCTTTTTTAGCAGTTGAAGACAAATGTATTGTCACACGGTTTTGTTAGCTTTGAATATTTAATGTCTTCGTTTAATTAATGCATATTCCTTTAAAGACTAGATAACAAATGCAGACATGACTATATATATTTGTATTTACTTGATGCAGTTACCAAAAATAAGAGGTTAAACATTTGTATTAGAATGAAGGGTTTTTCTAAATGTGCCCTCAAGCACATGTTAAATCTAACAAGATGATAATTTCTTATAGGAGGGGCGCATACATCAAAATACTTCTAGAAATGAGCAATGCTAGTTAATTAATTAACTACTTTTCCACTACAATTATCTTCAAAAAAATCTATGTAACATGTTGTTTGATAAATTAGTTCAAAATAAATACAGCTCGTGCAGTCGTGCATGACAATAATCGACAGAATAACTAGAAAGGCGTTTATATGAACAAAATGGTGTTGCCATTTTATTATTCGAATGGGTTATAATATTGAAGCGCAAGTTTATCACAAATGAAAACCAACCAGCTTTATAGCATATGATTAATTTTTTACATCATATTTGTAATTTTCACCATTTCATCAGTTAACTAAAGTAGCATTTAGCAACAAAATGAAACAATCAAAATTAATACATTTAACTTTGAGTGTTAAATGCTAACAATCACTTCATAATAGGAAAGAAAGCTACAAATAAGTACTGTTACTGAAAATTTACATAGCACTAACTCATAAATATACTAAAAACTATAAAATACAAAAATATACTACCTATTATGCAAAGGATTAGAGCCAGTAGGTACTAGTCTCTCTTCATCATTAAACTTAAAAAAGTTGACAATCTTGTCAACTGAAGTGTTGTTGTCAGCATTGTTGTTGATGTTCACTGATGATGTTCTTCCCATGAGCTTGTTTCTTGTACCCTTTGTAGTTGACCATGTAGCCATTAGTACAGCTATCAATAAGGCCAACATCAACATCTTCCTCTTCATTGAAAGAGATGTAGGGAGAGTGTGCAAGTGTGCAAGTGTAAGTGTGTATGTGTGGTTTGAATTAATAAGAAGTATGGAGCAAGTGAAGGACAGAAGGTGGTGTGGTGTATTGTATACATCAGAGAGAATTCAACCTTCATTTACTATGGGGTACCTGCATTAAGGATTCTATTTACTCCCCTTGATACATCAACATCTATATCTCTCTATATGGTTATTTATTATAATTTAAATAAGACCATTAGTATAGCTAGTAACAAACTTTTATTTTTTGGTTATCTTGTGTTACATATGTTTTGTCATTTAGATCACTTAAAAACTAGACTAATTGTTTAGGTCACTAACTCAGTTGGTGACCACGATTTTGACAATCGGGTCACAAAGCGCTGATGTGGCTGCAACTTAACGACAAAATGCCACTTTTAATTTTATGCATTCGAAGTAACTAGTTGACTTAATAAAAGTCAAACCGGTGCAACTTGTTGTTTAATAGGTAACTTTATGGTCTTGATTCTAGAGAATTGTTAATATAGTGACTTGTTTGGTATTATAACATTCTTACAGTGCCTTATGTAACAAAATAATGTCAAACAAATTGACCAAAAAAAGATGAAAACTTGTTACTACACATTATACATAGGTTTTTTTTTTTTTTCTCTATTTAATTCCATGTACCATGTATGTATCTCTCTCTATCTTTATTGCTCTCTGACCTTATGTATCATTCTCTCTTTCTATGTGCATATGTGTATGTATGTATCTGTATCTGTATGAACAGAAGGGCTTTTTATGGGGTGACCAAGTGCATTTACTTCTTTGAATTCTATTGGGTGTCCCTTGTTTCAGAGAGAAACAGAATTTGAAAGTGTTTCCAATGGCTTTTTAGAGTAGCACAGGCTACTTTAAAGGAACTTTGAATCATTCCTTTGCAAACAATGCCCTCTTAGTTTTGGTTAATTCCACTACACCCCCTATGTATGCCACTTGTCGGAGGACAAGGCAAGATCGTAGCTTCAGAATACATAACATGGCTGGCTAGCTATATGGTTTGAACTCGAGCAAAAACGAGGAAGTCTTATGAGTTAACTGTACCATAAACATTAAGACATAATATGACATTTGGTTTTATTAGCCTATAACCATCTTTGAAAGTCCGGTAACGGTACCATTACTTTTGAAATGAAAATGTATATGTTGAATGTGCAAGGGTGGTGATCATGGATACCAATTCTTGAGGGTTCTAAGCAGAAAATATTCCACAAACCAAAAGAGGTCTAGAGAAATAAATGGATGCTGGTAAACATAATTATGATTCATGTGAAAAGACAATGATTTCGTGATGATCATAAGTTAGCTTTTGTCTCATCACAAGAACTACAATTTCATGGTCTTAGCTGAGAAACTAATCTCACTTATTCAAAGACAAATCTAACATGCACTTAAAAAAGGCTATGTTACGTTGCTGTAAAATTTTATGTTGCTGAAGCATGCTAACCAAAATATATGCCATTTGGTAGAGACATGATCCCCAAAACTTGATAGCAAATACAAAATTATCAGAAAGTAAAATCTGACATTACATAGGTTGATAGAATTTACAAGTTACAACAGTTTATACCAAGTGCAAATTCAACCGGTAACATTTTACACGGGTCTGAGTCGCACCATACTACGAGAATCAATGGCTCAACACTGGTTCACCAATAAGCTCTTGTTTCTCCACAAAGAAGTCCAAGCTCTCCCCAGTTTTCGCTTGGAAACTGACTTGGCTAAGGACTTAACTTCTTGGTTAACACTACCCGCACCAATGTCACCCGAATCATAGTGCTCAGGACTATCAACGTGAAATGTGGGTGGTTCCCGATGTCGTTGCTCCCTAAACAACATCAATAGCTTCTGAGCCTTTTGTTTTCCTCTAGTGGTCCCATTAGCTGAAATCGACACTAGAGAAGGTATAACCCCTTCTTGAAGAACCATCTGAATGCACTTCTCATTTTTTGTGCATAAAATCAGGAGGAACGCTGCAGCTTGCTCCTGAACCATAGGCTCGATACTATCAAGCACTGACGAAAGCGCACTAACTAAACCATGGGTTGATATGATGTCATCTTTGGCTAAGTTAGCCATGCTGGTCAAAACGGCTATTACTACCTCGGCACACGTGTTATCATCAATGAGTGGTTGAAGGGCATTGAGGATGCCTAATGACACGAGTTGAGGGATGTTAGAGTGGCAGGTTGAAAGATGGTAGAGAGCGTGAAGAGCATCAGATTTACATTCTGAATCCACATTGTCTTCAAGAAGACCAATTAAATAAGGGGCCGCTTCACTTGAACCAACGATGGGTTTAGCTTGTTCTAAACAGGAAATATTCAGGCAGAGAGCCGCCACTGCCCCTGGAGAACATGAATTTCTGATCATTTCCTCTAGCAAAGGAAGTACTCCGGCTGCTAACATCGTTTCTTTGTTCCTGTAAACATGCCTTACCAGTTAGACTTGATTGACAATTGCGCCTACAAATATATTGTGACCAGACATTGCAAAATGGGCGGGTTAAGTAACGGGTCTAACAGATAATTTTGTACGTGTCAGTTGGCAGGGGACACTCTTTGGCCAAAAAACCTGATATTATTTATGAACAGATAGTCACTGAGTCGAATGTGATCACAAAAATTATGGTATCCATAACAGTGTAAATTTGTTTAATTGAATAATTCTGGAAGTTTTAGTAAACCTTTTTGGTCGGATCTATAAATTAACAAACCAAAACCGAATAGACCCATTCATAAGTATATAGGTCAAAAGCCAACTGAAATCTGTAAATGTGACTGTAACATACCTGTTGTTGTTGACACAGAGGTTGAAGAGAGCCATGGCTGCACTTTGTTGAGCATCAATGTTTCTTTCATGGACAGCAGACTCCAAAAACCGTAACAATGCTTCAACAAAACCATTTTCACCCATAAACATCCGAGCTTCTTCATCGTCCTTAGACAAATACCGTATTTGGTCTATAACTTTAAGCTTGTTGTTCTCATTACCCATGTTCAAAACGGTCAACAAATCCTCATAGCTTTCAAACATGTTGCCTTCATTTTCAGGTACAGCCTCAAGTTCATCTCCTTCTCTTTCATACTTGGAAGATCCGATACTTTCAGACAGTCTTGAACTAGGCAACTCGTTCTCAGTCAAAGATAGGTTCCAGTAGTTGACGTCTAGCGAATCCGGTGGTCCTTCAGGAACCAAGACTCCGTTTTGTTCACACCAACTTGCAACCAAACCCTTCACACAGTAATTAGGAGTCAAACAAAGATGAGCCAAGGTTTGTTGTGTCTTGGGGCAGGTGTTATGCCCGTTAGCAAACCATTTCTCGATGAAAATCCTCTCGTAAGTCTGTCCAGACGCAATGATGACTGGATCATACATCAGCTGCAATGATATCGGGCACCTTAGCTCTTCAGGTGGCACTGACACCTGCCCCGATCTTCTAAAGTTCGGTTTGAAGTTGAAAGAACTCATTTTAGAGAGTTGTCGCTCAAACCCACGGGTCAAAGTCAATCCACCTTCAAAGGACTATTAACCGTAGGTGAACAAGGGGTTGAACCACCTTGTGAATCATTGTCATCTGAGAAATCACTTCTAAATAACTTGGAATATTTTCTCATCAAATGTAACAGATAAGCCACGATGGATTCTTTTCTTTTGTCATCTTCAATTCTAGCTTTTTCCACAAGTTTCTTAAGAGCCCTTCGTTCTCGAAGAGCTCCTCGTGAAGAAGTAATACCAAGTTTGGTTGCAGCCTGGTGGAAAGTTTCTAACTCGTTGTTGTCACAGCTGCTGTTGAAATTTTTTCCTTCTTGTAGTAATCCAATTATCTCATCGCCTACTTGCTTCTCTAACGGATCAAGCGAAAACTCTACTCCCTCGAGCACAGCTAGAATACTAGAAATCTGCAACAAGGAAGTTATAGTTTAGATATATATAAATCCGTCTGCCTTACGTATCATTTATGTATATGCAACTTAGGGTCTGTCTGGAAAATCATCATGGTTTAGCGTTTAACATATCAACGGCCTTCTGATCTTTGTTCAACATTTTCTTAAGATTTAAGTACAGAAAGAAATTATGCCTGTTTCATCAGGTGTTGTAAACTGAGCCAAGGCCATGGTGCAAATGACCCAAAGATAAATAGTCTAAACATAAATTTAACCTAAAAACGGTTCTACAAGTAAGTCGTGTTTCATTACCTGACAACCGATCGTTTGAGGGACAATATCTTCAACGCGTCTAAGACTATCTTCCAGGGCAGATCTCGCCTTCTCGAATTTCATTACTACAGAGTCTCCGGTTATAGCCTGCAACAGATTCACATCCATAAAACATTAGTTACCCCAAATATTATACAACTAGGTTTCGTCAAATTCATCGCATAAAACAATGATAACCATTCAAGGCTAAAAGAGATATATATTACCAAGTAAAGTTTACTACATTCTGCACAATGCTGAAGAAGAGTCTTTGTCTTCTCCAACGCGATATGCAAAGAACATAACGCCTGAATTCCTGAAGTGCTCCTAGGCCGAGCTGCTTCTAAGTCGGGAAAAATACTCAACACTTTGACATAAATAACCGAGAGCGTATTACACATTCCTCCATGTAGCTACACCAACATTGCCATCAATTAGCATCTTCTAATTATCACATTACATACCCGGATAACTATAACTCGAAACCTTTCTAAATTTAGAAAGCTTGTAACATTTCTTAAAATTACCTGAGGTTCACCAAGTGCAAACAAGTTCTCTTCGATTTCTGAATGATCCATGATTTAGCAGATGACTATAAAACTTCAAACAACCTAAATTCATTAAAATTAAACATAACATAAGTTCCTATAAATAGAAAAAAATATATATTCAACATAATACTCCAACATTTAACAGATTTATATTATCTCAATACTAAAAAACAAAACATAAACTTACATAAATCAAATTTGACAATATAAATCCCATGAACAACACAAGAACAAAATATATATAAATAAAAAGAAAAAAACAGAAAAACATGAAACATTACCTGTAGTAGTATAACCATGAAGAGCATAAATGTCCTCAAATCTTTTTCTTAAGATATGTAAGGATGAAATGAGGTCAAAAAAGTGATGTGAAAGGAGATCGAATATAACAATAATAATTATAATAGGAACAAAACATTATAAAATGTTACTACTATATATATATATATTTTATGGAACTTATATATTCTAGTTTAGAGATAGAAATGGAATGAAATAATACACCACATGTAATGTGAATATAATAATAAAAAAAAAAAGTGATGGGTATTTATTTAATTAAATTTGTTAAGTTTTTCCGGTATAAACTCCTCGGTCACCGGCCGACAACTGCCGACCTCCTAGTTTGTCGGCTGACTTATCTGTCTACATTTAATGAAGGCTTTATGTAAAAGTCAACAAACATTGCTTCTTTTGGATTTATTGTCGACGTGAAAAGGTTAAGTACGTAAAACATTTCACTATCATTTGTTTGGTTAATCTCGGAACTAAGAATCTAGTCTAGATGGTGTACAATGTGCCGACAAGACCTTTCTTATGTGTGATGAAATCATACTCAAGTTATTTTTACTTTTGAGCAGCTAGCATGCATGACAAGTAAATTTGGGACATTTGTAACTTTCGGACGTTGATTTGTGAAGCTTGCTAAATAATTGGGTCGTTGTTTTCATAATTATGTGTGATTCGGACAAGAAAATAAAGATAACTGGGTCGTTGTTTGTTGGACGGAAAATAATTGTTTGGCATCTATAAGTAAAAACATAGAAATTCATAACTCTTTGGATAGATGTTTATTTGATTGGCATCTATGAATGTTTTACATAGATGCAATATTATTAATGTGGCGTGAAGTTTAGAATTGATTTTTCTTGTTTTTGTTAAAGAGTCTTTGGGAAAATAATTACTTTGTCTTTGTTACAAATCTATCTTTTTTCAAATATGATGTTTTTCTTCATTGTATACTTGTCTTTTGGATATTTTGATTAATCAATAAAGGTGGGCCTTTTATAAAGGTTTTACTCTTTGTTACGTTTTTTATCCGTTCTCTTAGATTAGGAGTTATCAAAATTCGTTTCCGCATCCTACTTTGATTGATATAAGAGCTTAGATGAATGATTGAGACGATTCAAAATTTCATAATGTTGGTGAGGTATGGTCTGGTGAGTACACGGATCATGTTTTAATCAAATTCGTGAAAGAACTCGGCATGATTTTTATGATCGTATGGGCATCGATCCACAAGAATCGCGATATGAAGGTTCACGAATTCGTCAAACAATAGGCGGATCATTTGACAACCTTAGATGCAAACAATTCTCGTTCAACAATGGAAGAGTTGAAGAATGAGAGAAGAGAAAAGAGGTTTGGCTATCCGGAACCAAGTTATTCCATTCAATAATTCTAGTCAATAATTTGGTATGGTCTTTGTTAAAATTGTACAAAGTGATGATCAATCACAACAAAAAACAGTTTATAGCAAGATTAAAGCTATTAGTATCAATCCAACCAACCACCCCTTATGGTTGATACTTCATAAGAGTTTTACAATACAAGAAAACTTAAATAATTTGAATACAAAGAATCAACTAACAACTATGACAATAACTGTGTGAAAATACACACAGAGAGAATATCAAAAAACTAATCAGAATGAAGAGAGATAAGCTCCTTATATAGGCTTTACCAAAAGCATGACTTGAAGAATCGGTTTGACACAATGAGAATCCTTGAACTTCCATCAACTTAGCATATTAGCTCTGTCGCACCCTCATGGAATGAAATACGAGGTGTAACGGAAGGGAACATAAGCACAAGATAATAGAACATACCAACGTTAAGATTAAAAAGAAATAATACGCCATTACAATACTAGTTTAGCCGTCATCGGCAAATATATTACAAAGTTTAGTTCCCAAAATATTGCGTTCTATTACATAATGATTTGTAGTAACAAGTGAAAACTTCATTATGCAAGACCCAGTAGAAAAAGCTTACTAACGATCACCGAAATGCATGAGAGAAAGCGGGTCAACTATGAAAATAGTTGGTGAGTAAACATGTTTGGTAAAATAAGAAAACTCGTATAAAAGAGTCAAAGGTTTCGGTCATCGAAAATAGTCCACAAAGCAAAGGCATTGTATATCCACTCGGTTCAAGTTCCGCCCATACAAAACTTGCAACCCGTGTGTACACAACCCATTGCACAAAATATAGCGTATGAAGTAGTCAAGTATAGCGGTCATAATAGTTCACAATATAGTACCAAGTGTATAATAATTCGAGATGCTCCGAACATGGGAGACTTTGCCTTTGCTCGAACAGGAGACTTAAATTGAAAATGCTCCGTTCCCATGGGAGACATTCCGCCCGGACCGGGAGGCTTTAAGTTGATGCTCGAACATGGGAGACTTTATAGTGATGCTCGAACATGGGAGACTTTATAGTGATGCTCCGAACATGGGAGACTTTATAGTGATGCTCCGAACATGGGAGACTTTATAGTGATGTCTCGAACATGGGAGACTTTAGGTCAAGGTCATAACATGTACGGTTCAATAAATTCAAGTAAGGCATTATTTCATAATTAAGTTTAAGGATTTGATTCGAGTTCACAAGTTCTAGTCAAACTAGTTAATAAAAGTAGTAAACAATTTAGCTCGAGGATGGTTCATGCATTTCGCCCCAAAATATAGTAAAGCGGTAAAAGGGGATGTGATTACTCACGTGATGAATAGATGCGATGACAAAAGTGGTTACACCAAGATGTAGTGTGAATCTCGAAACCGACCTATTATGAATGATATGATATGCAATAAGTCATGATGTAATGTTATGCATGCATTTCAGTATGTTATTTATACCATTTGCAAGTTTTGAAAAATATTACTTATCGTCGAAAAATCCTCTTTTGATGTCTTGACCAATCATAAATCACTTTACAAGTATTTACGTCAAAATGTCATCCTACAAAGGTTTCGTAATGATTTATAGTGAAATTATCACTTTTAGTAAGTAAAATAAAGTCGTTGGAATTTTATAAAAGTAACAAAAATGGCTTTGGAAAACTAGTCGTAAAATGGTGTGCGTCAATCGTTAGGAAACGAACTCGACAGCTTTTAGAAAGTTTGTATCAAAATCTAAAAGTTTCAGTTCATGAGTTTTCGTCATCGAGGTCTCGAACATAAAGATAATAAGGGTTAAAGATGGTGATTTTGTCTAATTGTTATGTAAAAAGTGAGTTTCGCCAATTTTAAGCATCCGTAAATAATTTATTAAAACTCCGCTATACAAACGGTTGGTCGTTTTAGAAAATGTGCTTGGTGATCTTAATTTCATTAGAAGACATCTCGTTACAAAAGTTCCACATCTTTGATAAAACAGCCATCAACATGGTCATTTTAGTTACCGTAACACTTATCTCGTAAAAATAATATAGTTTTTCTAAAATAATAGTTACGGCAAGTTTATGAAAACGTGCATATCTTAGTCGTTTCAAATCCGTTTTCTACGTATTATCGTCCTTAGCTTCGTATCAAAGTATACTAATATATTTTGACAAGTCGAAATAATTTATGAGGCTTAAGGCTCGTTTTGACTCGAATAAAGTAAAATAACTTGCGAAATTTCGAAAATTATATATTTCGTCAAAACTTTAAAATTCATAACTTCTTCGTTATAACTCCGTTTTAATCCGTTCAAGCGGCCACGGATTCGTTTTAAAGTATATTTTCTAAATATCAAGGCCAAAAAGTCGTGCCTCTGTCGGATTTTCCGAAAATCAAAACAAGGACAGAACACTTTTTATACTTATCGAAAATAGTTTTCTCGTACCAAACCTATTCTAATCCCTTCAAATCAACTCCAAAGCTAATCTAATCCTACCATACACCTTCTTAGGGTGTCATGGGTTCCTAAACATCATCAAGACCAAAGTATACCAAGGGGATAATTATAGGATGACCTTATGTATATATATATCTAAAAATCATGTAAAATGGTATAAACAACACAAATCATGCATGCTTGCTATGAAAATGATAAAATACATATGTAATGATAAGAAAAGATGAAAAATGAAGTGATATGCTTACAAGTTAATATGATGAGGTGCAAAGAACCAAGGGTTTTCCTAATCACTTGAGGTTTTTATTGCAAAACCTTAACAAGAGTGATACTAGATTGTATATAACTTGAACTTGAAAAAAAAATGATGATCCCTTCTTGATAACACCTATGGCGGTTTGGAAGAACAAAAGAGAAAAAAAAGTTTACTTGACTTGAAATATGAGATGAATGAAATGAGGAAATGTTGGAGTATAGATATGTATAATCAAGTTAGAAAATTCAACAACATTAATGCAACCCTCCCCCAGAGCCGGTTTTGGGGGATGTATCTCTCAAATTTATTATTTATTTTATTTTTATTTTTTTATATTGGTGTAATATTGTTAAAATAAATGTAAGTAAATGTACATGTATATTATTTGTGAGATTTAATATACATTTGTGTATTTAAGGAAATTTTAGGTAAGAGTAATTTTTAATAGATCAAAATAAAGTATAATGAGATCATAAAAATTGTAAAAATACATTCCTTGTAAAATCTGAGTGATGTAATAATTACCGTGCAGTTTTTAAGAAAAACGTCGTAATAATATAAATTTAACGATTTATATACCAAATAAATTTAAAACACTAGGAAAACTCAAAATATAGTTTTATAACTAAATGTAAGTATAAAAATATGTCGGGATCATTTTGAAAGTAATGGATTAAATGTTCAAAATAATAACTCACGCGATAACGTTTATTTAATATGAAAGTATGCGTTTAACGTGAAATGAAAAATCATGCATGAACTAATATGATGAATATTGAGTTTAAGAAATGACGAAATTTGAGAATTGTGACATAGCCCTTCAACTTTGTTCCTCTTGATACTTGACCAACATGTACACAAAACCAATAGAAAACAAGATTATACATATTACAATATAAGCCCTCGACATATTATTCAACATTCCCCTTAGCTAGGGCTTATAAAAGTCCTTAAGCTTCAACATGTCATAAAACTTCATGTGCTCAACCACACTTAGCCCTTTTGTAACAATATCAACATTATTATTCTCATATTTAACTTTGACAGTTTTAATAATGCCTTCAGTGATTTTTTGCCTTATAAAGAACAAGTCAATCTCAAAATGTTTTGACCTTTCATACAATACAGGATTAGCAGCAATCTGCATTGCACTACTATTATCATAATACATCTCCACATGAGTAACAACATGCACATTAAGATCCTTGCAAATCTTTAAGATCCACATGATCTCACAAGTAACATTACACATAGGCCTGAATTTTGCTTCAGCAGAAGACCTTGCCAACACAGACTGTTTCTTGCTTTTCCAAGAAACAAGATCATACCAGCTCACACAAAAACCGGTCATGATTTTCTAGTAATTTTGCATTTTGCCCAATCAGAATCAATAAACACTTTCATGTCACAATAACCACTTTTGCCAAATGAGATTGCATTGGACTATGCATAACCTGACTTAAGCAGTGTACTGCATAAGATAAATCAGGTCTAGTCAATGTCAAGTATATACGTTTTCCAACAATTTTTTGATAATTGTTAACACCAAGTAAAGGTTCATCTTTAACATTGCTTTTTGTTTATTATTATCGATACATTCACAAACTCTATTGAGTCTTACTTGGCTTACAAGAAAGAATACCACATTATGTAAGTAACTCTAAACAATATTTTCTCTGAGTAAGACACAAACCAGTGTTATCCTCTAAAACCTCAATACCCAAAAAATACTTCAATTTTCCCAAATCTTTAATAAGAAATTTAGTTCTTAGAAAATCTTTAACCTTTTTAATCTCACCAACATTATTCCGAGTAATAACAATATCATCCACATATACTAGTAAAACAAGAAACACATCTTTATCAGTTTTTGTGAACAAAGAAAAATCACTTTTACTTTGACAAAAACCATTTTCTTTTAATACATAAACAAGTTTCTCATTCCACTTCCTTTTTGCTTGTTTTAAACCATACAAAGATTTATTTAATTTGCATACCCTGGTATCATTTGTATCAAAATATCCTTGGGGTAACTACATATAAACATCTTCTTCAAGCTCACCATACAAAAAAGCATTGTTAATATCAAGTTGAAACAAAGGCCAACCATTTTGCACAACAAGATTGATTATGATTCTTACATTAACTTTAACTACTAGTGAAAAAGTTTCTTCATAATCAATTCCCTCATTTTGACTAAAGCCTTTGGCAACAAGCCTAGCTTTATACCTCTCAACACTTCAATCAGACTTATATTTAATTTTTCAAACCCACTCTGACCAATAGCTCTTCTCCTAGCAAGGAGTTCAACAATTACCAAGTGTTATTTCTCTTAAGAGCTTTTATTTCAAGATTCATGGCATCAATCCATCATTATCCTTTATAGCTTCATAATATGTTTTAGGTTCAATGACTTTGTTGAGACTGGTATAAAACACATAATTTTCTTTACTCAACTTGCTATAGTTAACAGATTTATCAATACCATATTTTACTTTTCCATCTAAAACATAATCACTCAACTTAACAGGAATATTTGATTTTCTATTAGACTTTCTGGTGTAAGTTCTGATATTAGCTTTTCTGTATGGAGTTATCATTGGTGTTATAACAGTATCTTGAAACATATCATTAAACTCTTGATAGTAATCATCATCACCCTCAGATATTTTATCATTATCTTCAAGTGTAGCATTCTCCAAGTCTTCACTAGCTGCATCAACTGTGACATTAGGATGCTCCACCTCATCCTTTTTGATGTCATCAGCAGTACCTCCTAGTGAAAACTGGTCTATGCCCTCACTTAATTCAGATTTTTTTTTACCATACTCCTCATATCTCTTATCACCATAGGGATCATCTGATGTCCTTAGGCCAGAATTAAAAAAGTTTTGATTATTTGTATTTTGAAAATGAAATTCATAATCCTTGTTTTCAGATGTGTATTTAAAAGGAAAAACAGTTTCATAAAATCTCACATCTCTTGAATAAAAAACCTTTTTTGTTTCTAAACTGAACAATTTGTATCTTTTTTGTCAAAAGAGTACCCAATAAAAACACATTTTTCTGACCTAGAAAACAACTTATCAGAATTATTTAAAACAGTTGAAAAACATAGACATCCAAAAACTTTTAACAGAGAGAGATTTGGTTCACATTTATGGATCAATTCATATGGTGTTTTTCGAGACAACACTGAGCTAGGTGTCCTGTTAATTAAGTAAACATCAGTTAGAACACACTCAGACCACATGCTCAAAGGAACCCCCCCCCCTGAAACACGAGGGCTCTAGCTACATTTAATAAGTGTCTGTGTTTTCTTTCTGCTAAACCATTTTGCTGAGGGGTATAAGAACATGAAGTTTGTTGATAAATCCCTTTATCTTTACCAAATTTATCCATATTCTGATTAACAAACTCAGTTCCATTGTCACTTCTAAACACTTTTACTATTCTATCAAAATGATTTTCAATCAAATTATAAAAAGTAACAATACGTGAAAACACTTCAGTTTTCCCCCTTAACAAGAACACCAAAAAAGCTCTTAAAAAATCATCAACAAGAGTCAGAAAATACTTATACCCTTCTTTACTTTGCACTTTCTATGGACCCCAAACATCTAAATGAACAATCAGTCCAACTTTAGTTGTTTTATGTTCACTAAGAGGAAAAGGGTTCTCTAGTTTACTTAGCCTTGTGACACATCACAAGGATTATTTTTGATTCATTATCAATATTAAGTGCGTGTTTAAGAATATTTTAGAAATTGATCGGAAGGATGACCAAGTCATTATGCCATATACATTTGGATAAACAACAAGCTTGAATATTATGATTGATTAACTTTTACACGTATTAAGAAAATACATTATATTATTTTGATTACCTTCCCCATCCTCCTTAGAATGCAAATCTGAAGAATACAAACATCTTCATCAAAATCACTCTGCATTTTTAGACTAAAATACACCGTTGGTCCCTAAACTTGTATCGGAGGATCGCGATGGGACGAACCACGCACTTTTCATCGCTACCGGTCCAAGCAGTACCCATTAAATGCCGATTAGTCCCTTGACCGAATTGGGACGGTCAAACCGAGGGTATTATAGACCATTCACTTTTTGACCCAAGCTAGTTAAAATGTAACCCAACCTTCAACCATATATGTATGAGCGAGCAAGAGTGAACCCTAAAATACAATCAACACACATTCTTCCCAAAGCAAAAGAAAAACAATAATGGCACAAAGCGATAAGGGAAGGGTTTGTTGAGTTCGTTGAGGAAAGCGGTGCGCAAATGAAAAGCGTTTGGGTGTTAAGAAGGAGAAGGAAGAGGATGACATCTTGTTATCAAAGTTTAACGATTTGGGAGAAAGGATTACAAAGCGGAAATTTTGTTTAAATATCTTAAGGAAAGGAAGGAAAAGAAGGAAAAGCGATGATAGGGAGAGTTGTGGGTCTAGCTAAGTGTATGTTTAGATGATAGTAAACATTTGTAGTTATTGAAATCGATGAATAAAATTTTGTGATCTTATTTAATCATTGTGTTTGAAATCGTTTGCATATCTTAATAGGTTTGACTTACCCAAGTTACAATTTGTTGGTTTTCATAAGTTTGTTTGACTTTGGTAAGTCAAAATTCAAGATGTTACAATACACAATTGTCAATACATTGTTGTTTCTTGCTAAAGCGTTTGCCTTTTGAACCCGTGTTTTGAAACCACTTGCCTCTAATTTTTACGATACGGGGTGTTTGGTTTCTTTATGTGACTTTTTTTGATAAAAGGGCCGTTTGGTTTAGGCGATACAACCGGATGTTTTATTTGATACATTATGATTTAGTGCCAAAGTATTTGCATTTTCACCACATCTTTTAAACCATTGCCTTTGCTTTTCTTGCTGTCTGAAGGGGTGTTTGGTTCTCTTGATTAAAGTTTCTTGATACAAGGGCTGTTTGGTTTCTTGATACAAGGGCTGTTTGGTTTTGCTTATACTAATAACACTAAAATACAACCCATATCACAATACAACAGTTAAACAACACATAACCCAAATGATATTTTATCATTAATAAATTATGTTAAACATCATAACCAACTACATCAAATCTAATTTACATACCATTTTAGCAAAACTATCACCTAAAAGGCGCTTTATCTACCCCATGGAAAACCAAAATTCGGGCATTATGTTCGACCATTTTCTTAACAAACTCTTGGTTGAACCGAATACCTTCATCTGTTTGACCAACAATCTGTATGAGTTGGGCAAGTTGGTTTGTGTGCCTAGGCGGATTTTGTTCGGCGCATCCACACGATCAAGCGCAATTCCACGAGGTCCCGAGCTTGATTCTCTTGTATCGACTCCCTACGGTTGATGATTCTGTCTTTAGATCTTGGCGACCTTGAAGAAGTAGCTTCCTTAGAATCCTTCTTGGGCGACCTCATCTTCAAACCAGATAGCCATCCGATCATTAAGATTTGGCGAATCGGCCACCTCCATGAGTTTGTTTAAAATAGGAAATCGCCATTGGAAAGTTGTGTGTGTGTGGAAAAAGTGGTAGATGAGTATCTCGTTAGTTGTGCACTAGTTAATATCGTCTCGGTAAGAGGCGGTGAAGGGTTTAATAGTTTCCTTTATTTCACACTCGGTCCACACAATTTGTGTTGGTTGCCGTTGTCAATTTGTCACACTTAAAACTCCGCCCAATATTCACTTTAGGATACACAATTGGTCCCTCGAGTTGCCAACTTCAGTAAAACCATTAGAAGTTTGACTTTGTTAAGTCAAACTTCTAAAACATATCAAATTATCAATTCACTCCAAAACAAATATTTTAGTAATGGTTTTGCAATATTGACTTTACAAAGTCAAATACCATTGTATATATTATTGAACATTCCAATAGCCATCCTCATCATCAAACTTCAAATACCATTATGACTTTTGCACTTAATGTTCCAAAGGTTTTCAATCCTTCGACATTACAACTCTCGTTCACGTTAACCCATTCAACATTTTCAAGTATTGACTAACTAAAGTAAACGGAAATGCGGTTTACTTGCTTCAATCAAATAAAATGCTAAATGAAAGTTTGACTTTCGAATGTCAAACTTTCATCACCTAGAATCTGTATGAACAACAACATATGAACAATCTAATTTTAAGCAAACCATATAACAATTCTTGTACAAAATTACTAAAACTATTTTGAAACATTAATTGTCCAAGGGTATTCAACCCAAACTTAAACTACAACCAGTCAAAGAAATCTACAACGGTGTGGGGAAGCTCGGGGAGTTTCAACGACTTCTAGCCAACTCCAGTTGTTCTGGTATTTTCATTCCCATCATGACTCTATCGCTTTCCACGATATTGATTGTCTTTAGCGACCGGGAACACGCAAGTATACACTTTATTAAAGTTATTTCATGCTCGATGCGGGAAAAGCTCGAAACACCACCGTCTGAAGCGCCCATGGTGAATGTGTTTCTATCTACAACAATGGAAAAATTGGGCAAGGTAGATCACTAAGCGTGTTTGCGACTGAAAAATCAAATAGTGTTGAGATACACAAACATGGCAATTTAGGAATGTTTTATTTGATACATATTCATTACATCATTACACTTACTCTCGTATCCGGCATTTTCAAATTCGGAGATGACCGAATCATTCAATGGTGAATGCTACCATAACACTATTCCCAAAATCGACATCGGACGACTTAAGGTTAATCGAGGAAACAAAGGGCACCTTCATCCTAGGATTAGCTTCATGTATCAACTACAAGAAGTTTCTGATTAAATTTCATTCTTGTTACACATCTCTATAACATTATAAGTTGTAAAAGCGAAATTGTTCTTACCGTGCAATCACCAAAATCCAATGTAAGGGTCTCAAGATTTTGAAGTCTTGTCAAGTGAAAGATATCGGATGTTGTGATTGTGGTCACAACATTATAACGACCTAATGACAAATGTAACTTCTTCAAATTCCCAAGTTTTGCAATATCCCATAGTCTCATCTCGTTAGTACTAGGACGATTCATTTTAAGAGACTCAGTGAGGACAACCAACAATAAAGTCCCAAAGCTGTACAGCTTAGAAAATTGACATGAATCAATTCTAGGCTCGATAGATTTGGATAGCCATGAAAATATTCCAAAGTAGCCATAGCACAAACATGAAGTACGGATGTTTCAACTCACTGCGAGAGTAAAGTTGGGTTGGGAGCGTGGCGGGTCACCATACCGGTTTGTAATAATCGACTCCTCAACTCCATTGTCGACCAAAACAAGAGCCACTCATGAATGTGTTCATAATGAAAGTTGTCTATTCCAATAATTGATCTTGGCTCTACAAAAAGACAAACTTTCTTATTGGACCCATAAGCCGATTTAAGAATCTAGTAACAAGCCTACCATCAAACTCGTATGTTAAATAATAAAAGAAATCCTCATCAAGTATGACATCGGTGAGCAAAGTCCACTTAGACCTCCGGTTCTCGCTAAACTAGAGGTTCTCACCGCTTCTAACAAAGGCAACCGATTCAAAATGTTAGTGATCACTTCATCGGCATGTTGGTAAAGCGATCGATCGACATGGTTTTGTTGGAAGTTGGGTTGGTCTTTGAGTTAAAATGAGGATTTATATTCTTGATTCGATTTGCGGTTTATCTTTTCGGATAATGTGGTTTTATGTGATTGGCAAAGTTGTTTGTTGGGTGGGTGTATTTGTTCCCGAAATTAAATCAGACGTGTCGGGGAAAAGCGGCTAATATCCATACTCACAATTGGTCCACAGGTTGAAGCTTGGGTCAAAAAGTGAATGGTCTATAATACCCTCGGTTTGACTGTCCCATTACGGTCAAGGGACGAATCGGCATTTAATGGGTCTTGTTTGGACCGGTGGCGATGAAAAGTCGTGGTTCGTCCCATCGCGATCCTCCGATACAAGTTTAGGGACCAACGGTGTATTTTAGTCTATATTTGAAAACCGGAAGGATATCCAACTAATTCAAAACACCTATCGAGATATGTCCATTCATTTCTGGTGAGTCTGAGACCAAGTTTGGTCTATTTAGCCTACAGGCGATTATTATTAATTTATTATTATTGAAAGTAGTGTTCTTATTGGCAGACCAATTAGAGTTTCTAGGATTAGTCCTAGAAACAAAAGCAGTGTTATCAGGTTTAGAACTACTGTGATTAGAAGTACTTCTGTGAGACTCATCCCTGGACAAGGTGGCAAAGGCCCCTTTCACATCAGGAATAAGGTCAGTGGTGAGGATGATACTCCTGATAGGAGCGTAAACCTCATCTAACCTCATGAGAAATTGCATAAGTTTGATGAGATTATTATGATCTTTTAAATCGGTAGAACCATCACAAGTACACTCTGGGAAGGCGGACTAGGGAGTCATATTGCCTCCAGAGCATTAAACTTATGATAATATTCGAGAGAGTTATTCTAGATTGAGTGAATGATTTGTATTTTCTAATGCATATTAAAGATTACGGAAGCATCTTTTTATCATATGTCTCTTTTAAATCATCCCAAACATCTTTAGCATTTTTGAAAAATATGTCCCATAAACACATCTTGTGAAACACATCCAAGAATCCAAGAAAGAACCACAAAATTGCACCTAACCCATTGTTCTTGCAAAAAACCACCCTTTTCGGTCTTGTTATCTTTCCATTTATAAAACCAAGTTTGTTTTTAGTATGGATTGCTATAGTAATAGTAGCGAGCCATACTTTATAATCTCGAGCCATTCTAGTTTAAAACTTATTAAAGGTATACCATTAGTATCATTCTTGTGCAAAAACAATGGGTCAAATTGATCAAGATGATCAGCATCATTAGAACCAGATGCTTTTTCCTATTCTTATATTCAATAGTCATATTGAAGACTCAAAGGAAAACAAGAAAACAAAAAAACAACATATACACCTTATATCTCCTTCAATCACAAACAATCTACCAATTATCCAATCAACCACCAACACAAACAATCCCTTAACCTACACTTCTTAAAATTGTACAAAGTGATGATCAATCACAACAAAAAGCAGTTTATATCAAGATTAAAACTATGAGTATCAACCCACCAACCACCCTTATGGTTGATACTTCATAAGAGTTTTACAATACAAGAAAACTTAAAGAATCTGAATACAAAGAATCGACTAACAACTATGACAATAACTGTGTGAAAATACACACAGAGAGAAGATCAAAACTAATCAGAATGAAGAGAGATAAGCTCCTTATATAGGCTTAACACAGGAGCAATCCTTGAGCTTCCATCAACTTAGCATATTAGCCTCTTCAACTTTGTTCCTCTTGATACTTAACCAACCTGTACACAAAACCAATAGAAAACAAGAATATACATATTACAATATAAGCCCTCAGCTTATCATTCAACAGTCTTTAACTATTGATGGTTGTAGTTTAAATAAATTGGTTTCAAGGAAATTGGTAGATTTTTTAAAATTACCAATAGAGACATGCCTAATCGAATGTTACCAAGTTTGTAGGGATTTTGGTGTCCATCAGAAAATTTTATAAAGTGAAAGTGCTAACTACAGTAGATGATATTGGTGAGTGTGATATTTTGTTTGGAAAACCATGGAGCGTGAGATTAAGGGCATGTATGATCTTGAAGCAAAATCTCTACCTTTTCTCATAGGAATGAAGGATAATTGTTATGATTTCACCGAAGAAAATCACAATTACCAAAGACATCGGTTAACATTTATAAAAAAAAACATTTTTGTCTTAGGTTGGTGAGGAACATATTAAAGCCAAATTTCAAGGACCTCAAGTTTGTGAGCAACATGATAATAAAATCTCAACTTTAGTGCTGGAAACAACAAAGGAAGTTGGCGTTGTGAATAGTTGTGAAAAACTTATAGGTTCTAAAAATGATAAAGATGTACGGGTTTGTAATCGTAATCTAAACATGAATGTTCAAATCAATAACCAATTTTTCTCTAATGGTGGTAAGTGAGAAAAGAAAGGCTACAATTAAAGATTTGAAGACATTTGAAGTTTTTAAATCCTCATCAACACAAACTATCTATTCCGAGAACTCGATGGCGACTTTTTTCAATAGAGGGAGAATGATGATGGGGCAATAAAGAGAGATTTAACGTTTTGTGCGGATCACGGGTGTGTGGAAGACGTGTGAAAAAACGTGAAGAAATGAAGGAAAAAGTTTTAAAGTTAATGTGAAGCATAAAGCCACTAAAAAGAAGCTTCGTCGTGAGAAAATCTTGAGGTGGATGAAATCATTGATGGTGAGAACTCGAGGGCTATTCAAGTGAGCAGATATGATGAGGGCTAGAATCAATAATATGTGAATTTGTCATAAACCAAGGAGGGTGTTTGGGTCTTGAATTGTCAAACTTTTTTTTTTGCCATATTTTTTTTCTTGGGTTAATCTTGGGTTGTTTATGAGTTTATTAATATTTCTTTTCTTCAAGCTTTAAATCCTTATAAATATAAAGCCTTGAATATATTGTAATTCAATTGAAGTCATTAATAAAATACATGTTTTAGAGTCTTTGCTCTTGTTAGAATTTCATTCTTTTGAGGCGCCTCGTTTATCTACCCTTGCATCAATGTATTGTGCGGCTATGATGGATGGTTTTAGGAGCTTGCGACTAACAAAATTGAACTTAGTCGTTTTATTGGGTTTTAAACTCTTTTCACTAGAGTGTATAATTTTGATCAAGATTTTCATTGTTAGGTCATTGTAAATAGATTATGTGTTTGTCAGGTTAAAGAAAATGCGAGCGGGTAGATTATTAGTTTATCCACCTTATTGTGATGTAGGACACTATCGTTGGCGGGGCTTTGGCGTCTATATCTGAGAAGTCGTCATCCATGTCGATTCAAGGCATCACCCAGAAAGAATGTGTTATATGTTTCTTTGGATGGGAGCGGTGGTCGTGACTTGTGAGTGCATTCTGTTGTTTAATTTATTGAATGAACTGAAATGATGTTGTGAATCACACGCGATTATAAGTATGTTCCCGAAAGATGGGAAGTGCTTAATGGAGAAATCTACAAATGTGCTCAAATGAGTCTTATAAAGCATATGTACATAACAATATTGTTACCGGCAAAAATGACATCAGAACTGATTTTTTTTAGGTATATGCAAAGTATCTTAATTTCTTTATCTATAACTTGGAGTAAAAAATAAAAGAATCACTGCTAGAATATTAGGCTGATGCTAATGGGAGGGGTTGCACCCCAACCAACCGACCCCTCAACCGAGTCTCCCCCCTTAGCTCAACCGGATGCAACCGAACTTCACCCCAACTTTTTCAATCTTTCGGTTGGCTACCCAACCATAACTTTCATTTGGTTTGTGTGTTTTGTTTTTTATTTAATTTTGTCATTTTGCCTGCAAGTAGTGTTGCATTAAACAAAGGAGGAAAATGGTGTTCATACTCATTTCACCAACTGAGACATATGGAAGAAGAGATTAAATCTGGGAAGTTTCTTGAGTTTGCTGATGTTCATGGAAATCTGTCTTTTTTTTGTGCAGCATGCGTTTGGTTCATGGTTCCAGATTTGAAGCGCGACATGTTGAGATTTGTTTAAAGAAGGATGAGATTGAAGAAATGTGGGTATGTGTGTATCAGTATGTGGATATGGTTTGGATGAGATTGAGTTTTCAATATGTGGTTTGGATATGCTTTTATTACTTTAGTTGGTATATAAAGTTCTTTATATATTAACTTAATTCTTGTAGTTGGTATATAAAGTTGCATTGTGAATGTTTTTTATATTTTAGTTGAATTGTTATTGTAATGGTTTTAATTATGAATGAAATTTTAGTTTAAAAAAAAAAAAAAAAAATTACGGTCGTAATTTAGTCATCACTGTGAGTTATGATTGGGTATAGTCTTGGAGAGAAAAGCGGTGTTCTTGTTGATATATGGCGGAACTACAAATATTGTGGTTCTTGATTAAGCGATTAACGTTAAAAATTAGAATAAAAGTATATGCATGCAATTATACAATACGTAAATCAGGTACTCATTATGTACGCTTCGTATAATTGCTTGACACATGCATTGAATAATTTAGAGATCAACATATAATATCTCAATGGTAACGTGGGTGGTCGGGGAAAAAACCAACATTTTACGTGTTCGATCCTTTTCTTAGAGGCAATCATTTTATAAGATTCGTAGTATCATATATTGCAAAAACGGAACGTTTAATAATATAACTTTTAGATCTACAGTATTTTATTTCTTTATATATATCTATAATAACGTTAGTGTCGATATTGTCTCTTTTTAAAATATATTGTGTTGGAGAAAAAGTTAAACAATCATTGCATTTGAAAACGTCGTACATTTATTCTTGTTGCAGTCGAGAGGTTGAGAATTTTTAAGTATAAGATTATTCAAAATATGTACATCTAATCGTTTTCCAAGGATTGTCGTATTGTTGCAATTTGCAACATGCAAATGTGTATATTTTGTTGGCTAAATTGTCCACCACATGATCTAAAAGTTATTGATTGCAAAGTGAGAACTGAGAATGACTGTGTGATTTGAACTAGCTAGGACGAGCTGGAAATTCTAAAGAAATATATTATATATGTGATCTACAAAAATATACTACTATACGCAGATAATATATACAGCATACGATAATATATAAATTTTACTTTTAATGTGCAATATACATATACATACGATGGTAAAATTAAGTATCAAATGTGTAACGAGTGTCTTGAAATCGTGAACAATGAGTAGCAGATACATAGTCGAGGAGGCCAGGGAATTTCGTTAAGGGGTAGTAAGGAATTTGTATAATAACATATAATTCATAGGTTGGTTACTCTACCGGTTAAGTGGTTCATCAACAGCCTAGTTGACTTTTAACACATTTGAAATTATAAAACGGCCATCAGTAGCCTCAAATCGTTAATAAAATATTAATGTATCTTCTTACTACATCAACAAATTTTACATAAGCAGATAAACACTAAATTAACTAGATATCATGCTTTGGTAATTTTTTTTTTTTGCATTACGTTAAATAACAAAAATAAAACAACTAGTACATTGTTGCTCAACATGTGTTTTGAGTAGATGCAAACTTGGGCATTAACATGATGGCATCCGCGAAGCTTATGTCAAAATGAAGCTCTTGGAAAATTTGAAAAATTTTCCATTTGATGACTAGCTTTCTCATGAGCTTTGCTCATATAGCGTGAGGGTAAGGAATAGAAGATTTGGATTCGATTCTCAGCAGGGAGCTACGGAGGTTCAAAACAACTCCTTGATTTGACTTGGGTTTACGGACAACTCGAGGTTGGACTACAGAAGGTGGGACGTGTCTTGATGCCGTGGGCTTGAATAATGCACCTTGTCCGTTGTTTCCTTGGTAACTTGACTTATTGCCACAGTGGAGGAGGCATTGGAGTCATAGGTCCATTGTGTGTCGGAGGTTCACTTTCCACTACCTTTGGGAGAGAAGAAGAAGAGGTAGTAGGAATAGCGGGTCCGACATATGAAGCACCACTTACGGTTGTGATCGCCTTTGCATCGCCTCGGATTAGCGATCGTGTTGCTAGGTAGAGTACACGAGGCAGGGTCGATCATTTAAAGACTTCTTGATGTCGAAATCTGGTGACCAACAACCGATTCATTTCCTCTTGGAATTTCATGAATTGTTTCAACAAATCATCGGATGATGGCCAGTTGGAACAATGGCTTGAGTTTGCACAGAAAATTCATCCTCTATTGTTAGGATTAGGGCCTTGATTACGAAAATTTCCTTGGTTATTACCATGAAAATACCACAGGTTGAAATTTCACGACACGGTTTCTATTGAAATTTCCTTGGTGTTGGAAATTTTGATTCGATTTTGAAAACCGTTGTTTTGATTGAAATTACCTTGGTTTTGAAAACCTTGGTTTGCTTTGTTTTGATTTTGATTACGGTTTTGGTTGAAACCGGGAGGTGCGGGGTAGTGGTTGGGGCGGTGGTTGGTCTCTGAGGAGCACGATATTGATTGCCTCCTTGATTAGACATCCCGCCCGGATTGGCTTCAAAGGGTTACCATCGGTGGCCATCTGGTTGTAATAAGCATGGGGCCACCACAGGTAACCTGAGACTTCCACTTTCTTAACTTGTGAGGGGGTGAAGTTTGTGGAAAAGAGACTTTCTTTTGGTTGGAAGAACCAAAGCTTGAATAGCTTAGTGAGTTTGTCAATCTTAGCATCGGTGCTAGGCCGACTCACGGGCGATGAAGAAGGTCCAACAACGACTTGGGAAACAACAGAAACTTGCCGTGCAGATTCGGACTTTAGACTTGTTTTCGATGATCGCTAAAGCTTCTTTGTGATTTGCTTAGGAAATTTCCTCCGCGGAGGAATTGAAGAATCTTGATCGATTGACTCACTCCATTGTAGAAAGTATCGAGTTGCATCAACTCGGAGAAACCGTGGTGAGGACATTTGCGAAGCAATTCCTTGAAAGCGATCCACGATTCATCGAAGGGTTCATCGAACTTTTGAGTGAATTTGATGATTTCATTTTTAGACTCGTGGTTTTGGAAGGTGGATAGAATTCATTCAAAATTTCTTCACGGATCTTCCCATGTCTCAATTGATTTGGGGGTTGTTTTCAAGCCAAATCCGGGCTTGCCCTCGAGAAAATGGGAGCGGAAGAAACTTAACATCGGTAGGGACATTCTTATACTTGATGGTAGATGCAATCTTGTTAAACCATCGAATATGAGCATGAGGATCATCCCGCTCAAAACCGTAGAATTGACTTGAGGTTACAAGATTGATAACCGGTTTTGAGCTCAAAATTTTCACCACAATGGTTTGGGATAAAAATAAGCGTCTCCATACCCGTCGATGGGTGCACGGAGAAGCTCGCACATAAGCGTTCTTCCGCCATGATAGCGGAGTAGTGTGAGCGGTCCGGATCTCGATCCGGTGATGGAAGCGAAAAGTCTCGAACACGCCTTCTTGGAATCTTGACAAGCTCACGAAATGGGCTCACGGATCTAGAAGAGCGAGTGCGCATACACTAGAGTTAACTCTAAGGAATCTCGAGTTAAGGAGAAATGGGAATTATGAAAATCTTTCGAGATGAGAATGAGAATTATGAAGGCGTTTTAAAATTGGGGTGAGAAGAATCTTTATGGGTTTTACGGTTACGAAGCGTAGATATCACAACAAAATCAATTAACACAAAATCGAGGCAAAACAACGATGAACTTAACCAATAATCACAATATGAATGGCTTCTTTGAAAAAGGTACACCAATCACAAGGACACAAAGACAAGTTTTAAATCTTTAGTTCGGGAACTTATTATTATCGCACCCCAGTTAGGTAGTGCCTTGCCTTGGTTTCTTGTGGTAATCTTTTAAGTTGTTATTTATTAAAGAAAACGACAAATCTTTTTGTATTTTTTTTATTTTATATTTGATACATATATAGAAACAAAAGCAAAATATTTTTGTGTTTTATCGTTTTAAATTTGTTTTGGGTTTTGGATTTTTATAAAAATATGGATATATATATAGATAGATATGGATGATATAAACAAAGAGTGAGTATTCAAACAACTAATACGCTAAATGGAAGATAGATCGGCCTGACTCCCGTGGCGCAAAAATTTGATGCGTGCCAACAGTCAACTAAATCGCTCAAGCACGCCACTTGTGAATGGCGGACCGTAATCGACTTAAAAGCGCTCAAGCACGAATGCAATGAAGATCGAGAGGAGTATAGAGTTTCCCGGTCGTTATGTCCCAATGAGCTATGCAATGGATCACCAAACGTATAGTGATCGAGAATTTGAGCGAAAGGGATTATGAATTGATTATAACTACGGGAAAAGCCAACAAATTACAACGGCTTAAATGCAAATTAAAGAAAATTAAAAGATAAAATATATTAAATAAATGCTATCACTATATTTAAAATGATGTTTTGTTTTATGTTTTAATAAAAGCGAAATAAAAACTACGTAACGTCTAAATGAAAACGTGAAACTTACGCAATATTAACCCTAAAAATATAAAAATGATATTTTACAAACCTAATGATAAAAGAAAATTTATAGAAAAAGAAAATTATTTTTATAACTAATTATCTAATTATTATTAATTAAAACTATTTTAACTATTAAATAATCACCTAAAATACAAGAAAATAGGAAATTAAGCTAGAAAAATAAAATTTTGACTTAGAAAAATCTAAAATAGCAAAATAGAATTTTCAAAACTATTTTTGTATTTTTACGAATATTTTCTATTTTCTAGGGATTTTAAACTATTAAAACTAATTAAATTATTAAAATTACAAAATAAACTATGAAATTCTGGAAAATTACTTTTTTACTTTTATATTTATCTAAACCTAAGAAAATTGAAAAAATATTTTTTTGAACCTTTTCTGAATTTTTTGTATTAAAAGCTAATTAAAAATGCTTGAAAATTAATTAAAATTAAGAAAAATAGCAAATCAACTAGGAAAAATCTGAAAATTTCAGGAAAACTCTAAAATGATATTAGGAAGCTTGGAAAAATAGAAAAACAAGGGCTTGTGTGTAAGATTATGGAACTGATGTGTCAAGTGCTTGAAAATAAGCACTTGAATAAGCTAAATGAAGACCAACAAGCACCAACTGTTTACAGAAGCCAAACTATGCTACAATAACTCAAATGCAACTAAAAACAACAGGCCATAGCTACTGAATTGCAAGATTAATAGATTTGGAGTTTTGAGATTTATAGCTAAAAGCAGTTTACGGGTAGCTACTTTGAGCTTATCACAAGCTTTATAATAAGCTCAAAATGAAAAACACAAATTGGAACTTAATGAAGACACGGGTGAGAGTGTCTAGACCAAAAATCAGACCTAGACCAGCTCTTATGAGCTCTGTGCATAGGCTGCACAATCTGAGAAAACTCAGTTGTTGCTGAGCTTTTGGAGCAGGGCACTTGACACTTAAAAGAGGAGCTTGTTTGGAGCTTTACTAAAATTGCAAAATTCCACAAAAATGCTGATAAGTAAAAAGACCAGATGAAGTTTCTAAAACAACAAATCTCACTAAATTTGGCTTAAAAATGAAGCCAAGAAAATTCCTTCCATTTAGGCTTAAAACTGGTTTTTGCCAAATTGACTTTTGAAGCAGTTGAGTATAGTTGACTTTTATGAAGTTTGAACTTGATTTGAGGACTGATATTGGTTATTTATGATGAAATGAAGTTAACACAAGCTTTATCTAAGAACTTTGAACACAAAATAAAACTTTGATTCTCAAAAAACTCAACAGTGAAACCTATAAGACAGATAGATATGATTTTTGACTTTTAGAGTGTGCAAGCACCAAACTATGACCAATATGAGTCTATTAGAACTAAACAAGTCACAAACAACCAAAGTCTCTCCTTGAATAAACCTCTAACACATTTATATCGAGAAATCCAAACACGCCTTGATCATTGTTTTGCCAATTTTAATGAGACAAACACCGATTATGCTATGATTAATGATCAAACTAAGTCTATAAGTCCTAAATACACTAATGAAACAGGGTTTGATGCTTATTATAACTACAAATACAGATTTAGCAAAACAACTTGAAAACAACTTACAAAGTGTCCTTAGCCGCTATGGCTTGAATCAATGAACCAAAGTACCATTAACTTTATCGAACCCCTACCCTAGCTCGATATCAACCCAATTCCATGGTTGCTTCACCCATTAACCATAAGCGCATCATTCTTGCCCATTTTGACTTTTGTTGACCAAGTACCACTTTTGCTTAAAGCGAAATGTAAACATATGAAAGCTACTAGAAGCTTGTTTAAGCTTATTAGAAGCGATAAATGAAATTTGTTTGAAGCTTGTATACAAGATTTGGACTTTGAAATTTGAAGCAGTGGACATAAAGCGAGAATTGTGACAATAAAGCTGAAATTTATGCTTGAATTGAGTCTTAATACACTTAAACACTTTAAATTGATCCAAATTAACAAAAGATTACAAGTTTTATAATAAACTAAAGCTTTAAGATAAAAAGCGACATTAAAGATAAATTGAAAACTAGTAGACTCCTTTTCTTGCTTCCTTCTTGCTTTTATATCCCAATCTCTTTGTCTCTCTCTTACGAATGTTTCCCGTCAATCCTCGACCATTGGATGGCTTAAAATAATCCTAGCCGTTTAAATGGATTTTGGCGCCAAATCTTGTTTTAACAGATTGAGTTGAGTGAAATGGGGAGAGGCATTTATTGCATTGGAGTTTGGTGGAGGTGGGGAACAAGGAGAGGTGATAGGGTGAGTTGGTGGTTGTGTTGGTGGGCGGGATGGTGGGCGAGACAGGGGAGGAAAGAGGGGAAAGGGATGGCGGGGTGTGTTTGTTTGGTGGTTTGACCGGAGGGTTAAATATTAGAAGGGGTCCAAAATGTTAATGACAGGTCACTTGGGACAATGACAAGGCCAAAAGGATTATGATAGGGTCCAAAATGGGTGTTTAAAGGTTTAATATCCAAGGACTAAATTACAAATTCGAAAATTGCAAGGACCATTTACGCCAATTACGCCAAGTTGTTCCAAGGACTAAAAGCCGACAATCTCACAAAGTACAAGGACCAAACTTGCCATTCTCCAATTTCGAGGCCATTTCGCCAAATTTGAAACTTGGAGGACCAAACTTGTAATTTTCTCAAACTTTTATATTTTTCACCAAAGGACTAAATTTGACAACTTATGATTTTAAAAGGACCTTTGGTGATTTTACTTTTGAAATTATGTGCTCGGGGATTTTTTGACAACTTTTGAAACTTGGGGGTGAAGCGCCAATTATGCAAACTTTGCTCATTTTTCATCGATTTTGAACATTTTGCATCTGAAACATATAAAATGCAACTTTGGAATATTTTCGATATTTTGATGCATTTTGAGCATTTTTAAATGTTTTGCGATTCAGTTTAACCAAAAATGATGAGTATTCACACACTCATCGGCGACAACCCCTTCATTGAAGTTAAGGTGCTCCAATCTATAGACCACGATCCACAAGGAATCAGCAGATTTAGGAAGTTGCCTTTCAAGGGCTTATCCTTTTCTGACTTTGTCGATGGTTGATGCGGTAAGGATCCGAGGTGGTGAAGGCGGTGGGCGTCCGCATCAAGAAGCTGTAATAGCGAGTTCGGGGGTTGGTGACGATGTAGGTGGTGTTAAATGCAGTTGATTGAGCGGGTTTGGGAGGTGGAAGTTCGGTTGTGAGTGAAGATGCGACATCGGAGGAATTGTTGATGTATCTTGCTTGAATGTTGGCCGTAACCATGGATTGTGCGATATCTAAGGGTTTGTCATTTATGTATTGATCTCCGAAAGTGAAATCGATGTCGAAGTCCTTGAGTGAAGATAGAGTTGGTAGGCAGTTTTGGTTCATCCATCGCAAGGTCTCATCGATCTTGTCTCAAGATTCTCCTGCGAGCCTTTACGCAGCAGGCGTCAATATTCGGCGGATTGAGTCTCGCTAGGTGTAAGGTTTTCTTTAGGCGTTTGAGCACTTTGTCCACTCAGTTGTTCTTTAGCGAGGAGATGATTACATTCTTCTCTTATTTCGTATTGATTGGTGGCGCTTGATGGAGCGATGAGATCGTTAAAAGCATGTGGCGGCTTGTTCGGTTTCAACACTAGCAACACCTTTTCCTTTGTCTTGTGTTATTGGGGTTGTTTGTCGTGGCGGATGATCGGGTTCTCTTAACACAACTCCACCTCTTGGAGCTTTCACATTCGGACTTTCTAGGCTTTCTTTGAATTCAAGTTGTAGATCGCATCATCTTCATCGATTAATCTTGTAACATTCTTTGGTACCTCGATATTTTCACCAATTTCCTTTTCCACTTTCTTCCTTTTACTTTCTTCTTCTTGGATGCGGTGTCCGAATGTTGTGACCTTTCAAGTCTCTTTTTAGGAAGAGGCATAGGATGCTTGTGAGGCAGTGGACTTGGGAGCCTTGGGTTGTGGAGGAGAGGTGTGACATTAGCGGAGGAACGGTAGCTCTTTTCTTGTATTGTTTGAAGTAGTCCTTCTTCTGATATCTTGATGAGTAGAATATCGGGAATTGGCAATCAAATATTTCATTATCCATACCTCTAGGAACATATTTCGGTTTCCTAAAACAAATTCATCTTACGCTTTATGTAGAGTTGATTCATTCCTAGGATTGAAGTTGTGATTTTGTTGCAAGAAGCTGGATAACAAGCTTTGAAAATCGGATCTTGGGAATCACAAGCTTGATCTGTTTCTTTCGACCTTGAGCTTTGTTACGAAAATATGTTCTATCGGATATGAATGTGTTCATTGATAAGGAAAATTCTTCCCAAATACGATCCGAGACATTCACATCAACCCTATTTACAATGCCCCATAGAATTTGCAAGATAGAATTCTCACTTTATCGAATCGATGTTTTGCGAGATAAGCACAAGTTGAGAATAGTTGTAATAGCTCTCGGGGTTGATACATGTGTCCGGTGATGATGTCGGATGCCCTTAAAATCTTGTTCGATAACCCACCCAATTAGAAAGACAATCGGATCGTCGACACGGTGGAGATTCGAGCGAAGGTTAGGGTTACATGGGGTGATTCAATAGCCTTGCTCGAATAAGCGAGAATCAATCGTGAACTCCACATCATCCGGTTTGCAAGAGTATTGGTGTGATTTTGTCCCATTGAATGGTGTTCGAATTGTTGAATGTAAATGGTAGGAATCGAGCATTGCTTGGTAATAGCACCGAAAAAGTTTGTGTTCTTGAGGATGTCAATAGACACTTTGAGTATTGGATTTTGTTGTAGCTTTTGTAGGTCCACATACGATTACTTTTCCAATATCGCCCATTGACTCACAGGAAGGATTTCTTCGTCTGAGAGAACTTTGGATGATCTTGACGGGTAGCGCTCTTTTCGGGGTTTGAACTTGCCATTGATGATCCGGTGAGCATACAATCAACAATAATGATTGGGAGCGAGTTAGATAATAAATGATAAGTGAGACAACATTGAGAACACCCTTATGACATAGACACATAGTACTAGTAACTCGGAAGAGTCCCAAAACACATATAGAGAATGATTGAGTGGTATAAGTGATATATTTCAATGAAGTAGAGTCTGTTAGATAAATTATCACTCGACGAGTTGATAAGGGATTAAAAGGTTAAAGAGTGCATTGCAAAGGGATCATGTCATAAGCCAAGATACAGATGTAGAAGTGATATAACAAGTATGCATGAGGCAAAAAGTAACATTTGGTTGTCGTGAGAGAAACCAAGTACCGTTTGCCTAAACAGAAATGTCATAGCAGATTACATAGAGTATGTTGACTCAACAAGTTGAATCAGGAGATCCTAAGTATTGTGAGAATGAGATCAACTTTAACAATTAATCTTTAAACATTTTAATAACCCTAGACCCTAAAAATCCACCAAACATGTCTAAAGTTATAGATAGACAAAATTGTAAAAAAACTAATTCGCAACATGAAAGTGAACAATGTTGCTAACTTGTAAAGACAAGTCGCCATCACTAGTACCACGGACAAGTCGCCAATAGTTTAGCACATTAAGTCGCTATATATGCAAATTCGCTAACTTGAGAGGACAAGTCGCCATGAACGATAACATAAACCAAGTTGCTACAAATCATTAACTAAGTCGCTAATGTTACTAATTCGCTAACTTGTAAAGACAAGTTGCCATGAACAGTAACAAAACCAAGTCGCTACAAATTTGTTAACTAAGTCGCTAATGTTACTAATTCGCTAACTTGTAAAGACAAGTCGCTGACAACTAAGTCGCTACCTAAGTCGCCACAATATAATAAAGTAAATCGCCACAGCCACTTAGTCGCTAAGTTGAGTGCTAACTCGCCACGAAGAACATTCAAGCTAAGTCGCTACCAAGAACAACATTAAGTCGCCATCAAGAACACTACTAAAAAACAGACGACCCAAACCACTAATCATTCACCACCAGTTCATGAAAACAAATTAACGAGCAATCAAGATAAGATATACCAAACAATTTGTACATTTTCAATCATCATAATAACAACAACACACGATTTCAAGATAAATCGAACCTAGGTGGGAATCAAACAGACACAAATCACGAGCTCGAAGGGATTTGGTTAAAGAGACAAGTTAGAAACTAGACACAAACGCATAAGGGAGAACAAATAAGGAGAAATTCAAGACTTACCACTTTAAGTCGCTAGAATGAACAAATTAACTAGACGAGAGGAAAAAAAAACGAGAGAAGAAAAAAAACTTATTTGAGAAAATATGGTAAGTCGCTAGGGGTATATTAAGGATCTTTGGCAATTTGACACATTCGGTCCCTGTGGTTTTAAAATGAAGTGTGGTAAGTCGCTAGTGTAAAACTATTTTGGCTATTTGACACATTCGATCCCTGTGGTTTAGAGGCAAGAGTGGTAAGTTGCAAACAAGGATTTTAGACTAAGACTCTAGCATAGATAATGACAATGATAACCATGAATCAAATAAACATTTAATCAAATAAGCATTTAATGCAAGGCACTCAATACATGGGTACACAAGGATAATCACATGATCAAGATCGACCACAACCTATAACCGAGAGAAACACCATAACGAGATAGTTACAAAAGCATAACCGGTTAGTCACACAAGCAAGACACAACCACAACTTACAAATGAGCAAACATCATAACCGACACGAAGCCAATGGCATATAAAACTTAATACAAAATCTCCCCTCAATCAATGTCATCAAAGACCATTGATTGATATTAACAATCCGTTATAAAACACGAATATATCATTTGTTCGAACTTCATCTATGATCCCGTGCCATTATTGAATGACATTTACGGGACCGTAGATGTTATCGATAACAAGGAATGTATTCTTTATTAGATTGAGGAAAATGATAAAATTGTGAATTTAAAGAATGACATATATAAAATTAATTTTTTAAACTTGATATATACACGGATATAAAGAGCGAGTCACGATTCAAGATGAATAGGAGTCAAAGTAAAAGTACATCAACTCGGCAAGCTATAGCTCTGAATGAGCTATGTTCATTTCTGAAGGAACCAAGTCATGAAGTTCACGATTGAGTTGAGCATTGTACACAAAGCAGTGAGAGCACATTGTCTTTGGAAGCACATGTAGAATTACACATAGATGGGTTAGTGGCTGTTTAATCTCACATTTGGATGCATCGCGATATAACACAGACGTATCATTAATGGGGATCTATTAGGTTCTACATTCTTGAAGAGTTTTCTGTGGGAATCCACTTGAGGCATGATCTAGGAATGTAAGTTCGTTTAAGTCCTGTAAACTTAAAAATCGCGATGGGAATCCATTTGAAACCACATTAGTAGAACTAAATGAGTGCACTGACCTTGTTTTGACTATTTGTTCTTTTGTGATTAGAGTATTTCTTAGGGATTGATCGGTTAAATCTTTGTTTTGTATGAGAGCTAGTAGTACTTATTGCATTTCGATCCGAGAGTGTTGAACAAAAGTCGAGGTTTGGGATTCATCATATCGAACTAGGCAATGAAGTGGTGGTTTTGACAAAATAGATATATTATCAACTTGGGAGGAAAGCTTAGATTTCGATGGTTTAACTCTTCGGACCTAAAGGCATTAGGTTGTTTAATAACTGCTCGTTTCGGTGGTTACGAGCAGTTGACTTTCCTAAAGTTGAAGGTTTTGCAAACTTAGTGTTCATCCTATTTCCAATAGACTTCCTAAGCTCATTATTTAGGGCAACAATATTGAAGCTCTTATCACGAATTTGGGCTTTGAGGTCATCAATGTCTTTCATCAAGAGGTTAGATTGATTGACTAACTTAGAATTTGTTTCCTCGAGGTTCATTCTTAAATGCTCATTTTCTTTAAGTAGGTTGGACACACAAAGAGCAAGTTCGAATTTCTAGATTCTAGTGTATCACTCATCTCATGACGATCATATTTACGGACTTACGAAGAAGTAATTTTAGATTGCCAATGGTCGAATCTTTGTCACGAATCAGGATTTTAAGCGATTAATTTCAAAAATTCTCGAAATTCGGAAGTTCACGATTGGTACATGGTTTTTTTGCATAAAACATTTCATCCTTTTGTTGTATTTCAATTTGCAACGAGATACAATGTTTTTCAAGAATTGAAAATTTGTTTGAAAGCTCATCATATACCTTTTTTTCAATCATGTTATTTGCATTGGATTCAGGTAAAACAAAGATTGATTCCATGATGTTATGTTCGAGTAAGATTCGGTACCTTTTCACGAGAATTTATGCGATCGATTAAGTGTACCTTATCGATTGATACCTTTTCGACTACGAGTTTGAGATCGATCTTTATTCTCTTCATCCTTTTCATTACAACCGAGATTACGCAATCGGTGTCATTTCTTTGGTTCGACCGAATGTTGCATGACATGTCACAATTGCTCCATGGTGTCTCTTGGCACTCATTCAATTCATTCGACTTGTTATTCTCTTTGCGACTTCCTTGATGTATGTTTCCTTGTTACTCATAAGTTGAATAAATGAGTTTACGAACTCATGAATTTCCATTCCGTGTGTTTCTTGAGCGATATTCGGTCATGATATCATCAAAATCGAGGAGTATTCTTCCGGATAAGTGGTGAAATTGATTGAAGATAGTTTGAAGAAGCGGTATGAGACTCATCGGTTGAGAACTTTTCTTTGGTAATTTGAATCCTCGGTCGTTCTAAGTTAAGTAAGGCAGTTCTTGTCAAAGTGGGAAAATCGGACGAAGGATGGCACAACTTGTTCGATCCATGGTTGTAGATAAGAGTAGTTTGAGAAGTGGCGAGATGTTGAAAGGGCTCACTGGTGCATTCCATATTCTTAGCATCATTTGCAAACATTAAGAGTATCTTATTTGAGTTGTTACGATTAATCGATCTTTGAATCATTAAATGTATGGCATTCGTGTAAGCATTACATTTCACTATTACGTGTTGTGTCATAGAGAGCAAGTACTTTAGTGATTAAAGGATCGATGATGGTGACATTGTGTTATTTTGAATTACTCCCAAGTCGCTAGAGATTTTGAACCAACTCGCTAGCGACTAAATAGTAATAATCCCAGTCGCTAAATCAACATCCAGTCGCTAATCCTCTGATCGCTAACACCAAGTCGCCAACACCTAATTAGCTATACCACCAAGTCGCTAACCAATTGCAAGTCGCTAGTAGTAACTCGCTAAGCCTTAAGTCGCTAGCAAAGTTTTGGCGACAGATTCGCTAATCAAGTCGCTAAAGATTCAAGTCGCTAAAGAGCAACTAAGCTCTGGGACCAAGTCGCTATCACAAGTCGCTACCCGTGGTGGAAAGTCCACTACTTGTCTTTGATGGTCGCTAGGTCTAAGTCGCTAACTCCAAAAGTGTAACTCGCTACAAAATTGCAAAGCAAGTCGCTACGAAGAATGAAGTCCGTATGTCAAGTCGCTAGCAAGAAAAACCACATAAACATCACTTTTCAATCCAAAAACAACCCAACCAAGATGATTCAAGCTTACCAAATGAAACCCTAAACACTTAGTGATGATTCTGAACATAAAAGTACTAACAAAATCCAAACTTTAACACACGAAATCAACCAAATGATGCACAAACCATTAAACTTTTTCAAACTCAAAAATCACCTAAAAACCACTAGAAATCCAAAGATGTGCAAGATATGATCTAACCATGGCTCTTGATACCAATTGTAGAATATTGGATTTCACTTACATATCATAACATTAACACAATGAGCATATAGATGATTTTAGAGAGAGAGAAAGTGGGATATTCTAGTAAGAGAAACTTGTTGAATATTAGATTACCAAAAGAACATCCAACCCTCTACCTTGCAAGGTAGAGGGTATTTATAGGTTACAAACTAAACGACCTCCTGACGGCCTGTGGATCAGGGATACAGTGGGTAAAGACCCGTCCTTCCTCCACGGTGTTGCACTAAGCTATACTATGCTACAAACTAATAAATAAACTACTAAATAACGTGACTAACGACAAGTCTACGAGCTAACTTAAGCTAGATAGCATTTGGGGTGACCGACTATTTACTATGGAATTTTCTAATTCCTAACAATTATTGTAGCGTTATCATCATTACCTGCACCACTTAACAATCACCTCATCGGGTTCTAGGTGTATGTAGATTAATGCAACATTATCAACATCACCTATAGCACTTAACGCATATAGTCGTTTACGTGTGTTACACATTGTATAGAGAATCGACGACAAAAGTGATTGCAAATAACATATGCATGGTTACGGTCATAAGACAATTTGCAATAGCAATAGGTAGTGATTGTTGCTAAACTAGTCAAGCTAAATCACTCGAGCACCGCCACTCATGAATGGCGGTAAGTAACGACTTAAAGCGCTCAAGCACGAATGCAATGAAGTCCGGGAGAGTATAGTGTTTCCCAGTCGTTATGTCCCAACGAGCCGCATGAGAATAGTCGACGTTTAGTGATCGAGAAGATTTGAGCAGATCTGATTTGATTGATTATAACTACGAAATAGCCAACAAATTACAGGGGCTTAAATGCAAATTAAAGAAGATTAAAAAGATAAAATCTATTAAATAAATGCTATCACTATTATTAAAATGATGTTTTGTTTTTATGTTTTTATAAAACTTAATTTAAAACTACGTTACGTCTGAATGAAAGCGTGAAACTTACACAATATTAACCTAAAAATATGAAAATTATATTTTACAAACCTAATGATATAATAAAATTTTAAGAAAAAGAAAATTATTTTATGACTATTTATCTAATTATTATTAATTAAAACTATTTTTAACTATTAAATAATAACCTAAATTACAAGAAAATAGGAAATAAAGCTAGAAAAATAAAATTATGACTTGGAAAAATCTAAAATAACAAAAGAGAATTTTCAAAACTATTTTTGTATTTTTCTGATTATTTTTCTATTTTTTATGAATTTTAAACTATTAAAAACTAATTAAATTACTAAAAATTACAAAACAAACTATGAAAAATCTGGAAAATTACTTTTTTTACTTTTTATATTTATCTAAACCTAAGAAAAATGAAAAATTATTTTTTTGAGACTTTTCTTAATTATTTGTATTAAAAGCTAATTAAAAATGCTTAAAAACTAATTTAAATTAAGAAAAATAGCAAATCAACTTAGAAAAATCTGAAAATTTCAGGAAAACTCTAAAATTATATTAGGAATCTAAGAAAAATGGAAAAACAGGTACTTATGTGGAGGAATTTGAAACTGCTAGAGCAAGTGCTTATGAATAAGCACTTGAATAAGCCAATTGAACAAAACAAACCACCAACTGATCACAGAAGCTCTATTTAGCTAAAATAACCAAAATGCAACAGAAAACAACTATCTATAACCTCTGGATAGCCTCTCGCAAAGATTTGATGTTTTGAGATAAATGTGCTAAATCGGTTTAGGTCCTAATTTGAGCTTATGCACAAGCTACTAGATAAGTGAAATGGAAAAAGCAATTTGGAACTTAAAGCGACACTGGGTGAGACCTAGCAAACCAAAACTCAGACACTGGGTGAGCTCATATGAGCCCTATGCAACCTGGACAAAGCGAGGAAACCTCGGTTTATAATAAACCACAATGAGCAGGCACTTGACACCTAAAGAGAAGCGGTTTGTAGCTTATACAAAATTGTAAAATTCTACTAAAATGATGACAAGAAAGAACACCAAGCGAAGTTTTCGAACAACAAGTTTCAGAATAAGACCAAAAATGAGCTCATGAAAATTCTTTGTAGTTTGGCTCAAGCAGATTTTGCAACTTTTGACTTTTGAAGAAACATGGACAGTTGACTTATATGAGTTTTGATATTGATTTAAGGACTGATATTGATGTTAATGATTGAAATGAGACTAAAGCAACCTTTATCTATGTCTTTTGAACACAAAACAAATGATTTGCTTTTCAAAATTCCAACAGTGAGCAACTTAAGACAGATTTGATTAAGATTTGACTTTCAGTGTTAGCAAGCACAAAACTATGACCAAAATGAGTCTATTAGAACTAAACAAGCCACAAACAACCAAAGTTTCTCACTGAATAAGCCTTTAACACATTTATATCAAAGAATTCAAACACCTCTTTAATGACCTGTTTTGTAATTAATACTAAGATGAACACTTAAATAGCTAAAATAAATGATCAAACTAAGTTAATATATTCTAAATCTGACTACTTAAAGCGGTTTGATGCTTATTATAACTACAAATCTGATTTAGCAAAACAACTTGAAACAAACTTACAAAGTGTCCTTAGCCACTATGGCTTGAATCAATGAACCAAAGTACCTCAACTTTATCGAACCCCTACCCTAGCTCAATATCAACCCAATTCCATGGTTGCTTCACCCATTGACTAAATCGCATCATATTTGCCCCCGTTTGACTTTTGTTGACCAAATCTCTAAACTGCTTGAAACCTAAGTACAAGCTTGCAAAAAGCTATAATTAGCTTATGTAAGCTTGTTTCAGCTTATAGATAAGCTAATGAGACTTTGTACATAAGAACTTGAAGTGGAAATTTTTAACAGTAGCATAAAATATGTGATATGAATAATAACTTGAATTGCTGCTTGAGAATGATTTATAATGATAAAATAACTTTAATTAAGTGCATAAAAACAGAGAATTACAATTTTAAACTTAGATTAAGACATTGCTAATGAAAACGACATACAAGAAAAATTGAAAACTAACTACTCCTTGGACAAGCTTCTTCTCCTCGATTTATACACCATTTGTCTTCTCTCATCTCTCGAGTGAATCCGGTAATCGAGCCATTGGATGCTCAGGGGCGATTGATCCATAAGAAACCGCCAAGTCTAACAGGACTTAAAACATTTCGAACACAAATACAATGAAGATCGGAGAATATAGTGAATTCCGGGTCGTTAAGTCCCACGGAGACTCAATGGTGTGTACAACACTAATTCGAGACGGTAGAATGATCACTAATGATAGCGATCGAGAAAGGATTAGGATTGAATATTACACTCTTGAAAAAGTTTATAAATTAAAGCGACTTAAATGCAAATTAAGAAAATTAAAAAGATAAGAAATATTAAATAAATGCTATCACTATATTTAAAGTGATGAACGTTTTAAAATCTAAAACGTAAAACTTACGTTTAAATTAAAAACTACGTTAACGTACAAAATAAAACGTAAAACTTATACAATATAAATCCTAAAAATATGAAAAATACATTTTTACAATCCTAATGATAAAAGAAAATTATTAGAAAAGAAAATTATTTTATAACTATTTATCTAATTATTATGAATTAAAACTATTTATTAAGTATTTAAAATGCACTAAAATAGAGGAAAATCTGAAATTAACCTAGAAAATGAAATTATAACTTGGAAAAATCTAAAATATGATAAAACTAATTTTAAAACAGAAAATATATTTTTAGACTTTTATGTATTTATTATTAATTTAAAACTATTTAAAACTAATTAAAATGCTAAAAATACTTTTAAACTAAGAAAATTATAGAAAAATACTTTTTAAGCTTTTACATTTATCTAAACTTAAGAAAATGAAAAATTATTTTTGAAGCTTTTCTTAATTTTTTGTATTAAAAGCTATTTAAAATGCTTAAAAACTAATTTAAATTAAGAAAAATAGCAAATGAACTTGGAAAAATCTGAAAATTGCAGGAAAAGTCTAAAATGATATTAGGAAGATATAAAAATGGAAAACAGGTGCTTGTTTGGAGGATTAAGCAAGCGATATGGAAAGTGCTCAAAAATAAGCACTTTGATAAGCTAAAACAACACTAAAAGGTACCAAACGATAGGAAGCTACAATAAGCTAAAATAACTGAAATGGAACAATAATCAACAAGCTACACTACTGAATACAAGCTATTCTGATTTGATGTTAATGAGCTTATGGCCAAAAATAAAAGGGGTCTATTTTGAGCTTAAGAATAAGCACATGAATAAGCTATAAACTAGAAACAATAACTTGGGACTTGGAGAAGACCTGGTGAATACTAATGAACCAAAATGCAGACTTGGGTGAGCTCAAATGAGCCACAGGTGAATGCACAAAATCGAGAAATCTCGGATATCTTGAGTTCGATGGGCGGGGCAACTAGGCACATCTTTGAGCTTATCTGAAGCTTATCGAGCTTTAGCCTAAAACAGATAAGAGGTCTTAAAGACCACCGAAAACTACAAATGGACCAAGAATGAACCCTTAACTAAGCGAAATGAACCTTGTGCATGGTCTGCGCTTCTGCAAAACCAGTTAGAAATGCTTTTGACTTTCTAAAACAGTTGGAGATTTGACTTTTTGAGTTTTGAGCTCAATTTGAAGGCGATTATGTGATTTAATGATGAAACTATACTTAAGCAAGCTAAATCATTAGCTTTTACACCTATAGGCTAGATTTACAAACTAATCCACAGGCCCGACAATGAGAGCAGTTACGAGGCAAGTTTGACTAAATGAGTTCTAGGTTGCAAGTTTATGACAATGCTATGGACTATTTGAAGCTAAATTAGACCTAAGGTGCTGATCTTACCCACTAAGCTAGGCTCTAGCATATGTTAAAAACACGATCCAAACACTATTGTATGAATAAATTTGCACTCGAGACTATGCAAACCGATAAAGCGATTCATGCCATTGATCAACCTAGTTTTACTTGACCATAATACAACCATAAAAACACATTTAAGCTATCCGTCACTACAATTACAAGTGCAAATAAAAAAGCGCCATAAGACTTGAAAATGAAAAATAGGAAAAACACTCACCATGGCTGTCCGGTTGGTGCCACAAGCTAAACCGGACCCAAATACTACTCTAACCTACTCTAATACAACCCAAGCAACCTTAGCATCACCATTTTCCATTTCGACCCAAGAATCATCACCGGTTGACTTTTGTTGACTTTTTCACAAAATGTTTGAAACTTAAACTTAAGCTCGCAACAAGCTATGAGGAGCTTGTATAAGCTATAATGAACTTGAAAAGAAGCTATATGAAGCTTGAGTTTATGAGATGGAAACCAAAATTTTCAACGATTAACTTGGAACTTGAAAATTAAAATAGAACTTGGATTAACACTTGAAAAGGTTCTTAATACACTATAACAACTTACATTAATACAATTTATCTTGAAATTACAACATCTAACTTAAACTAAAACATTTAAAAAAGCGACATTAAAGGAAAAACAATAAAACTAGCTACTACTCTATCTTGCTTCCTCATGCTTCTTTTTATACCCCAGTGATTCTCTCTCTCTTAGATAAATCCCACCGATTTGAGATCAATTGGATGACTTTTGTGAAATTTGGCAACTTTTTCAATTTTGGCGGAATTGATTTTGGCAGGTGTTGGGATTGAGTGTTAAGGGTTTAGGATCATTTAATGGTTTTTGTTGTGTTAGGGATGTGTAGGGGACATGGAGGGTGAAAAAGAGGGGAGGGGGGATGGTGGGTAGAGGAATTTCAGGCAGAAGCAGTTGAGATGGTGGACTATTGGCGCCAATGGTTGATTTGTTTGACCAAGTTTGACTGACGAGATATTAGCACCAGGGGGTTCACAATTCAATTTTGACAGGGGGTCCAGGTATAGGTAAGGGTCGAAATGGTATTAAAGGGTTTTAAATATAGGGACCTTTGTGCAATTTTACAATTTGAGGACTTGAGCGCCAAGCTTGCAAAGTTTCTTCAAGGACTAAAAGTGACATTCTCAAAAGTATAAGGACCAAAATTGCCACTTTGCAATTTTCAGGGACTAATTCCGCCAATTTTGAAACTTAAAGGACCATTTTGTAATTTTCTCAAACTTATGATATTTTTCACCAAAGGACTTAATTTGACAACTTTTGATTTTAAAAGGACCTTTGGTGACTTTACTTTTGAAATTTTGAGCTCGGGGTATTTTTGACAATTTTGAAACTTGAGGGACTAAAGCGCAATTTTGAAAATTTGATATGTTTTCATCGATTTTGATATTTTGCATTTAAAACACATAAAACACTGATTTGTGATATTTTGATCATTTTGATGTGTTTCGATTGTTTCGAGATGATTTTGCGACTTTTATTGTACAAAATGATGAGTATTTACACTCATCAATCCCCCACATCGAGATATTGCTAGTCCTAGCAATGATTTGAGAAAAACTTAATGGATTTGAAACTCTTTACCAAAAGCCATTACTTACGGAGTAGCCAAATGTTTCGAGTTCAAGTAAGAACCATGGTACATGATAACCATGTGATTTTGAGCAAACCACCGACTTTCAACGGTTTGATTTGTCTTTACGAAGCCGTACCCATACGGACTAGCCAACTCTTAGATAAATTATCAACATTATCTTTGGTGGTGATTACCAATTATGGATTTTCCATTGCCTTTACCACAAGCCATAACCTTGCGGGCTAGCCAACTCTTCACTTTTTAGGATATGGTGAGTTGAGAACCATACAATTTTGGGCAAATTGCAAGCCATATAAGCGGTTTGAAATCTTTACCAAGAGCCGTTTGCTCTGGATTAGCCAATCCTTTTGTCTTCTGAGACATGGCGGATGATAACCAATTGAGTAAGTGTAAACACTTACTCCAAAAAAAAAATTTTGGCCAAAAGCGGAATTGGGTAGATAATATATGAAATTCGTGAAATTCCCCACACTTAGAAATGAATATTGCCTCAATATTCAAAGTACCGCGGTTATGCGAAACAAAGATTATTTAGAAATACTTTTTTTTTTTTTTTTTTTTTTTTTTTTATATATATATATACATGTGGGGCATCACCCCACACTTAGGTGGTAGAAAGGGGTAAGAAGGCGAAATATGGGTGAAAACCCATATAGTGTGTCTCTTGTTTTTGATTTCAGTCGCTAGCTTGACTCGACCCCGAATTCATTGGTTCATGGGAAGCAAAGTGGAAGAAACAATCTCCATCGGACTTTCATTCAAGATGTTTGGACAAACATTTGAAGCACGCGAAAGTTCCACACCGATGAGATATCTGAGAAAAGTCCGGCTCACAAATGATAAATGAAAATGCCGGATCAAAGATAGTGTCCTCACTCCCAAAGGAGTGAAGAAAGAGGAAGTCACCGAGTAGGTGAAGAAAGAAGGAAGATCATGATAACAATCATAACTAGATCTTCTTCCTCGGGATTAAGTCGATTGCACTTATTTGGATTTTCTTGGTAGAGCTCTTTGGTTTGGAAGGCATCTCGGTGGGGAGGGTGGGAAGATTTGTCATAACTATGCAAATTGAGATTCTCTCCCCGATCATGATTTTTGCCATCCGAGCAATCATACTCCAATGGAGATATGATATGAGAAAGTTCACCGGAGAACTCCTCATGAAGAGAATCAATCACATAATGTGAATTTGTGAACTCTTGTTCCATTGTGGGCTCATCACTATCCTCGATCGAGTATCAAAGAGTGGATTCTCGAAATTAAAGTGAATTCAGAGTCGAATTCAAATAGAGGATTGGTGAAAGTAGCTTTGAATGTTTCGGGAACAAAGTGATCAACATTCTCAATTGAATTGTTGGGATAAGAAGTGAGTGAATGATCATTATCAATGAGACTTTCGGTCTCTCCCGGATCGACTTCGAGATCAAAGAGTGGATTGATGTGAGTGAGTTCACGGAGAACTCCTCGAAAGGGATCGACATCAGTTGTGGAAGTGATGCCTCAGCGTACTCGATGTCTCCATATGAAGCACAATCTTCACTAAGATCGGAGAAAGTCTCAAGATGATCATTTGAACACTCAAGAGGAAAGGGATATCACACGGATGATCGAAATTCCTGTGACTCTCTCGGGATTGGGATAAGGTCCTCGACACTAGGCGATTCCATTTACGGAATAGTGCTAAAGCTCATCCCCGTGTTTAGAGAGTGAGTGGGAATATCGGTGTGATAACAACGGTGAGGAGATTAGATGGACTAGCATACATATGTTTTATACTTTCCATTTGTTCTTACGCTAGTAATTCCATCATAGTCTTTTCTCACGATTCTTCATGGAAGGAGTTTCAACCGATGAACTTGATGAACCGTTATAAAATTGTAGGATATCAAGGATATCTTCATCATCATCGTCATCGAAATGAAACGGAATCGAGAGCTAGATTTGGCGGCTTTTTGTTTTGCAATTGATTCCCAATGATTTTTCAAGCGCAATCCGGGAATCTAATTTAGCGACCATTCTTGACTAACAAAACTTCCATTGATTTTTCATTTGGATTATCATGGGAGTGTTTAGATTCCTTCAATCTTTCACTAAATCCAAAAGATCAAGGAGAAGATTTTGAGGAAGTGAATCAGTTGGTCTTGTAGAGGTTGGTCATGATATGAGGAGCCGTAATCGTTACAAGGAAATGGGTTCCTGTTTGACAATCCGAGCTAGAGTGAGGACCTCCATAATACTCATGCATAAAAGCGATGTGGTGTGAGTGGTATGTGTTGTAGTCATAATTGTTATCGGGAACACGCTCATGACAAGCGTGTTTCTGATTGACAATCGAATCGGAATGAGAACCACCACAAGACTCACAATAGTAAAAGCTACTGAGTCTCACGGTGTGGCGGTGATGGAATAAATCGATCGTGTTATGGTAGGAATAGGGATCTTGGTTATAGACAGACCCGTTTCACGATTCCACCATGCTACAACCGGGGCAATTGCCACCATTATGAGGACCACCACACCATTGACAACCAAGAGGGTGAGGATAAGACATAGATAGAATCAAAGGTTATCGGAGGGTAAGAAATGAAGAATCAAAAAGGTAAGAGGATAAAGAGGAATATTTTGGTATTTTGAAAACATTTTGATAAAACAAAGAATGAAAATATTTTTAGCGTTGATAACACTTGGGAAAAGTGTTAATGAACTTTTGGATTTTGAAAACTTTACAAAAACTTTTACAAAAGATGGATATGCACAAGAATAGGTCCGAAAATGGCTAAACACACGCTAAAGCCTCCCGTGGCGCCTAAAATTTTGATCCATAAGAAACCGTCAAGTCTAACAGACTTAAAGCAACTCGGAACACAAATACAATGAAGATCGAGAGAATATAGTGAATTCGGTCGTTAAGTCCCACGGAGACTCAATGGTGTGTACAACACTAATTCGAGACGGTAGAATGATCACTAATGATAGCGATCGAGAAAGGATTAGGATTGAATATTACACTCTTGAAAAAGTTTATAAATTAAAGCGACTTAAATGCAAATTAAGAAAATTAAAAGATAAGAAATATTAAATAAATGCTATCACTATATTTAAAGTGATGAGCGTTTAAAATCTAAAACGTAAAACTTACGTTTAAATTAAAAACTACGTCAACGTACAAAATAAAACGTAAAACTTATACAATATAAATCCTAAAAATATGAAAAATACATTTTTACAATCCTAATGATAAAAGAAAATTATTAGAAAAATAAAATTATTTTTATAACTATTTATCTAATTATTATGAATTAAAAACTATTTATTAAGTATTTAAAATGCACTAAAATAGAGGAAAATACAGAATTAACCTAGAAAAATGAAATTATAACTTGGAAAATCTAAAATATGATAAAACTAGTTTTAAAACAGAAAATATATTTTTTAGACTTTTTATGTATTTATTATTAATTTAAAACTATTTAAAACTAATTAAAATGCTAAAAAATACTTTTTAAACTAAGAAAATTATAGAAAAATACTTTTTAAGCTTTTTACATTTATCTAAACTTAAGAAAAATGAAAAATTATTTTTTTGAAGCTTTTCTTAATTTTTTGTATTAAAAGCTATTTAAAAATGCTTAAAAACTAATTTAAATTAAGAAAAATAGCAAATGAACTTGGAAAAATCTGAAAATTGCAGGAAAAGTCTAAAATGATATTAGGAAGATATAAAAAATGGAAAAACAGGTGCTTGTTTGGAGGATTAAGCAACTGATATGGAAAGTGCTCAAAAATAAGCACTTTGATAAGCTAAAACAACACTAAAAGGTACCAAACTGATAGGGAAGCTACAATAAGCTAAAATAACTGAAATGGAACAATAATCAACAAGCTACACTCTTGAATACAAGCTATTCAGATTTGATGTTAATGAGCTTATGGCCAAAAAACAAGATAAAGGGGTCTATTTTGAGCTTAAGAATAAGCACATGAATAAGCTATAAACCTGAAACAATAACTTGGGACTTGAGAAGACCGGGTGACTACTAATGAACCAAAATGCAGACTTGGGTGAGCTCAAATGAGCCACAGGTGAATTGCACAAAATCGAGGAAATCTCGGATATCATCGAGTTCGATGGAGCAGGCAACTAGGCACTTCTTTGAGCTTATCTGAAGCTTATCGAGCTTTAGCCTAAAGCAGATAAGAGGTCTTAAAGACCACAGAAAACTACAAATGGACCAAGAATGAACCCTTAACTAACTGAAATGAACCTTGTGCATAGTGCGCTTTCGCAAAACCAGTTAGAAATGCTTTTGACTTTCTAAAGCAGTTGGAGATTTGACTTTTTGAGTTTTGAGCTCAATTTGAAGGCGATTATGTGATTTAATGATGAAACTATACTTAAGCAAGCTAAATCATTAGCTTTTACACCTATAGGCTAGATTTCACAAACTAATCCACAGGCCGACAATGAGAGCAGTTACGAGGCAAGTTTGACTAAATGAGTTCTAGGTTGCAAGTTTATGACGACTATGGACTATTTGAAGCTAAATTAGACCTAAGGTCTTGATCTTACCCACTAAGCTAGGCTCTAGCATATGTTAAAACCCAGATCCAAACACTATTGTATGAATAAATTTGCACTCAAGACTATCTGTGATAAAGCGATTCATGCCATTGATCAACCTAGTTTTACTTGACCATAATACAACCATAAAAACACATTTAAGCTATCTGTCACTACAATTACAAGTGCAAATAAAAAAAACTGCCATAAGACTTGAAAATGAAAAATAGGAAAAAACACTCACCACTGTCCAGTTGGTGCCACAAGCTAAACCAGACCCAAATACTACTCTAACCTACTCTAATACAACCCAAAGCAACCTTAGCATCACCATTTTCCATTTCTGACCCAAGAATCATCACCAGTTGACTTTTGTTGACTTTTTCACAAAATGTTTGAAACTTAAACTTAAGCTCACAACAAGCTATGAGGAGCTTGTATAAGCTATAATGAACTTGAAAAGAAGCTATATGAAGCTTGAGTTTATGAGATGGAAACCAAAATTTTCAACAGTTAACTTGGAACTTGAAAATTAAAATAGAACTTGGATTAACACTTGAAAAGGTTCTTAATACACTATAACAACTTACATTAATACAATTTATCTTGAAATTACAACATCTAACTTAAACTAAAACATTTAAAAAAAAACGACATTAAAGGAAAAACAATAAAACTAGCTACTACTCTATCTTGCTTCCTCATGCTTCTTTTTATACCCCAAGTGATTCTCTCTCTCCTCTTAGATAAATCCCACCTGATTTCAGATCAATTGGATGACTTTTGTGAAATTTGGCAACTTTTTCAATTTTGGCGGGAATTGATTTTTGACAGGTGTTGGGATTGAGTGTTAAGGGTTTAGGATCATTTAATGGTTTTTGTTGTGTTAGGGATGTGTAGGGGACATGGAGGGTGAAAAGAGGGAGGGATGGTGGGTAGAGGAATTTCGAGTGAAGCAGTTGAGATGGTGGACTATTGGCGCCAATGGTTGATTTGTTTGACCAAGTTTGATGACGGATATTAGCACCGGGGGTTCACAATTCAATTTTGTCGGGGGTCAGGTATAGGTAAGGGTCCAAATGGTATTAAAGGGTTTTAAATATAGGGACCTTTGTGCAATTTTAAATTTGAGGGACTTGAGCGCCAAGCTTGCAAAGTTTCTTCCAAGGACTAAAGTGACATTCTCAAAAGTATAAGGACCAAAATTGCCACTTTGCAATTTTCGAGGACTAATTCCGCCAATTTTGAAACTTAAATGACCATTTTGTAATTTTCTCAAACTTATGATATTTTTCACCAAAGGACTTAATTTGACAACTTTTGATTTTAAAAGGACCTTTGGTGACTTTACTTTTAAATTTTGAGCTCGGGGTATTTTTGACAATTTTTGAAACTTGAGGGACTAAAGCGCAATTTTGAAAATTTGATATGTTTTTCATCGATTTTGATATTTTGCATTTAAAACACATAAAACAACGATTTGTGATATTTTGATCATTTTGATGTGTTTCGATTGTTTTCGAGATGATTTTGCGACTTTTATTGTACAAAATGATGAGTATTTAGACACTCATCGACAATCTTGGCCTTTGGATCATTTTGGCGGAAACGCCATTTGACTGTTGATCTTGTTTTTAGCTACTAGGGGTGGAGTAGTTGTGATGATGAGGGGTTGAGGAGTGAAGGATAAGGTGAAAAGGTGAGGTGATGGTGGTGCGTGTTGCGGCATGTGGAGGTTGAAGATAGCGGTGGGGGCGGGCAATGGTTTGTTTGGTATGTTGACCAAAGGTTCAAAAAGGAAGGCGGGGTCAAAAGCTTAATAAGGCGAGGTCAATTTGGTTTGTGATAGGGTCCAAAGGGTATAAGGGTTTAATATGATAGGGACCTTTGTTGTAAACACCGCCAATCTAGAGGACCAAAATTGTAATTTTCCAAACTTGTTTTAAGGGACCAAAATTGACAAGCTTTGAAAGTTTAGGACCTATCTTATCATTATTGAAAGTTAAGGGACCTAAGTTGTCATTTTGAAAGTTAAAGGACCAAAGTTGTAAATTTGTAAATTTAAATCTCAAGGACCGGTTTGACAACTTAAGAATCCTAGGGACTTTAAAATGATATTTCTCTTTATTTGGTTTTACCAGGACCTTTTTGACAACTTTTGAAACTTGGGGACTAAAGCGCCAATTATGCAAACTTTATCGTTTTCACCGATTTTGATATTTTGCATTTAAAACACATAAAACACTTATTTGTGATATTTTTATCATTTTTGATGCTTTTATGAGTGTTTTCGGATGTTTTGGCATTAAGCGATCACAAAATGATGAGTATTTAGACACTCATCAATCCCCATACTAAGATATTGCTAGTCCCTAGCAATGTTTGAGAAAAACTTAATGGTTTGAATCTCTTTACCAAAAGCCATTACTTACGGAGTAGCCAAATGTTTGAGTTCAAGTAAGAACCTTGGTACACCGATAACCAAATGATTTTGAGCAAATCATCGACTTTCAACGGATTTGATTTGTCTTTACCGAAGTCGTTTATACGGACTAGCCAACTCTTAGATAAATTATCAATATTATCTTTGGTGGTGATTACCAATTATGGTTTTTCCATTGCTTTTACCACAAGCCATAAACTTGCGGGCTAGCCAACTCTTCACTAATTAAAGATATGGTGAAATGAATACCATACAATTTTGGGCAAATTGCAAGCCACAACGGTTTGAGATATCTTTACCAAGAGCCGTTTGCTCTGGATTAGCCAATCCTTTTGTTTATTAGACAAGGCGGATGATAACCAAATGAGTAAGTGCGAACACTTACTCAAAAAAAATTTTTGGCCAAAATGGGGAATCAAGCGGTATAATTACATGATAAAATTCGTAAGAATTAGCCCACACTAAATTGAATATTGCCCTCAATATTCAAAATACCGCGGTTATGCGAAACATAGAACGTAAAAGGGAAATACTACGGCCATTATTTAGCAAGGATTTTTTTTTTTTTTTTTTTTTTTTTGATACTCTTATATATACACAACATGTGGGGCAACTCCCCACACTAGGGTGGTAGAAAGTAGAAGAAGAAGCTAAGCATCAAGTTTTGTCACACAAGCTAGCCACTTGTGAATGGCTAACCGTAACAAACTTCAGACATTTCGAAATATGGGTGAAAACCCATATGGCATGCTCTTGTTTTTGATTACTGAGTCGCTAGCTTGACTCGACCCGAATTCATTTGTTCATGGGGAAAGTAACGTGGAAAACCAATCTCGATCGGACTTTCGTTCACAATGTTAATAAACATATGAACATCGAAAGTTCCACACCGACGAGATATAACCGCGTATTGTTAATAGTAGAATCTATAAGGGATGATACAGGGTCAAAGATGGTGTCCTCATTCCGAAAGAGAAAGGGAAAGAGCAACCACACCATTTGTGAAGAATGGAATAAAGGCGTACATGAGAATGCAAGTCCATTCCTCATCGAAAGAAGCAAATCACCATTTTTGACATTTTAAGCTTAAACTTGAAGCTTATTTGGTGATTGTCAAGAAGATTTCGGGAGGGAGGGTGGAGGCGTTCTTCAATCAATGATTTTCTAGAAAAGGATGTCCCCTCCGAATCAAAGTAGTATTATCAATTCTGTTGGAATTGACTCATCACTAAGAAAGGCATCGACTTCATTCCAAAGTTGTCGTCTTCCTCATCGGGGGTGAGAGAAGGATGGAAGAGTCGGGAATAAGACTAGAAGATGATGGATCATTCTTGAGCAATTCATCAATGGGAAGAATGTCTCCCATTGGATCACAAACATCATCATCCAATTCGGATGGCGAAGAGAGTTTGGTTTCATCCACGAGTTAACAAACTCGATCGACAAAGCGATTCGGAGGTGGGACAAGTGGTGTGCTCTTAGAGCTAGCGGTTTCCACCACTTGGATGAAGTCTCCGAATCTAGATCATCATCATCATCAAGAATACTCTTGACTTCCCTAGTACAACTTTCAAACCATTTGTTTGAACCGGGGTTGATTTTCAAAGCTTTGAGCTCGTACGTTTTGAAAACTCCTCTTAACCGTGAAATTTGAGTGTTGCATTGAATCTTTCGGATCTTTGATCAATTGTGGCAACACTCTGTTTGTACTGAGGTTTGGAGTTACGGTGATTTTAACGTGAGCTCTTCGTTGTCAACCCGTATGGTCAACTCTTCACAAACACATCAATCGAGCACGACTGGTTCTCAAGAAAGCTCTCCCAAGATGAGGGAACTCTAGGATCCGCATCGAAGTCTACTACAACAAAGTCGGTGGGAAGTGAAACTTTCCCACTTTCATCACGACATCCTCGGCTATCCCAGTGGGCGAGTTATGGTGCGGTCCGCTAGCTCGAGTGTCATACAAGTGGATGAAAGTTTAGGAAGAGATTTCTTCCATCTTGAGAGTGGCATGAGGTTAATGCTAGCGCCAAGATCGGCCAAGGCGGGCATTGAACCATCCCAAGAAATCACACGGGATTAGAAATCGCGGGTCTTCAAGCTTTTGGGAAGCTTCTTGAGAAGGACCATTGAGCATTGCTCATTGAGGGGTTTAGCCATCTCGAGATGACTTGTCTTTGTTGGTCGATAAGCCTTTAGCGTGGATGCAAATTTAGGCATTAGAACGAGAGCATCAACGAAGCTTATATCAAAGTGTAGCTCATTGAAGATTTGGAAAAATTTTCCATTTGCTCTTTGTTTTGTCTTTTGCTTCTCATCATTCATTCTTGATGGGTAAGGAAGGCGACTAGACTTTTGAGCCGGGATGGAAGTGTTTTCGGCTCGAATGTGTCTTGAACTTGGGTTCCGGACTTAAAGCTTGACTACCAAGGTTGGACGTGTCTTGATGCCGTGGGCTTGAGAATTGCACCTTGTCCGTTGTATCCTTGGTAACTTGACTCATTGCCACGGGAGGAGGGCATAGGAGTCGAAGGTCCATTGTGCGTCTTACCACTACAGTGGTGGCGGCTTTCAATTCGGCATTGGGATTAGTAATTGTATTGCTTGGGAGTCCTCCGAAGATGATGAAGCTTGGTTCATATTCATGTTCATGAAACGCTCATCATATTCTTCAACTCATTGTCTGCCGCCGAGACATTGTGGTATCAATTTCCTTCTTTAGCTCAACCTCATGTTATTGATCCGAGTTTGCATTGAGCGTATGCTTGACTCGATAATTTTCATGAAGTCATTTGGTGGGGAGCATGAGAAGGTTGTTGATAACTTTGCCGATTGGAGCTTGATATGGTGGGTTGAAATTGTTCGGTTTGATTGAAATTTTGTGAGTTATTGAAGTTACGCCCTGATTCTAACAAAGCGATTTTGATTGCCATGGTTTTGTCTGGGGAGGAAAACCGGTGGTGTCATACCGCTAGGTGCAGTAATGAGGATCGACTTGTGGTCGGTATTGATTGTGGTTTACGAAGCTACGGGAGCTTGGTAAAAGGAAGCATCGGTTGCTTGACAATCATAATCGCATGTGGACCACTACAAGTTTCACACACCTTGTTTACGGCTTTGATCGGTTACGGCTTATGAATTTACGCTTTTGATTTCCTTAACATCCTTAATCATACAACGGATGGCATCCGTTAGAGCGACTATCGGGCTGCTAACTCGGAAAAGTTCTTGGATGAAGAAGCGGGCGTTAGGATTATTGATTTTGTTGCGAGAAATGAAACTTTGATTTTGCTCGCAAATCTCAATCACATCTTTAGGCTTACGATTCAAGATATTGCCACCGTGGTTGCATTCAAAGAATCTTGATCGTTACTGTTCAACCCATTATAAAAGATATTAACTTGTTGAAGCTCCGTGAATTCATGATGGGGCATTTCACGAGGAGATCCTTGAATCTCTCCCATGCCTCTCCAAAGTTTTCATCGAAATTTTGACGAAATCCGAAATTTCATTTTAAGATTAGTCGTCTTTGATGGAGGAAAGAAATGATTGACAAACTTTTGAACAAGTTCCTCCCAAGTTTCGATGGATCGGGGGTTCTTTTTCCACCAAATCCGGCCGTCCCTCAGTGAGAACGAAATAGCATCAACTTGATGACTTTTGTGGCACATCCTTGAAATTGATAGTTGAAGTCAACTTGTTAAACCAACGGATGTGTGCATCTGGTCCTCTCGGTCAAACCCGTGGAATTGATTTGTAGACACAAGTTGGATCAAATGTGTCTTCAATTCAAAGTGATCGAGTTGATTCTTGGTAGAATGATGGCATCTCCATAACCCTCGGTGGGTGCACGGAGCATTTCCGCCATAGTGCGTTAAATACGCCATATTGTTGCTTGGAATAGTACGAATCTCGGGTTCGACTATTTGGGCAAAGACATCTACGAGAACGTCGTCTAGGAATTTCTGCTAGATCACGAAAAGGACTCAATGATCTAGAAGAGCGAGTGCGCATGCACTAGAGTTAACTTTAAGAGATCTCGAGTTAAGGAAGGGAATTATGAAATTGGTGAAAATGGGGTGAAGAATCTTTTTGGGTTTTACGGTTCGACAAGTATATATAACAACAAATCCAATTAAAACAAATTCGAGGCAAAACAACGATGAACTTAACCAATAATCACAATATGAATGGCTTTTTGAAAAGGTACACCAATCACAAGGACACAAAGGCAAGTTTTAAATCTTTAGTTCGGGAACTTATTATGGTCGCACCCCGGTTAGGTAGTGCCTTTGCCTTGGTTTCGGTGGTAAGATTTTATGTTGTTATTATTAAACTCGAAAACGACAAATCTTTTTGTATTTTTATATTTGATACATATATAGAAATAAAAGAAAATATTTTTGTGTTTATCGTTTTGGTACATTTTGGGTTTTGGATTTTTATAAGAATATATATAGATATAGATAGATGGTATGAACAAGGAGTGATTATTCAAATCACTAATCGCTAAGCGATGAGATAATTAGCACAGACTCCCGGCGTGACGCCAAAATTTGATTGTTGCTAAACTAGTCAAGTTAAATCACTCAAGCACGCCACTTGTGAATGGCGGACCGTATGACTTAAACCGCTCAAGCACGAATGCAATGAAGTCCAGAGAGTATAGTGTTTCCCAGTCGTTATGTCCCAACGAGCCGTGCGAGAATAGTCGACGTTTAGTGATCGAGAAGATTTGAGCGGATCTGAGATTTGATTGATTATAACTACGAAATAGCCAACAAATTACAGGGGCTTAAATGCAAATTAAAGAGGATTAAAAAGATAAAATCTATTAAATAAATGCTATCACTATTATTAAAATGATGTTTTTGTTTTTATGTTTTTATAAAACTTAATTTAAAACTACGTTACGTACAAATGAAAACGTGAAACTTACACAATATTAACCCTAAAAATATGAAAATTATATTTTTACAAACCTAATGATATAATAAAATTTTAAGAAAAAGAAAATTATTTTTATGACTATTTATCTAATTATTATTAATTAAAAACTATTTTTAACTATTAAATAAAACCTAAATTACAAGAAAATAGGAAATAAAGCTAGAAAAATAAAATTATGACTTGGAAAAATCTAAAATAACAAAAGAGAATTTTCAAAACTATTTTGTATTTTTCGATTATTTTCTATTTTTATGAATTTTAAACTATTAAAAACTAATTAAATTACTAAAAATTACAAAACAAACTATGAAAATCTGGAAAATTACTTTTTACTTTTTATATTTATCTAAACCTAAGAAAATGAAAATTATTTTTTGAGACTTTTCTTAATTATTTGTATTAAAAGCTAATTAAAAATGCTTAAAACTAATTTAAATTAAGAAAATAGCAAATCAACTTAGAAAAATCTGAAAATTTCAGGAAAACTCTAAAATTATATTAGGAATCTAAGAAAAATGGAAAAACAGGTACTTATGTGGAGGAATTTGAAACTGCTAGAGCAAGTGCTTATGAATAAGCACTTGAATAAGCCAATTGAACAAAACAAACCACCAACTGATCACAGAAGCTCTATTTAGCTAAAATAACCAAAATGCAACAGAAAACAACTATCTATAACCTCTGGATAGCCTACAAAAGATTTGATGTTTTGAGATAAATGTGCTAAATCGGTTTAGGTCCCTACTTTGAGCTTATGCACAAGCTACTAGATAAGTCAAATGGAAAAAAGAATTTGGAACTTAAAGCGCACTGGTGAGACCTAGCAAACCAAAACTCAGACTGGGTGAGCTCATATGAGCCCTATGCAACCTGGACAAAAGCGAGAAACCTCGGTTTATAATAAACCACATGAGCAGGGGCACTGACACCTAAAGAGAAGCGGTTTGTAGCCTATACAAAATTGTAAAATTCTACTAAAATGATGACAAGAAAGAACACCAAGCCAAGTTTTCGTAACAACAAGTTTCACCGAATAAGACCAAAAATGAGCTCATGAAAATTCTTTGTAGTTTGGCTCAAAGCAGTTTTTAAACTTTTGACTTTTGAAGAAACATGGACAGTTGACTTATATGAGTTTTGATATTGATTTAAAGACCGATATTGATGTTAATGATTGAAATGAGACTAAAGCAACCTTTATCTATGTCTTTTGAACACAAAACAAATGATTTGCTTTTCAAAATTCCAACAAAGGAGCAACTTAAGATGATTTGATTAAGATTTGACTTTCGATGTTAGCAAGCACAAAACTATGACCAAAATGAGTCTATTAGAACTAAACAAACCACAAACAACCAAAGTTTCTCACCGAATAAGCCATTAACACATTTATATCAACAATTCCAAACACCTCTTTAATGACCTGCTTTGTAATTAATACTAAGATGAACACTTAAATAGCTAAAATAAATGATCAAACTAAGTTAATATATTCTAAATACACTACTTAAACCGGTTTGATGCTTATTATAACTACAAATCTGATTTAGCAAAACAACTTGAAACAAACTTACAAAGTGTCCTTAGCCACTATGGCTCAATCAATGAACCAAAGTACCTCTAACCTATCCAAACCCCTACCCTAGCTCAATATCAACCCAATTCCATGGCTGCTTCACCCATTGACTAAATCTGCATCATATTTGCCCCCGTTTGACTTTTGTTGACCAAATCTCTAAACTGCTTGAAACCTAAGTACAAGCTTGCAAAAAGCTATAATTAGCTTATGTAAGCTTGTTTCAACTATAGATAAGCTAATGAGACTTTGTACATAAGAACTTGAAGTGGAAATTTTAACGATGAGCATAAAATATGTGATATGAATAATAACTTGAATTGCTGCTTGAGAATGATTTATAATGATAAAATAACTTTAATTAAGTGCATAAAAACAGAGAATTACAATTTTAAACTTAGATTAAGACATTGCTAATGAAAACGACATACAAGAAAAATTGAAAACTAACTACTCCTTGGACAAGCTTCTTCTCCTCTGATTTATACACCATTTGTCTTCTCTCTTATCTCTGAGTGAATCCCAGCAGAAATCAGAGCCATTGGATGCCTAGGGGCAATCTTGGCCTTTGGATCATTTTTGGCGGGAAACGCCCATTTGACCTGTTGATACTGTTTTTAGCTACTAGGGGGTGGAGTAGTTGTGATGATGAGGGGGGTTGAGGAGTGAAGGGATAAGGTGAAAAGGTGAGGTGATGGTGGTCTGTGTTGCAGGCACAAGTGGAGGTTGAAGATAAGCAGTGGGGGCGGGCAATGGTTTGTTTGACTGTATTTGACCAAAGGTTCAAAAAGGAAGGCAGGGGTCAAAAGCTTAATAAGGCAGGGTCCAATTTGGTTTGTGATAGGGTCCAAAGGGTATAAGGGTTTAATATGATAGGGACCTTTGTTGTAAACCTGCCAATCTAGAGGGACCAAAATTGTAATTTTCCAAACTTGTTTTAAGGGACCAAAATTGACAAGCTTTGAAAGTTTAGGGACCTATCTTGTCATTATTGAAAGTTAAGGGACCTAAGTTGTCATTTTTGAAAGTTAAAGGACCAAAGTTGTAAATTTGTAAATTTAAATCTCAAGGACCGGTTTTGACAACTTAAGAATCCCTAGGGACTTTAAAATGATATTTCTCTTTATTTGGTTTTACCAGGGACCTGCTTTTTGACAACTTTTGAAACTTGGGGACTAAAGCGCCAATTATGCAAACTTTATCGTTTTTCACCGATTTTGATATTTTTGCATTTAAAACACATAAAACACTTATTTGTGATATTTTTATCATTTTGATGCTTTTCTGAGTGTTTTCAGATGTTTTTGGCATTCTAAACAGTACAAAAATGATGAGTATTTAGACACTCATCAGGTAGCCATCATAAAACATTAAGAGTATATAGTTTAGCAATTTTATAATGAGCTACCTATTGCTATTGCCCTTAACGTGTCAGCGTTAACATCGGTGACAGAATAATGCCCTTAACGTGTTACGCCATCACTTCATTCCCTCGGTAAAGGATATTGGCAGCAACAATAGCAACGCGCACCGATACGACCAATGGTAACCATTTGTATAGTTGCAATCCAGGTTTGTTGATTGGTTGGCCATTGGACCTGGTATCATCTGTCTATAGTTCACTTTTAACAGCTTTAACATATAGATGATAACAGGTCTGACATGCCATTCAATCAACAAAGCTTAATTGCTACATATTTTTGGAGTATGCGAATGTAAGAGGACTACACTGCTGACCATTCAGATACACATTGTTGTAAACCACCACTACTTGCTAGCAGTTAAAGGAGCCTTTTTGTTGGAGGTAGCATTCCATCGAAATCAAAAGAAAATCGGAAATATCATTTCAATTTTCC